>RCAB01000002.1:0-600000 GCA_003640385.1 Setaria digitata
ATATTGTATTTATATTATATTATATTTATATTATGTTATATTTATATTATATTTATATATATTTATATTATATTTATCATATAAATATAATATAATATAAGATTACTAAGCTTGGACTTACCACAGTCCAAACTATTATAAACATAACAGGAACCAGAATTGAAATTGGGATTATACCTGCTGTAAAGTGAGTGAATTAATGGGAAACATGAACTGTGGACTAGTTTGTTGGTTTTCGGCGGAATTGTTACCGTTACCATTATTGCTTGCGAGTATGGGATTGTTATCAGCTCCTACAATGGATATAGGCTTATGAAATTTATTCTCTGTAAATAACCGATTATTGCTAGAACCAAATACTGCTAGGTGCAAGATGTTCGAAATATTCTGCTTACTCGAATTTCTGTAGCTGTTAAGTACAGATTAAATCTTTGCTGTTGCTAATTATAAATTGTCATTAACCTTCATCATTGGTGTAAACGACTCCTTGAGGTATCTGATACATGATGGCATTGCTGGTTCCTGCTGTTGAAGCCGAAGTTAAACCTAACAATTTGTTCAACTTGTTTAAATGGCAATATTTGAAACAGAAACAAATTACGATTTTGGTTATTTTCGCCATTTTCTTTACGTCATCAAAGAAGGTAGTTGTGCTAAGATGTTTGAGAAAGGTTAATACCTTACTTGTGCTGTTTGCTGCTGCTCAGAGAAGGAAAAAAATTAAAGTTTTGGGGCAAACAAAACAAAAGAAGTTTAGCATATAGATGGATAAATGCTTACCTGGCAGCAAGAACGGTGCGAGAAGTGGGAATGTTGCGGTAGCTTGAACATTGGTGTTAGCACCAATGCTACCAATGTTACCAATGGCATCATTAAGTGCACTGCCACAACTGTTATTATTATTGCTATTACTATTATTATTATTATTATTATTGCTGTTATTACTGATGACGCTTCTAATAGTATTACTGTTATTTTTTGCTTTGTTTCTCTGCAGCTGTCGTTGAGCGGCCGCCACACGAAGCGCTTCCTTCAAAGTCTGCTGCAGTGATAATGAAGTTGCCTTCTCTGCAAGGCAACTTTCATGATTAGCTAATTAGCATAAATAATTTTTTGTTTCTTGTCACAAGAGTAGGGCAAAATTCTAGGTAAAATGAGGATATGAAAACTGGTACTATAAACGATCGAGTGGGTCTACTAAATGTTGACTAGAAGTACTGCTTCTACTGAATGTCAGAAATCCTCCTGAACCACTTTATAATCGCTTCTCAATATATTACGATTCCACATCTGTGTCGTATTGATGTTGGAAGTACTTGCTAGTAGCAGTTCAATTATGACTTGAAACTTTTGCAGGAAAAAGAATGTGCATTGTTTCTATTTACTGAAGGCATTTTAGTATTTTTCAACATTTGCATTGTTTTTTTATTATTTAGTATTCATATTATTTATAAATGAGTTTAATTTGAACCAATTAATTTGCCCAACTTCAAACAATTAAATCTTCCAAAAAAAGCTCATCGTCCCTCGTTTTAACTTCTGTGGCGCTACAAAGGAAAGATTTGTAGATAGGTAGTGCGGCAATCAGTCTATCCAGTCGATTCATTCTTTTATTTAATCTGTCTATCTAGCGTCGTCGGTATTTGCCGACTTACAGTGTCCACAAATTGACAGCAGCTGTCCAGATTTGGTGTGTATGTGTGAGTTGATGGCCTTTCAAGATGATCTTGGCCGATTGTCTCCCTGTTCAATCTTCTCTTTGCCAAATACATATCAGAAAAGGAACGGAAGTGCGTCGAAAGAGGTGTGTTACAACACTGGCTAATACTGCTACTGCTACTAATTTTAGTTTCCTTCTCCCTAGCTATCCTATAAATCGTAAATTTCTTCTCTTCACCTTCCTGTCTCCTTTATCCCTCTCTAAATTTGCGGCTTTGTATACTTTCCGTATATATCGTGCGCAGCATTACAGCCGTTAAAATCCCATTTATATATGTCATTAGCTAGACGATGCAATGAACAGCTGTCGCTGACCTCTATGATGAACTCTGAAGAAGTAAGGAAGAACAGAATCTAGAATGACAGCTGTTACTTCATTTGATGAACCACCAAAACGGGCCATTGAATTCCTGGTCGCTTTTGCTCTCTTCCCTCATGTTGCATAAGAAGTCACTAATTTTAGTCAATAAACTTTAAAAGTCAAGATTTCTTATGTTAGGATAATTAGCATATTAATCTTTAACTTACTCATAGTTAACTATGCAATGTTCATACCTGTTTAACAATTCGAGACTTATTGACAGAAGGCTTGAAACTTACACTGACAAGGACTTTAGAATTTAAAGAGTGATCCTGGTAAATAAAAGCAACAGTTCTAACCATCCTCTGTTAATTAATTCTCGGACAGTATCAGTACTATTTAAATTATTTTTATAAACTCAAACCTTTTTCTTTGTCAGTTTCGCTTTCTTCAACAACAGCATCATGACTATCGACACTTTCTGACTCACCACCGTCGGAATTTTCCGCTTCTTCCGGATTGCAAGTTGGCGAGGCTGCCATCATTGTAGGGTGTACCATTGTCGGCAATTCTGGACACTAAACGAAAAATTATTTCCCATTAAGACAAGATGCTTCTGACTAACCGGAGTGTCTACTCATTTGAATACTTTTGGTTATAAATGAAGATAGTTTAGTTCAAATAAATTTGATTCTAATTAGTCAAATTTCAGCAGCTGCATATCAAAAAGGTCTGCGACTAACTTTTTGAAAACTTTTTGAGATTAGAAAAGCCAAGGACTGCGTGTTAAGAACGTCAGATAAAGTCCCTTTTTCCGAATTTCCGTTATTAATGAGAGTGTTTCGAAATACTGAATTTTTTTTCGATAATACTGAATTTTACAGAAAACGATTCAGTGGTTTTCAGCATTAGCTTGTTAATTGTTAATTTACATTTTCGTAAGAATTGCCCCCTTTGAAGATTTGACAAATATAAACACTGAGATGACATAAAATCAGTGACAGTCGTAATAATGATGAAGATAGCTATTGAAGAGATGGAGGGATGACAGTTGTGAAATTTACCATCTTCAGCTGCTACTACTACCACACTCTTAGTTGTGCTAAGATAAGACTAGTTTTACACAGGTTTTAAAGCTCCAAATTTGTACACAAAGTGGAAAGGAATCCTGTGTACAAAGCGAAAAGAGACTTTGCGTTGCGAAACAATTTGACCAGTTTATTTGTTACGCTAATTTCTAATAAATTTCGGTAAATTTGAATAAAGTTTTCAGTAATTTAGCAAAATACAAATATTTTGGTTAGAAAGAAGGTTTAAAGTCAAAAAGTTTCTTTGCTGCTATTATGGAAAAATATTTTTTAGCTTTGAAATAACTTGTTTGTTTTAAAAATTATATTCAAAAGTTAACAAATGAAAGCTAGTTGCACAGGTTATCATTTGTCAAATTTTGAATATAGTTTTTAAAATGGTCAGATATTTCCAGATTAGTGGTAATTCATATCGTTATTGGCAACTGATGACACGATGCGTTTTTTTTTTTTTTTAAACTAAACAAGACAATTGCTCCTGACATTATAAAAAATTCTTCGGATCTTATTAATAACGTTATTTGATACAAGAAAATGAGAAGCAATCTAAACAACAACCTGACAGATAAATTAACGCTAAATTTACCAATAGAATATATAGAATAAGTTATATAGTTAAGTATAGTTGTCTTAATTAGCGAAACATGTTCTTTCCAAATTTCTGATCCATTTTAAGACAAAATAAATGCATTAATAGAAAGCAAAGAACTGGCAGATATTTTTTATACTCAACCCATTTTGTTTCTTTTCTTTTTTTTTTTTTTAAAAAAAAAAAAGCTCTCATTGCTTTTTCTGAAAAAAAAGGAAAAATACTCATACTTCGAAGGTTAAAAAAATAAATAAAAAACCTTTGCAAACAGTAAAGAGAAAATTTTAGAAAGATAATTCCCTTTAAAAATAATTTACTGCAATTATATTAAGAAACGCTTGCCCTGTATGAATAATAGTTATGAAATGAAAATCTGATACTAAAGCAAGGTTTTTGTTCTAGGTAGTGAAAATACTTGCAAAAATCATACTCTTTTTAGACTTGAAATTTATTTTTTTGCCATACAAAGGAAGAGTTTTAAATATAAAGAAAACTGTAAAATCAGCCGGCAATCTTTAGGACTACTCGCTCATTTGATGGTATTGAATAACAAGTTTATGGAGGTACTCGCTGTAACAGAAAAGGTAAAATCAAAAATATGTCACATCCTTTCTCTTTTTGATCATATTTGAATTCTTCCAGTTACTTGCTTGTTAAGCAATTTGAGTATTTGAAGTATTATTCCACATGTCGTTTTAAAAATAAATTTGTGGCTTTATCATTACTCTTATAAGGTAGGAATAATAATTGGATTACATTAAATAGTCTGTGTATCGACCAAACAGCAATATTCTTGTTTTGTTTGTGAATCTTTTAATATGTATTACATATTCTCACCTACAACTATTATTTTTATTGTTTCTATTTTTTTCTGATTCTTTTTCCATCAAATAAAATATTCTGCTAGAGAACTGACTTGTCATATGTTTCTTTGTCTTTAAAAATATTCGTATCTTCTATTAGTAAAGTATTGCAAATATTTAATTGACTAAGTGTGCCAGTTAGTTATCTATCCAGTCTAAACTTCACAATGCTTCATTTTTCTTGATCGGCTACTGTTGTCGCTATTGCTATTGCTGCTGCCGTTGCTGTTTGCTTGGTTGCGCTTTTTATGATAACGGCAATTTGATGTAACAAATATAGGCGACTAGTGATCTGATGTAAAGTCGTTTCGTCTTATTTATCACATCGTATATATATATATATATATATACGATATATATATATATAGTTTATATAGATACACACGCATGCATAAATTCTACATCCGTTACATCCGTTTATCTATTCATTCATTGAGCCATCTCAGGAGCTAGCATCTTTTTACACATTAACTTGTTGATGCTACTGCTGTTGTTGCTAGAAGCTGATGATAATAGTATTGATAAGAGTGATAATACTGATGATGATGTCGTTGAACAATTGATGTTTGCTTGTGTTATTATTGTTAAACATATTTTGCTTGACAGGAAAGCTATCGAGACCTCCATCAGCCTGGCAGTGTTGGAATGGAATGGAAAGAAGAAGAGCTTGCCTTCAAGATGATGAGAGCGTAGGTGGCTTTGATGGCTCAAGAAAGAGACGACGCCGCCACTCTTTCCTCTTCCTTTCTCAAGCTTCCCGTATAAACGTATGTGTTGAGTGTGTACGAATTGTGAGTTAGTCAGTTAGTCAGTCGAGAATCGAGATTCTTAAATAGTAAGCTGTCTATGTGCTGAAAGGCTGTATATATATACATATATTTATATATATATATGTTGGATGATAGATGCAATGGAAGAGGTTTGTATAAGTGCTTGATAGGAACAGATCCGGGCAACAGCCAGTTGGCCCTTCCTTCCCTTTTGCTCCCATTTTCCGGGATCCGTCAACGCCAGTGAATACTCAATCTTGTGTGACTTCATCCTAATGAAATTTACCACTCCCACGTTGAAATGAATGAATGTTCTTAATTTAGAAACGGAAATACAGTGCAGTTTAAGCTAACCGAGTGGCTGCGAGAGATGAACCACTCTCACTACCGTATTTGTCGAAAGGGGTGAAGAAGGATGCTGAAGCGAGAAAGAATGCATGACGCTGCGTACTACCAGTCTTACGGTGTCTGTCACATCCTGAACACTGGTTGGCTGAGACTGCCATCCGACTGCCATTCGAATGACATAGAGTCAGATGACATGCACACGCATATGCACATGCACAGACAGACGGACAGACAGATGTGCCTGACTGATGAGGGGCATCTGTGACATAGCACCTTTTACCGTATTTCATGGCACCATTTCGCATTGCAAGTTTCGCAGGGCATGCATTGGTAATTATTTTCTCGAAATTGGGAATGCATGTGATTATGTTGTCGGGAAAGTCTAGCGCAGTGAAAGCTATTTGCTGTTTGCAGCTTAGAGTAGACTTCAGTTAGCACTAAGTCAATTCAAGTTAATCTAGACAAATAATGATGTCATGCGTTGCTGACAGCTGCTATGGTGGATAAATTTCATGTGTGACAATCAAAAAAGTCAAAGGTGTTAGTTCATTAAGGTCATTCATTTCATTTATATGGCAGGTTCAAAGAGAAAAGAAAGAAAAAACGAAATATGTGCAATTATGCACAAAAGAATGAAATAATTTCTTTCTTTTTTTGAATTGATGAGGTCAAAAGATATGAGAAGTTTTTGAGAATAATAGGCAAATGTGCGAGAACTGATGGTACATGTTCGTTTTATGAATTATTAGATGCAATTTCTGCTCAAATTATATGTGAACAAACCTCATTTAATTTTCGCTTTCTTGAAATATTTGGTTGTGGTTCAAATGTAAATTCTTGGCGTGCCCCGAGTGGATCCACTGCATCATCTAGAAGAAAATTATGATTATAGTACATCAAATGATTATGCAAAGTATAACTTCAATGGATCTGTTGCCAGAAACCTTAAAAATTGAGTTAAATGTCATGAAAGAGCAAATTTTTCTGAAGTAATTTTCCTGCTGGAATAATTTGAGGTGAAATGGTTTTGGAATTATTATAGCTCCCATGAAATTTCTGAAGGAATTCAGAAGGGAAATAAAGCTATGTTCAATATTTCTCACTTTAAAACTATCCCTCACTTATGCATAGGTCCTTAAATAAAAAACAATAATCGAAAAAAAAAAAAAGAAACCAATATCAGGAGTGTTAAGACAATTTCTAATGAGCGTTTTTCCAGCCTCGGACGAGATCATTGGTCGCAATTTTTTTGTGGCAAATGTGTAGACATGACCTGTCTCTGAGGCTACTAGCAGCATCACCTGAGTTCCCGTTAGCGTTGATAATTCATAAGCCTGAAAATCCAAATATGGTTGCCAGAAGAATTTGATATGAAGTAAAATTTGAAAATTGTAAGCAAATCTGCGTATAATTGACATAGGAAATGAGTCAACTATTACGGGAAATAAATTTATACGAGAGAATGCGTTTTTTGAAAGGAAAAAAAAAGAAAAAATAGCAATCAAATACCAACTTTTTTCATGATTCCAGTTTTCCTTTTGCTAAATGTTGTGTACCTTCGGAGTTTATTGCCAATATATTCCATTTTTATCTTTACTCGACCTGGAAAATAATCATCCCAAATGACATCATTAAATCAATGGACAAAAATAATTATATGGAAACGAAAACAAGTGCATATATGCTTTCTCAAAATTACGACACAAAAAAAATTTTGCATAAATGTGATCTTAAAAAGAGAATTGCAATTATTGTTTGTCAGGAAGGTGTTTTTATGTTAAGCATCAGCTTTCAGAAATAAAATTTTAGACAAATAAGAGCAACCAAAAAATGAATTTGTATTATTTTGAATACATAAGTATTACTAAATATTAATATTAGGAGGTTTTGAAAGCAGAGACTTAAAATTATTATTTATATGCAGTAATTCCGTCCTTTAGTTCGGTCCATTAATTGCATTCAAATCAAGATTTTCTTGCTGAAGCAATTTCAACTGTCAATCAAGATTTCCTAAAGTTTCAGTTTAACCTTTTGTTTTCTTGCCATTCGGTAACGTCGGCGTGCCCTCATTCACTTGATGCTGAAGTTGCGGGGAAGAACTTTCACATTCACCTCCCATAACGCCTTCTTCTGTTGATGACTGAAAGAAAATAATATCCATAGTATTTCTAAACAGAAGATAGTACTGAAATTCAAGTGATTCAACTAATGTTTAATAATGAAACTATCTTTCCAAATGTAATCACCAAACTAATCATAACGAAATTAAAATTCCTTTCCCTACCTTTTATCATTAATGAACTTTTCTCACCCTTTCCAATTACCATATCATTTTTAATAAAAGTTACGGCTTATATAAGTAGTCTATATTATACATATGAAGGATGAATACTTGGATAATAATGCTTCTATCTCTGCAAAAAGTGAAATACTGAAAGAATTTCTAAGGAATTAATTTGTTAGTATAATAAAGCACATTTATCAATGCCGGAGCTATGAAATTTATAAATGTCAAGTATTGAATGAACAAATTAAATCAATCCCTAATACTTCATGCAAAAGAATTGATGCTACTAAAAGAATGGAATCATATGGAAAATTTCTGAATAATTTTTGGGTTTAATATTTCTAGAATTAAATTTTGGGTTCGTCAATTATGAAGGTATTTTTGATGTTTTTCTAATTATCTCTGAAAATTATCAGAAATAACCCATAAATACGAATAAAAAGAAAGTAAACAGATAGATAAGATGGACACATAGACAACAACTAACTGCAGTAGAAATTGGACTGAAAAAAAAAAAAAATTCTTTAGAAATTATATGAAAATGTTAAGCCATCTTCAAACATGAAAAACCAAAGCATAATGGTCATGGATTTCAGAAAGACAAATGATGTTTTCTAAATATGGTAAAAGTATTCGTCTACTATTTTTCAATCATTTCATACCAAATATAATTAAAAACGAGCACTAAAAAAGGAACCATATCATTTTCTAAATCAACTTTCCATTTTTTTATAATATATCATCGTTCTATAAAACTCTACTTATATGTTTTTTTAAAATCCTGTAAATTCATTATTACACAAGTAGAATTATCTAGTTGTACGCCACGCAGAAGCTTAAAAAATTTTCAGATAAGCATGGAACGCATTAAAACCAGAAGTTATCACATTTTGTTGCTATTCATTTCCCTTCTATATCATCTTGCATATTACATTTTCTCTTTACTCACTGATCAATTAATTCATTGTATTTATAATATACAATAGAAATATCCTACAAATACTATGAAGATTTAGTATTGCCCTGTGACTAAGAATGCTGTTCTGTATAGAAAAACATACTAATTAATATCATTATAACGTGTTGACTTCAAAAGGGCTATCGTTTTCAAATTTAATGAATAAACTATTGCTATTTGGTAGGATGAAACCACATGAAGAGTTTGTAAAAATTGAAAATAACGGATTTATTCCAAGGAATATTTGTTAAAAACATATTTCTAATCTTCCATCTAATTTATTGATAGTAAAAGAAAGCATGCAAACGGTGCTCAAAGGCCTTCTAATCAAAAGACTAAGTTTGTGTTTTCATCGCATAAATTTTATTTAAACAGTAGTGCTACCATAATGAACATGTGGCAGACAGATCTTACAGCCTAGTGAGTAACAATAGGCAGAAATTGGTGACTTAACCTGAATCTGAAAAGTAGTCTAGGCCAGAGACAATGCGTTGAGAAAAGGGAACGATAGAAGCGGAGGAAACAAGTTCCACTGTCCAAATAGAAAACTCATCTAAAGTTCCCTCTCCTCTTTCCGCTCCTTCTCCATTTTTATCACCTTCATCATCACCACTACCACTAACAACAAATTGCCACTGTAATTGGTTTGGATACATACACACCAAATGAGCAAACAGAAATAATTTCCTTCCCTCCCATAATAATATACCAAAAATAATATAATGCCCCCGCCCTGTTCAACTCTTTTGCACACATTAATTTTGAGAAGAATGTTTCTTGCAATACCTATGCAGTTGCCAGTCAGTGCCTCTCATTGCCGTTCCTCTGTTTTAAACTGACATCATCACTGTAAGGCAAATAACTCGTTCCAACCGATGACCTCAATTTTCACTACCAAAAGTAACAAGAAGAGTCAGCTTGAACTAGCCTCTTCGATCCCTTCGATCAGTTCCTTAGAGAGAAATTGGTAACTGATTATACAAGATAACACACTAAAATATACTATGTTCAGGTAGAGCTACTGAAGTGGAAAGGGAGGAAACAGTGTAAGGAAGGAAACAATTTTATTTCAGAAATAAATTTTTTCGTCGGAAATTTCTTAAAATTCAGGTATTTTCATAAAGTCAAAAATGAGTCAATTCGATTTCATTTTTGGGAGTAAATGCAATCTAATCATATATCAATCATTTTGCAAACACAAAGGATAAACCAACAAAAGTTTTAAATACCAGGATCACGCATCTCATTCATACGAAACTTATTCTGCTCATGATACGGCACGACAAAATCAGACCTGTAAATTAATGAAGAATTGTTGTGTTTTATCGAAGTGGGAAAGTAAGTATAATTTAGTCAAATTTCGAAATACGCTTCCCTTTAAAAACCCGTCCGTCCTGTGAGCAAGAAAATCGCCCTTGCGAAGATATATATAGATGATGAATTCCTTGTTTTAATGGTGGACATTCGCAGCGAAGTTACACGAATAACATAAAAAGAAAAAAACTAGAGGAAAAATAAAACTTTGAAATTTTGTTTCAATTATTAAAAAAGGAAACTTTGGATCAAATATGAAAAACAAGGAAAAATATAATGCTCTGTTATGGTTTTTTGGACTTCCTTAAAATAGAATGGCATTTTTTTCAGCTAGTGATTTTCGAAATTTTCTTGTGAATCTCTTGCTTGCAATTTTGACAGGAATTTGTACCAATTAATTTGCAAGGCAGGTAATGTTTTCTTAAACAAACTGAAAGAAACCATCTTCCGCTTACTTGTAATTAGATAATTTAAATAGTCTAACTAGGACAGCTCGAATAAATGGATGTCATTACTAGTTTGCTCTGAAAAGCGGCTGATTTATGTTCAAGAAAAAAGATGAAGGAAGAACACGGCTGAAGATTTTTCCATGATCTTAAAAAATTACTCTTTGCATAGCTTCGGCTGAATGTATTCAAATTTGATAACAACTATTTTATATAAATAGAAGTTACAACCAAGAAAATATTTTCCGTTGTAGCTCTTCGTTCCAACAGTGAATCACCAGAATTTGAAATAAATTTCTTATGTTGAATTAAACTGACTAGCATTACTAGTTCCATCCCAGATTTTGTCACACTTAAATTTAACTCTTTCACTGAAGCATTCTGTAATTTTTGGATTAATAAATAAAGTAATAATTTATATTAACATAACACTGATTCGGAAAGAAAAAAGCATCGGATTGACATTTTTTCTTAGTTGCTAGTAATTAATTTTCCATTCAACTCTTCTTTTTCTAATTAAAGTTATTTTCTGATAAAAAGAAAGGATACAAAAATAGAATTGAAAGTTTATAAAAGGTGTTCGCATTAAAAAAAAATTTAGAATTTACACGGATCTTAAGTTTTTTTTTTGATTTAATAATTTTTAATACATTCGGAAAAATACTAAAATATCTTAAATTTTAAAAATTTATTAGCTACAAAGAAAGAATCCTACTAGAGAATTATTTTGATAATAAGTATCATTTAGTTCAACAGATCTAATTCTAATTCCTCTTTATGACTGACTGCTACCAATAAAGCATTATTAATCTGAACCTGACTTATAAGTTAAAAACTCGGACTGATTTGTAGAAAGTTCCTTATTAATACAGAAAAATCATATAAAAACTCCTTCCTTTTGTAGTTTAGTAAAATATGTTCTAGTAATTGATATCACGAATGATGTGTCAAAATGCATTACTTATTCTCTGTTTTTGATTGCTAAAAAATATGCGCATGAGGTAGAATGAAATTAAGAATTTTTTAGGAAGAAGTCTGATTACCACAAATCCGGATGCTATTTTGATGAAACTGCATTAAACAGTTTTATCTTCCTCATTCCTCCTGATTTCATTCCTCTGAGGTCACAGAAGTACCCAATCAGTTTTTCAATTTCTATACTATCACCTCCTAATTAAATAAATCGGAAGTAATCGAAAAGGAATGAAAGTAGACGAAGACTATTCAAAAAATTTATGAAGGAAAAAAGAATTACATACCGTTTCCTTGGGTGCAAGGAGGAGTGATTGGCATGGTGAATTAGAGCCAGGATTGGTGAAATTCAAATTGAAGCACGTCTCACCAGGGACCATGCTCATAGTCACTGGTAATGGTAGTAGTAGTAGTAGTAGCAGCGGTAGTAGCAAATATATTATATCCGGTTCAGTACTAATCAATGAAGAAAATATTTTCGACTTAGAAAAACCGCTTTCGGTATAAGTTTAGCTAAAAAAAATAGCGTGCAGTATAGCTCGGGAAGGTCGAGAACTTGGGGATGATGCTGAGGAGGTGGAGAAGGGAGAGACAGAGAATTTGGGACACAAGCTAAGGAAGAGCTAGAAAGCCACCCAAAGTTGAGTGATAGAAAGGTTTTCCAGAAGGCGCTTGCTACTTTGTGGATGAATATTGTTAGCTATCCAGATTTAGACAAGATAGCACTTCAACTCTCGACTTTGGTTAGACTTCCAGATCTGCCTAGAACAAGCACATAGTAGCAGATTTGAAAACGAATTCGAGAATTGTATGTAGCTTGAGCAGGAGGAGAATTAAGTTTGAGCTAATGCTACATACCTCTTCCTTTAGCCAACAACGTACTTGGTGAGGCTCTTCAGCAAGTACAGACAGAAAGAAAGGAAAAGAGCTTAGCACAGGGGCTGGACCATTTTTCAATTTTCCTACTTCTTCGCCCTCCTCCTCCACCTTCATCCTCCTCCTCCTTCTCTTCCAGTTCAAGTCATTCGAGCTGACGGCTTCATAGTTGAAGCACTAGGTAGCAACTATAAGAGGCTGCTGGCAAGAACTACTAACTAAACTAACTTTTGACTGTTGTCGTCATCAGCACCAAGCACAAGCACAAACCCAAGCACACACACAGAAGCCTCATTTGTGGACTGAAGATGCCAACACCAATTTACATTGAGCTGAAGAGGAGGTGCAGGGGTGAACGAATTACTGTTACATCTCTGCCACAGAGCCCTTTTTGGCCTCCACTTGTTTTACGCATTCCGTTTCGTAACTTCGAACCGTTCCTCATATAGCATTAATCGATCTGTGCTAAGAGTGGTCTGGGTTGTAAGACAGACTTGGCATTCGTACTACGGATTTCTAGACTGAAAGGCCGTCTTGTCGTAAGTCAGGACTCTGTTCCGATCGCTGAAGAAGTATTTCAGTATCATTTAATAATTGCGCAGCGAATATGTTCACACATTTCCAGTTTCATTTCTCTAGCCGTAAAATGAAGCTTCCAGTCTACTTCCCGCATACTACCGAAACATTTCTTCTCACTTTCGCTGCCACCAAACATTATGCACAATAATTTATGAGCCTAACAGAAACTTAAATTTAGAATGCTTCAGAACACAGCGAAAACATACTGGTTGTCTTCGAAACACTGCTCTCTTTAAAACTTGAAAATTGTGAACATAATATTGTGGTTCGTAGAAAACACAAACAAACGAAAACTGAATGTTAAGACAGAAAAGCTTTTTAGCAAGGATGAAACTTTTCAAGAACTGTTGCTCCCAATAGTATTGATAATAAGAGAGAAACAGTTCTAAACACATATCCTCACTGTAAAAATGAAAATTCAGAGAAGAGGTGCTGACTGCTCGAGAATTCCAAAATGGGATTCGGCTAGGCGATGATGGAAGTGTGATGTTGCTGCTGATAGCAACGATGACGATCGCTGCTGATTGTTTATATTTGGGAGAAAAAAGTGATCATGAATTCAGTAAAAGACCATTTCAACAATGCACACAACTGCACACATTCCATCTCGTTCCGTTACGTACTGCGCAATCAAAAATATTTCTTCTTCCGTTTTGGTACCTTCCCGTCCCGTGACCATATCAGTCTGCTAAATCATCACTTTACAGATTCTTTCATTGCTCTCTTAAGTGATTCTTTGTTACGTCTTAGAGGAAACAAACATCTCCTCAGCTTTTCAACAAAGTACAGCTACGTGGCACTTCTGACATGATGACATCAAATCAGTCAGTTTTACATTATCAGTTAATAACACCTCTAATCACATGCTGTTTGATCATATGAGGACAATGCTAACACATTGCAAATGAACAATTCTTCCCCGTAGATTTCTAAGAAAACTTTTTTGTAATTTAATGAAGGCCAGAGAATCTTAAATTCTTTCGGAAATTATAACCTTCCAACTTACCGAAAAGGAAATATATGTAATTCTTTCCATCAAATTCTATTCATCAGGCCGCTTATCTTCTGATGTATGAATACAAAATATACAATGTTTTGTCTGAGCGAAAATGGATTTTTACATAAATGTGCGTGGCATGTTCGTTTATAAAGTATTGAACAGGCTTGCTGATATGGATAGGACAGATGTGATGTGACGTACATGGATGATACATTTTTGCAACATTTTATTTGGAAAAAAACTGCAACTCCAGCAAATCTGACAGTAATAAAGGATGGGACATATCATGAACCATCGATAATTGTAGGATGTAACGAACTTCTAGTGAAGATTCAAAAAAAGCTGAAGCCTGTTAACAATTCTGAGTTCTTCTGCGCCATATTAATCACCGAATCCCTGAGAGAAAAATTAGAATGCAAAACTGGAAATTAAGTTTTTCAAGTTACACTACTTGCAATTGAGCTACTACTTAACTAAATACTTAATTACTTAGCTACACTATTTGTCATTTAAGGAACTATGGAACTAATGTGACTCCCGATCTTTGATCTGACCTTCAATCTCGGTAGCAATCTTAAAATAGCGTGGTAAAATGCGAAAACACTCTAACATACTTGAGCAGAACACTTTAATACAAAGTGCAGTCACTAGTTGTCGATCTTAACAATGTAGTACAGACCGTTAACCATAAGAAGTACAGCATCTTGGATGATTGACGAGATTTCTAAGGAACATGATGCTGAGGAAAAAAAATAGACTCCCTTGCTGCCAAACCGTAGCACAACACTTTGACTTTAGTAGCTGCTAAACAATTCATAATTCCTAATACCAAATCTCGAAAACTTACATTATACAGTTAACCATAACTCCCGAAAGTTCATAATTGCAACGTTATTCAATGCTAGAAACATTTCCAGAGGACGAAGCACATGAAAAGAGTCACTTTCCCATACATATTCTGTATCGGCATATACTAAATTATGTCAGAAAAAAAGTACGGCGCCGTTACCACTTAGTTGTTTATGGCCAAAATTATGTCGTAAGATACGAAACAATACAGCAACAACAGGTGTTAGAAGAAGTCAATACCTTATATTTAGTGATCATCAACGTTTTTTCCAGGCATGACAAAAGCCGAAACTACCACGCAATAAGTTTGAAAAACTTGTTATGTAAAGAAAAAGAAAAAATTTTGAGCTTCTCCTCTCTTTCTTAAATTCTTGCAGCCATTCCATTCATTTAAACAGAGCCTGAGTCAACTTCGAAATCTTTGATTACTTTGTCTACAAAACCCAAATTACTGTCGATCTTCAACATTCAAAGTGTTGCATTATAATACAAAGTAAAAAATAATCCACTTTCGGGACGTTTTACTTTTCTTTATTGCCAGTCACAAGCTCATATTAGCAAAAATACATACGATTTACTTCAACTAATTCTGCAGTTAAGGCAGCAAACTTTTTCTTGTTTAGAGCCAATAGAATAGAGGACTTTTATTTTATTGACTGGTAAGAGCAATTATTCAGTCCTTCACTAAAACTTGACCCATCGTTTAAATATTTCTGATCTCTTTTTGTGGTTGTTGTAACTCGAGAATTCTTCTTTGATGAAGCACTATCGCTCAAACCACTCCCTACAATAGTACTGGTGAATCATTTAGTGAAGATTTACTGTAACCCTTTCAAATACTGTACTGCTTCGATTCTTCATTTTTTTTTAACAAATCCGCAAGCATGATAATATAGCGATTTTGAAAAGATTACCTCTTCCAGATTCCTCTCCTGAATCACTAACTTTTCGTAGTTTATGTAGCAAGTTTGCTTCTTTCGCTCCCTTTTTATGAACTTGAAAATCTATACTGTTTCTGCAAATCAATTTCGGTGTACTAAATTTTATTTTCTTTTCCTTGCCATTTTCTTCATTCCTGATGAATTCAAATACTTCATTGTCGGAATTTGTCTTTGAAATATCTATTCCATAGCTATTTTCGTTAATTCGTCGGTTAAGTTGCATTGTACTGGCACCATGAGACAACAGCGACTTTTCTTCACTAGTTAGTGAGCAAATCACTTCTTCATCATCAATAATATGTCTCCCTTCGAATTTTTTGATATTTTCATAAAAATCACTGTTTTCGAATGAAATGAAAGCGAAACCTTTGTGCAGACCAGTTTTTAAATTCTGAAAGACTTTTAGCCAAGTGATTCAATAGGAATTAAAGATTGACAAGTCTAAGTCAAAAAGTCAAAAAAACTAAGTCTAAGTCAAAAAAAAAAGCAAAAAAGAAGAACTCACGAAAGGGAGCGTGATGTTACTGACTTTACCAAACTGAGAAAAATAACTGGTCAATTCAGCTGAAAGAGAATCTAGAAAGATTTACTATACTTTGCCTTACTTTTAGTAGAAACAAAATCCATCCTAAATCTGCAGAATCAAGACAGTCAGAACATATGCAAATGATTACAAATGATGTTTAACACAGTCGACAATGAGACTTACATGCGCCAGTAACCCAGCTGATCCTTTTAACAAAAAGTTCTGGACCATTCCGCTGCGCTCTCCTAAAAGTTTTAAGAGCAGGGCTAAATTTTCGAACCAGATGCGTTGCCATCTAACTGAAAATTGATTTTCAATAAAAAGCGTGACCAAGAAAAAATCAGTAAAGTTCATATAAATACATATAGACAAACATGAATTTCACGCGAAAAATACACGAAATTACTGAATTTAAGGTTAGAATAACAATGTAATTACATGTAGCAGTGTAATCACAAAAAGAAACTGAGAAGTTAAAACGTAAGTCCTTACTTTAATCAAGTATAAGTCTGAATGGTTAATTTAATAATGAAAAATTCAAAGAGATTTCAATGAATAAATGGGAGTGCTTCTACTGTTGTCGCCTTTTGGAACTAGGTATTGCAATCTTCGCAACTACCTAAAAACTGATGAAAAATATCAGAAAACAAAGCATACGATATGAAGTAAAAAGAAATATAAGTGAATCCGAACAAAAACTCTACTGAACACCAAAAACAAAAAAAAAAAGAAAGGAAAAAAAAATTGCGGAGAAAAGTGTTTGAACGAAAACACCAACCCGTCGACCGTTAATATAATGATATCGCTGTTGTACAGCTTTCAGTGCATCGTCAATATTCTCAAAAGTAATAAACGCAAAACCTCTGTGCAAACCCGTTTCCCAGTCCTGTACATAAAGAAATAAATAACAAAAACACTTGAATTGCACTTTTACCTTCAACTATAAATATTACTTATAAACAAATAAGAAAAACGGAAACTTACATACAACAGCTTGACGTGTAATACCTCACCAAAGCGACCAAAATAGTACTTCAAATCTTCTGCAAGAAATTAAAACAGTATCTTCAAAGTCTCGTTTCAACATTATTTCAAAATTTCGTGCTTAAAACAACGGCTTAGAAAACTAAAGCTTCAGCAATTTATTAAAACTACTATGTAAAAACGAACTTTCACCAGTAAACCAACTGATGTTCTTCAATACAACACGAGACAATACCTGAACTGTTGAAACCTTAGTTGAAAATGCTCTTAATAAAGCAAAGTGCGCGACATACATCCCATTACTGTCCACTGACTAACCTAGTATTACAATCTTTGTTAAACAATTATTCCAGATGCAAAAAAAAAAAAAAACTAATATTCAACTACCATTACATGTTCCCACAATTCTTTTTGTTCGTCAACCCATAAAGATACAGATCCACTCTGTCTTTTGAACATCTATCCACAAAAAAAAAAAAATAAAACTTAAATATATAAGAATGACAAATAAAAGAAAAATAACTCGTAACTCGCAACTCACAAAACAAAAAAAAAAAAAAAAAAATTTATAGTCATCATGAATCTACAATAAGAATTTATAATCCTGGATTTCCTGAACATTGTTTAATTCTTATGAATTCTAAAAATCTTTGAAGCCTGCTTTTATTACAAATATCGCCTTGATCCTACAAAGAAAACAGTGGAGTTTCATACATAAATCAGTTGCTTCAAAAAAAAAATGTAATTCTACAATAATAAAAAGAGCAACATGAAACATCAGAAGCTTATATGCCCTCAGTATACAATATTGGCAATTGATAAGCTTCATAGGAATGTTCCTCTAAATGGCTTCTATCGTGCACCACGCCAATATAATCAATTTCAAGCGAAAAATCTCCATCGATTCTATCCATAAGCATTATCATTAACGAGCTGGAACCCAGGATGATGAGTAATAAAGTAAATAATAAAAAGTAATAACATAATAAATGTGAAAACAACCTGTAATTTTTGTAGAAAAAAAACCGAGAATTATTTCGTTATTATATTATCTATCAACAAAATATATGGCTGAGCTGATTCAAGACAGTGACGTTGTGTTGAAATATTGTGGGCTAAGAGTCGAAATTCAACATAGGGAGGAAAAGAAAGTTATCAGGAACAAAAGCAAGAGATTTTGAAAACTATCTGTATATACGGAATGGACAAAGTGATAACACAATAAACACGTAAGATAAATATTTGAAATTTTACGGACACCAAAAAATATTTCACTGGTAAAGGACAGTGGTATAAAGATAGCAACTATAACTTCAGATAAAAAAAAAGTGTATTTTTCCTACCTAACATTAGAATTCTTTATTGGGTACTGCTTGTCCATGATTCGATTTCGTACAGTGTGAATAAATTTCGAAAATGGAATTGCTTCGTACTGCCAGTAGGGACCTCCATGAGTGTGTATATAATAACTGTGACTATCACCCCAGCTGACATCAAACAAAAGTGGTGAATTCAATATAATTTTATAAGTTCGCCCATCACCACGGCACTGAAAAATATAAGCATTCATAATTGTAATTTCAAAGTTTAGCATAATATGACGAGTAACAGATGTTTGTTACATTCAAGTTTTGAAAACAACATAGTAACGAATGAAAAACCACAACAATGTCTACGAGCTAATGCGATTTAAATAATGTTACCTTTATAAGGAAATGCGAATAATTTGACCATTTACTGAAATATCTTTTTTTCAAAAATGCGCCCCTTTCTTCAAATTTAACTGTCGCCCATCCAGCTCGCTCAATTCGTCCATCCTTTAAAAAACAGAATACTACAGTTTAAGGCACAATATATTTATGTAGCAAATAAAGAGTATCAAATAACCTTTATTAGCTTTGTGCTTAATACGCCTCTGAACAGGGCAGTTTTCCGATCAGTAGGTACAAATTCACATTTTGAAAACCCTTCATTACTATCTGAATCAGCACCACATCGCCAAGATTTAAATGACTGGAAGAAAATTGATGTAAGGTTCACATTAACAATTAAACCTCAACTCCACTTACAAGCTGCGAAGCGGTGCACAGATCAAATCTTTCAAATATCATGCAGATTAGGATACTATCAAACCATCACCTCTATTGCCTTAAACGAGATATCTTTTCGGAATTGACCATGCCGAAGGTTGCCCAAATCTTCCAAGATATTTGGCTTGTAGATGCCAAAACGACCCTTTATTTCTTTAGTTATTTCCTGAATAGAAGAAAAATAACTTCTAAAACTGCCAAAGTACTATCTAGGCAATATAATTGGATTTCAAAGCTGCTGAGGTTCATCACGATGCAGTGTTATTACTACCTAAAAAGTCCCTAAGCCATTAATCATCACCACTCAGTGGTGAATTTAAAGTGAGAGCCAAATTCCTTAAAGCAAATCGAGTCTATAACGACTTATTACTTTTCGATTTTGTTCTGTATTTCACCAGATTAAGGAAAAAAAATTATTTCTGTTGAGAACTAACAACAACATTGTTCCACAAAAAACCAGGCATTTCTGCGACAATATCCTTGACCTCTGCCTGAGGATCAAAATCAGGTCTCATAAATTTATTTGGATAACTTAGATTATTTGGTTGGACATAGTCCCTACGAAACAGCGAACGCACTTTCTTTTCCAATTTACCACGTATTTCCATAACTGACTGAAAATTAATGAAGCACAAAAAATGTTAATCTCATATGCTTTTAGAAAGGAAAAGCTGCGGTAAAGAACTAAATTTATTAATGCAAACCTTCAAAAATAAATAAATAAATAAATAACGAATAAAAAAAACTACTTTTCCCTCACTATCATTCAGCGGTAATGTTGATTCGAACGAGTACAACATTGTAATAGGATTAATGCAGTGCAAACCAGTCCAAGCAATGCCTCGACACAACATCACTGAAGGTATTCAGTGTATTCAGTCGAAAAGAGAACTGAAAACAAAATTCAGTACCGTAAGATTCCGCTTCCCAACACAATTAGATAAAGCAAAGTAATCCAGACTTCTCTACAGCTGGTAGGATCAAACTAGCAAATGTGTTTTACTCATAGTGATTAGTAATTTTTCTACCGACATATGAGCTAAATTTTGTATAACTATACGAAGTTTCAGAAATATAATAAAAAGGAAGTCAAGAATAGATGAGATTGCTGATTACCGACATTGGTGCCCACTTTTAAGTTGTTCTCAGAATTTTTTTTTTAGACATCAATAATGCTATGATCCGGAGCTAAACAACGATCAAATTGGTTGATTTTGGTATTAACAGAATAAATGTAAAAACTGCTTCTATAACTATGCTTATTTCTCCTAAAAAACTCAATTTAAAAGATATGGAAAAGAAAAAAACAGTGAAATGAAAACAATATATATTCCAAATTAGATTTTCACATCTTAATTGGTACAAAATGAAAGATAAAATATTTTTTTCCTTTATTGTGAACAAACATACAAATTATAAATAACTGATATGAGAAGGGATTATCTAGCATTTGTCAGAATCTGATTTTGGGTTTTCACCGTTAGGTAGCACAACGATTCCTGGAGGGATGAAAAGATAACAATAATTAACGAGTTCCATGAAGCGTACGAGATCATATTCCGAAGAGCATTATCAACAGTTATGAGAGGCTTCTCATCTGCTTCCATATTTAGTTTTTTTGTATCAATATCCACCATAACAATATTATGGGAAATTATTTCTTCGCTAACACGCTTCACCAGCTCATCCAACGAATTGTAGTCATTTGTGTTCACATATATTTCACTTGAAAATAAGTACGTTACTATAAATTTTCTTTTTTGCGTTAAGAAAGTTTTATTCCAAATAATTTAATTTCTTTGCAACTGAGTTCTTACTTATAACGTCATAATGAAAAAAACTTCAAATAATATATTTAGATAATAACCCTTAAAAAAAAAAAAAAAATGAATAAAACAAACTGTTCATTCGGTACGTAATCTTTTATATCTCCAGGAATGGCATAAAAAGCACTTTTGCCTTTTTCATGTCTCAAATAATGCAAAATAGGTTCAAACCCATCAACACATGTTTGAAATGCATCACTGAAATAACCACTAAATAGGAGTGTTCTTTGAATGAGAAACTTGTTCCCACGAAAAAGTTGTTCGGTAAATATATATCACAAAAGGTAGATAAACGACAAAAGAAGTCTTTCCTTCAACGCAAAAACATTTTGGATCTCAACAATTTTAAAGGAGTAGAAATAAGAGGAATTACCTCCAAATCAAGGTTGGTTCTTCGTCTGATGATTGAGGTGGTACAGAATTTAAACAGCATAACACACAATACTTTACGGTATTTTTCTTGCATGAACAATAAGGTACAATACAAGCAACAGAGAGTGACCTACCACATCTGCCACATGTCTGCATTACATTTTCCTGAAAATACTAATTTTCCTTCAATCTAGCCAGGCAACTTTAATAAATAGTTAACATAACTTTTTCTTGAGAAATTCGCAAAATCTTTTACGCAATAAACAATATATTCAGGAGCAAAATACGCAGGATCTCTTAAATTCGAATAAAAAAAAAAAAAAAAAATGAAGAATAATCACTTTTCAAAAAAGTCCAAAAAAAACCGATTTTCAGAAAAAAATGATGAAGACATACAACATCCAGGCAACGTTTCTTGCGCTGTGGTCCTTGAAAAATGCTAGAAGATGAATTTTTATTCCGGTTGACACGTGCTCCGGAACTAGTCAAACCATTTTCACGAGCCCAATCATCAAAATTCCATCCCAAGGAAACATTACCAAAACGAACTCTAAATTTGTGATGTGCATGTATTACAATAATCAACTGCATAAATCTCATTCGATTTCAACTATATCATAAAAAAATTTAACGTAAAATAGAAGAGCTACCCTTGAGAAAGTTTGTATTTCAGTAATCGCATAGTAATAACCGCATCATCGACGGAACAATGCCCATTTTCACCTTGAATTTCTTCATCCAGAAATATCCTTGCCAATGTCTAGAAAATCCATAAATCATCCATGTCCATTTTAAAAAGAAATAAAAGAGAAAAAAAACCCCGTACTGAAAAATGCGACATCACACCACACTTACATATTAATAATCATTATAAAAAAAATTTCAAATATATGGTCAAGAAGGAACCACCTTTAATGATGATCGTTGTCGGTCTTTACCTGATAAATTTAAACACAGAGATATATCAACACAATACGGATGCGTAATACGTATGGCACTGAAATCGCATTCAAGCGTATGTCCAACCAAAACTGCATCATTTGGCAAAATATGGGATAAAGCTCTCTAGAAAAATACGGTATTTCAGTTTATACATTTTTGATTTCTAAAGTATTTAATAAATAATGAAAAAATAGTAAGCATACAATTCCAAATAAAACTGATCTGATTTGAATATTAAACATCATGCTTCCTGTAATCATATGAAAAAAAGAAAGGAAACATTCGCACCATTACCAGACAAAAAATAAAGCAGAGATTTTAGTAATGATCCTTAATTCCAATAATACATTTGTAGACTACATGTTCCTAAGATTTTTCTTAATGTTCTTAGTTCCTAAGATGAGGAAGGAAGATTATAGGAATTCCATACCAGCAGGACAGTTGCACTGGAATCGATGTCTCACAATAGTAATACTTTGCCATGAATGAAAGAAAATGAAAAGAAAAAACCTTAGCATGAAACCAACCTGTACATCTTCAACTCGTACAGTCACGTTTTCAAGCATCTCCTCAGTAATACCGCTGTACTTTGTGACATAATCAATTATCTTATTTCTCGGTTTTACCAGTGTATCCAGTAAGACTTCATAACATTCATTGACCTGTACAAAAAGTCACAATACATATGATTTAAGAAAACAAGAAATCCCAATCTTTAAACATCAAATGACTATGCCAGTTAAAACACACAACTGATATCCTTGTCAGCTCACTGTCTCCGGTTTCTGTTGTGCACATTTCACAGTCGATTGCAAAGAAAGGCGAATCAGCCTTTAATGTGCCGTACTTTTCCTAGAATGAATTAAAATGACTGGAAAAAAATATATAAAACGACTCCTTATTACTAATTTATAATAAACGAAAAGTCGAAATCGCACCGCGAAATCTTACCTTTGTTGGTACAACAGGTGTGAAGACTTCTAAGCCTGTATCATTCACTTTTGGAAAAGGATAACAAAAATCTACCATCTGTCGCAAAGTAACTAACAGTGCACCTTTCAAATCAGACTTAACATGTCCTTCCAAAATATTAGCATGCTGAAAAAAAAAAAAAAAAAAAATAAACAACATTGTAAAAGATTACTAGGGACTCAGGATTGTTTTTTTCTCTTCTACATCGAAAATTAGTATCATCATCAAACAGTACTTCCTTACCAAAGATCCATGGCACAGTACGGGATGCAGCATTCTCTATTAAAAATAATGTTTATACATATATGATATGATATGATTTTTTGTTATATATTAAAAAAAATCTTTTACTAATTAAATTCGATTTTAAAACTCCATCGCACTTACACTCATAACTCTTTTTAAACGTTCAAACTTTGAAAGCGGGACATTAAGCATACTGGTCCAAAAATCCACACTGTTCCAAACTTCCCTTTGCATTCTGATACATGATTTTGGGCCGAATAACTGATTGATGTATGTTCCTTTCTTGTTCCCTTCCTAAAAAAATTTTTAATCAGTATGTAGGCAAATCATGACTCTATTAATCATAAATAAGAAGTTAAAAGGTGGGATAACCAGATTTATAAATCTCACTTAAGCATATAAGTAAAAAATCAAAAATTCCTAGTAAAGCATTTTTCAGATGTAACTCACAACCATTTCCAGATCACAACCAATCCGAAAAATGACCGCTTGTAATACTCCACGATTTGGTCGTAATGATATCCAGAAAGGCTTTTCAACATTGTGGAATGACACGTAATGTACCAGTTCGGCAATATCTAGGAAAATCTTGTCACAAAAAATTTTTTTATGCATTTTAACATGTCTAATGCAGATATTCCTAGGAAAATTCGCTCTTCACTTCAAAAAACATTACTGCAAAGAAAGAGAAAAAAACTTACTCTGACTTCCGAGCCTTATACCATTCAACCTATTTAAAGCAAGGTTAATTTTAGGAGGATCTTTCAAATGTCGCATGGTCCGTAATTTTTCACGCAGTCTCACTGATATGTTTTCATCTGAAAAAATTTTTGAATTTCTTTAAAATATACACCCCGTTTTAAACAGCCAAAATCAGCTGGAATATCCAAAGTACGGATATCGCTGACTCGGAAACAAAAAAAATTTTTAAAAAATGCAACGCGAACTAAGAAAATACACCGACCATCGAATGACTGCTTAAGAAACGTTCCTGATGTCAAATCTACTGCTGTAGGATCGTCACCAGAAAGCAACAAAACTTCATTGACACTCTTTTTCAATTTCTTTCGTTTTCTTTCTTCTTTGCTAGTTGGTGCTTTAAACATATAACAATATGAAAATATAGCTCTTCACAATCTGAAACATTTATTATAAAATATATTAACAATACGAAACATTAAACGAATGCACGGGCATAATAACGAGAGATGTTCAAACTAGAATCAGAACAACAGTGCCACAACATCGAAGGTTTGCAGGTAAAACTACCTTAGAAAAGACAGTTTCGAATTGGACTGATTTATTTCTGAGAGCAAAAACTCAAGTAGGTGAAGGGAAAGCAATTCCAAGAGATTTCGAAATTTGAAAAATATACAATGAGATGGAAACCCGCGATACTTTTAGCATCACCCAATAAGAGTTTTTTGAAAGTAAATCAGCCTGCAAAGTACAAAAATTGCGTACTATTTAACTGACAAGACGAGTACATAATGAGTGGATTACAAATTAAATAGCAGTAATTGTTAGGAATCAACACCATCATCACTGTCATTTTTATCAGGTTCGGCATGAGAATCTTTGACAAGTTCCAGCACATGTTTCACAGGTTGCAGTTGTCCATCTTTTCCGATCTGACCTGGAGTTATTAAACCTTGGTTCATCAGTTTACTAATATCATTCATCAACCGATGTACCTCGTATTCTTTTTGTTCCTCGCTCATCCCAGTAAACGGATTCTCCCTCATCGGTTCAATACAACCAGTTACTGGATTTACCTGTGTTTCCACTGCTTTATAATCTTCTGTTTCTGAACCCTCGCTATCCGACTGTTGATTAGAAGCGTTCAAGGCATTCAGTATGCCGCGATTAGCCAATAAACCAGCTGCATGTCCGAAGCCACAATATTTAACGAAACGATCTACACTCTTTTTACACAAGATAAAAATAAATTCAGCTGCCAAATCTTGAGTATTCGAAATGCTCATCATTAACCGAATCAACCGATTACGCAATTTAGCTCCCTCATCTGGTCGTCGTTCAACATCAGTTGCATGAAGTGGTGGAATGACCAGTAAGCGTAAGTAACGTCGTGCTTCTTTTACTTGGGAGCATAAACGTATTAAAACGGTCAAAAATGTACCTAGCAGCTCATTCTCTTCATTATTTTCTGTTTCTAGTCGACGTTCTAGTGCACGAAGTACAGCATTTGCAAAAGTCATGTCCCGTCCGTCATGAACGAAACTTGCTTCCTTTCTTTCTGTGTGCTCCAACTTAGGTACCAGTAATTCAAAGGATAACGGTAACACTGCAATTACATCCACCGCAGACTGTTCAAGAAAGTGACTGATGTTTACTAAAGTAACAATTTTTGAACACAGTACCATGCACTGTTTTGCTTTTGATTCCGCTGAATCATCCCATGAATAGCAAAATATACTGAACAAAACTTTCAGTGCCCAGTTCGTGCGTTCTGCGAAACTTCTGCACTGCGCACCTTGTTTTAATCGTTCCGAAAAGTGCAGACTCTGTTCCAGTACTTTCAGGAAAACCTCACATCCATTCTTTAACCATTGCAATTGCAAATTCCTGGATTGTGCACTTGCAACAAATGCAATGCGGAGATCGTAAAAAGCAGTCAGATTTATTTGCTCACTATTCAGAATTTTGGTAGGAAATTCAGGCATTTTGGACTTTTTGGAAATGCTATTACCGTGAAGAGTAACTGACAGATCATGTTCGTCTTGCTGGGAAGAGTTCCTTGAAATGCTGCTTAGGAGCCTAATTCGATTAAGCAACAGGTGTGAAGAAGTTTCATTAAACCCATTCCTTGCAAGATTACTGTTGAAAAACAAATTGATGAGACACATTTCAGCCTGGATGAATGATTCCCAATCAAACTCGAATGACTGTTCACCCAAGAAGCTAACGTCAAGTACATTCTGCACCAAACCGGAAGATAACAGCTGATCTAAATTTTGTTTGTCACGTGCTAAAATGCGCAAAAAACGAAGAATCTGTTGTCGGATAGCTGGTGATTCTTGAAAACGCTTAAAAAAGATGGATTGAATCCGATGTCTACAATCGATATCAACCTGACCGAATGTGTGATATTCTTCAAAATTATCATTTACTCGTTTTAAACTTTTGGCGAAATCATCTGTCGACGAATTCTGCCACTGCATCAAATCGCCGTCAGATATATTTTCATCCATTAGTGACATTAAAATGGAGAAATCCACAAACAATGTTCGCGTAGAATTGATGAAATCCTTCAAATGCAAATAAAAGTAAGCGTGTCATAAAGTTGTCAATTCAAACAATCTGTTCGTATTGAATCATCATACACAATCGTCAATACGCGAAAAGGGATGGAATTACGTGGAGTACAGAAGTTGCAGATTTTAGAACTGATGACTAACTGTTATGTGGGACCAGTGAAGTAGGTACTTTGAATAGAAATGACGAAGTTCATTTCTGACAACTGATACTCGACGACGTCTTGGCTTCTCTCCATCTCAATCTACTTCAGTACCTCAAGTCCTATCCTTAACTTTTTGGACTATTTGTTTGGAAGTAATATATTGGACCGGACATCAAGGACATAAAAAATACCTCGCGTTGCTGCAGAGACAAAGAAACTAACGAAACACAGAATGCCAAGAAAGCCCGGAAATCCAAAAGACAAGTGTCAAAAGACTACCTCCGGTTCAGTGACGAGTTGCAGAAGCACACTTCGATAGGTTGGTAGTATATAGTTCGGAGCTCTGCTCTCTTCCTCTCTTTTTTCACACTATTTCACTTTCATCATTTATCATAAACTGTTTGATTATAGGACTTGTTGTCGCCTAAGGCTTGTGTGTCACAGAGGAGTTGGTGTCACACAAAAGATTGTAGAGTACATGAGAAAGACTCTTTCAGTTGTTGCGCCTCATCAGAATGTGTACTGCCTAAGAACTGTTATCCGTTCGGCGAAGTGATCGTGTGACGTCAAGGGATGGCGATTATTCGGCGACTCCTATGGTAGGTTGTGTTTTGTTTGGAGCCTTTGGAGAGGAGAGGTCAGTGGCCGAGACGGAGGTGTATTATTTGACTGGCACGTTGTGCAGAAGGCTTTCTCCTTATGATATGCTTATTAACGGTTCCACTCTCGAAGGGAACACCGAATTTAATTACTGAGAAGTTTTGGTTGGTACGGGGTAATATAGCTTGGTTTTCTATTTGCTTCTGGAAGGAACTTGATTCTCTTAACTTTAATATCGGAATTCCACTTCAACTTTCGATGTACTATGTTGCACATGCTCGTCAGTGATCAGAAAGCTGTTCGTAGAATATAACTCGAAGGGAATCTTTAGAAGTTGATGTTTTTTACGGTCACTCTCACTATGTATTCCAACTTTAGCAGAGTAAATTTGGGAATTCTATTTGCTGCTGAAACCGCTTGCTCTTAGTGCTCGACGAATATTTTACAACAGGCATAAATAAAATGGAGGGCAACGTTTTTGAAATATTTCAGTGCACTGAATATTTCGTAAATACTTAACTGGAACCGGTTTAACACCGCTTTCTATTGACTTTTTCAATGTCATTCTTTATGTTCTATTAGTTAATTTGTCATGTATAAAGGCTTGTTTATCTAGATTTAATAGATATTTTAGGAAATAATGTTTTAAAAATAAGAAATATTCCTTATCTCTCATGTCACTCATTTTGACAGGAAGATTTTTTGTCTTCTTTTAAATAATTTTTCTAGTTACGCCTTAAAATGCAAGCACTTGTGAAACTTGCTGAGTGATTTCTACAAAAAAAAAAAATCATTTTATAAATTTCATCGGCCTATTTGTCGGTTTAGTTTAAGTTCTTGCTACAATAAAATTTCGGTTTTCTCCCGCAGTTACTCACAGACCACTTAATATTTAATGGATTTTAAAGCCTGCAGGAAACTGTGCTGAAAGGGGAATTTTTTCCATTTTTTGAAACCAATTGGAAAGAAAAAAGTTTGAGAGGTTATAATTAGAAATTGAAAGGTGGAGTTTGGAAATGGACATTTAAACATAATTATGTTACCAATCTTATTAGGAATTCATATGACTAGGAAAAAGAAAGAACGTCGTAATTTTGAAATTAAAAAATTTTGCAGAATATTTGATGGGGCTACCATTCTGAATTCACTCTTTTCAGTTCATGGATAAAGAGAATCTATCAGCCCTATTTTGTATGCGATAACAATCTGCACCCATCCTTTCTAATTTAAGTATAAAAGGAGTTAGTGCTCTTCAAACTTCGAAATTTTAAAATTTAGTAATAATCGCTTCTGGTTTTTTAAATTTAATATAGAAATATCATTTAATTGGCAGGCAAATGTATTTGTTGTTGGAGTGTGCTATGTTGTTAATATTTTGCTTTAAAATACATGTAGTAACTTTCGATACATGCTGATCCATATAAAAATTCATGTCAAGGTAGAGCCTTTTTTTGTAAACTTTATCACTCAACCGGATCAATCGATCGTTTCATATGGCAAAAGAATTTCGCCATATTACAGTTATCCCCAGGCTAATAAATTTGTTGGCTCAAAATTTTCGGTAATTCCTTTAATTAGGAAAAATTTCTTTATTTCGACTTTGTATCAATTTAATGTTTTAAAAAATTTTGGCAGTTACACGTGGTTAATTCATTTACAGATGGGCAGTGCCCATATTCCACAGTCTTTCTTTTACAAAGTAATCGTTCGCCTAATGGATGACTAGAGTGACTTTCCAAGCATGTAAGACTATACTTGTGGAGGTAAAAAAAAAAAAACCTCTCCACATGCAAGGAATCATTAAGTACTGAGACGATGAATATTAAAGTGATTGAGAAAGACAACTTTGTTCTGTTTTGTTTTTCAATTCCTTGTTTTATTTTGACCAGTACTTTCATAACTCTATTTTCCAATTTCTCCACTAGAATGAAAATTTTGAAATCGATGCAATGGTAATTTTTGGGATTTCTGATGTAATTTTGTAATTCTTAATTTTATCTTCCTTTAACGATGCAGTGCTTTTTAATTATTTACAGGACTGGAATGAAAGTTGGTACAGTGAGTGTAGTGCTAAAAGTATTTTATGATTGTGATATTTGGTCTTTAGACTCAGATCAAGGAGCACAAAAACTTACAGTCCTAAAAGAAACCGTGATCCCAGGAACCATTGTTTTTCCGAAGGAAGTTCGTATTCTTCAACTGCGAATTGTTTTTTTATTTTTTTGTCATTACTAATTATTTTTTTTTTTTGTCGTTAATAATGAGTTAAAGTGACACAGTGAAAGTTTTGTTTTTTAATTTTTTTCGCGAAACTTTTTTCCAAAAGTTTTTTTAAAGTGTTAAAGTTCTATTTTATTTACTTTTTTCTTACACTTTTCATCCTTCTGCAGGTATTGCCGTGCAAGGAAGATTGTTCAGAACTTGGCTTAAGATGGAATATTATATTAGAGAAAGCGTTTTCTATAGTCAAATGGTCTACTTCATGACTTTGGTGTGATTTAAAAAAAAAAAAAAAAAAAAAAGNAAACACTGGCTCTGTACGGCAAACTCGTTTTTCTTGCTTGAACAAGATAGTAATATAGATTTTATTTAGTTATAGAAACAGATTTCGAATTCCGCCTCTTGAGATCTTCCAAAGCAAACTTATATTTACTGGAAGTGTTTCATGTATTTATGTAATTCATTATGATTTTTAGAACTGCAGCACTTTTAGTAGTCGTGGATTTGAATATAGTAATAAAAAACTTTAATGATCTGTTCACATTTCTAATCCAATTATGAATTTACTGCTGTTGTAAAGTTAAGTGATTTACAAAATATCATTCTCCAATCTTCATTTCTTTCCAGGGCGATGCATTAAACTTAAAGCTTTTGTTCGTTTATAACAAGGCATAGATGTATTGCTGATTTACCTCTACCGCGTGGGGCTCAGCGATAGTAATGTGTCACCATATAAATAAATATTGTACTTGAGTATTCTCAAGGCACTTCCATCACTGTTACTTTCGTATGAACCCCGAAGTCAGGATTTTGTTGTAGGTTCTCCATGTTTTATTGCTTTTTCTTTTCAAGAAAGATTTATACAACACATTATCGAGTGCCCATATTTTTTCTTTAATACTAATATTCTTCTGTCTGTAGAAAATGGTTTTTTCTTCAAAAAGACTGCCATTTGAACAGCAGAACTAGATATTCGGGTAGGAAGTCCTGCTTACCCTCTGATGTTCAATTACTAAAAATTTCACGTAGACAAAAGCTGTTCTCCAAATTTGGCTCTGAGTTGCTTCAATTATAAAGTTTACTAAAGATAAAAGTTATCTGTCATCTTTCTTAAGCCAGCATCTTGAGAATACAAAAACTGTCTTCCATAACTTGATTTGTTGCAACCAATCCAACCTCCGACACATTAAATCAGTACCGTGTTATCAAGTCCACTATGAATCAGCACTCTGTTTCGCTTAAAAACATCAATATGTCCACAGTCACTTAATATGACTTGTGCTGCTAGCTAGGAAAATTTAAACATTTCACCCCACACAAATTTTGTTCTTCGGTATTTTTGTTCTCTAACTAACCCACACCTTCATAACTAGTTATAGAATGCAACCTGATGTTGACATAATGTGGAAGTAAGAATAACTGCTACATAAGACTTTGACATAGTCTTTATAAATTTTTCAATATGACGCCATACAATATATATCAAAACAATACAACAAAATTTAAACGATAGTACGGGGTTACCAGATGCCTAAAGAGGATTCAAAGTCATGAAGTTCTGCTATTCCGAAAGAAAATCATGTGAATCAAAAAAAAAAAATCATTATTTTCATAGGTGCTTGTGAGATATAATTCAAGCCGAAATACAAAGTATACATCAGAGGCTAGTAGATTCTGCATGCAGGAGAGTTCGCAGCGGTATAATAACTAATGAGTCGAAACGAAAAGTACTGTCAAAATGAAGTACAAGTCTCGAAGTAGGAAATACACTATAGATGGTAGAAAGTATTAATACATGTTCACAATTAGCTAGTCTTATTTCACAGTAAAGTTAATTACAGTCCTTATTCATCCGGTGAAATTGAGCGTTTAACGGGATGGGATTTCTTCCGGCGACCACTATCCTGAAATTCGAGTGTAAGAAATCTCTTGCCTAACAATATCTTAGAAGTAGAAATAAAAAAGAATATATATTAAGTTTCAGTTAAGTCTAAAAAAAAAAACTATTCCTTACAGCACATTCGAACTTACTTTGTCATCTTCAGGAATGGGACTATTTCGTGAACTTGTAGCAGTAGACTCTTTTGAATCCTTCCCGGCCTCCTTATTAAAATCTTTGTTGCAATCCTTCGGTTCTGGAGGGGTTTTCTCAGTTTTCGGTTCTGCTGAGAAGGATTTCGAACTACCCGCCTGCTGCTCGTCCCCGGATATTTTAGTCCATAATACTTCCAGTAAAACCGAATCGTTAAAGATTTCAGAACCATCAATGTTGTATTTCTAAAAGGCATGTTGGGTTTCACTGTTTCTCAATGAATCTAAAGCAAGCAGTTCGTAAATAAATAAAACGATTCAATAATGTAAGAAACTTACTCTTGCATTAGCACAGAGAAGTCTAATATCATTTCCCATATCCTGTACGCTGTGATATTTACCATCCTTGATCTTCCGTTTTACTTTGTTAAGGTCCATTGGTTTTTCTATTATTTCATAATAATCCGGTAGCTCTCTTCTCGATGGTAACTGTTCGAAAGCCGCCGCTAGTTCTTTCCCACTACTAAAAAAAAGAGTTTACTAAACAATAACTCGTAAAAATAAACCGAAATTTAATACGAAGTACAATATGAAGACAAACAGAAACCATACCTAGTTTTATATTTTATTAAAGCTTCATAAAGCTTATTGAGAAGTGATGTTATTTCAGGTGAAACCTTCCTGCGCTTCGGTAGCTCATCGTCGTCATCGTCTGCAAAAAAGTCATATCTATAATTTTATAATAATCGACATAGTCTCTACTCGGTGATAACTATTCAAAAGCTGGCGCTATTTCTTTTTACTATTAAAAACTGAATTTCCTACAAAAAGAAAAAAAAAAAAAAAAAAAACTTAAAAATATAGAAATAAACAAAACACACTGTAAAGCAGCACGAAGCTAACAGAAAAGATTAAAATGAATCACAGTTTACCAATCTGACGCCTCTTTCTTCCCCTATCTTTCTTTCCTTTCCTCCTTTTTTTCTCCTCCTCATCATCATCGTCATCATCATCTACATCCTCATCAATACTTTTTAGCCAGTCACGATCTGACATTAAATCCTGTAAAACCACACTGTCAGATATTTAGATAGTACTTAAACAAATTATTAACACATTCAAAACTAATAACTTTCAAAAACACATAAATACACCTTGAAAATAACCTGCGAATAATCAACTTCTTTCCGCTGTCGACGTCCAACTGGCTCGAATGCAAGCTTTGATTTTTGCGGTTCCTTTTCTTCGTCAATAAAATGTTGCGAAGCTTTAACAATACCTTCCGGAATCTCACTATCCTCAATTAGCCGAGGCTTGCGACGATATTCGGCAGCTTCTTGACGACGACGTTCAATGTCCATTCTCTTCAATATAATAATGGAAGAAAAAAAAATTATCTTAACAAGTATGTTTAGTTGTAAAAATTTAAATTTAAACCCACTTGAAACAAATCAAATTCTTCTTCTGAGCGTGCAACCATTTGATTAATTGTTTCATCATCTGGTACTTCATCTTCATCGTCATCTTCACTTTCTGCTCTAAAAATACGACATAAACATATCTGAACTTTTGTTTTAAATGAAAAACAGAAAACGATACTAAAACTAAATTAAAATTAAAACTTTACCTAATAATTTGTTCCAGCATTTGCCGGCGCTCAGCACCTGTAGACCGCTGATCAAATTTTCCTGCTTGAATAACTTTTTCATCTACATTCAACTTATATCGCGCTGCGGCCAGAATTTTCTCCTCGATACTATTCACGGTTACTAATCGCAAAACACGCACTTCACGAGACTGTCCAATGCGATGAGCTCGATCTTGTGCTTGCATATCCTATTTTTATATAGTCAGAAGAAGAGGATATCTACGAACTTATATTAGCACTTCCAACTTCTGTGAAAAAATGTATCTCTGGTTCGTAAAATTAATGAAGGTTCTTACTTGGTGTGGATTCCAATCCGAATCAAAAATAATTACTGTATCTGCAGTCTGCAAATTCAAACCAAGACCACCAGCACGAGTTGATAGCATAAAAATAAAGTACTCGCTGTTAGGCGCATTATACAGCTCTAAGAGCTGCCCTCTCTCATCTGGTTTTGTACTACCATCCAGTCGGAGATATTTGAATTCTGAAAAGGAGTGGAAACATTAATTGCTCAACAATTTTTAATTTGAACAAAAATACCCACCTCTGTAATTAAGATAATCTTCCATTATTGTCATTAATGATGTCATTTGACAAAACATGAGAATACGATGCCCAGAAGCCTTCAGTTTTGGTAAGACACGATCCAAAAGTTCAAATTTGCCACTTACACGATATAAGTCTTTTCTGGAAAATTACCAAATTTAATACCAGTTTGACAAACGCAAAAACTGAAACAAAATCCCTAAAATTATTTGTTTTATACAAAATTCATTAAAGCATCAAAAAAAAAAAGAAAAAAAAAATGAAAAAATATGCAATCCTATAATATTCTTTCTATAAACGACTTTTTCTTCAGTGAAACTTCATTTTTTGCATTCTCATCATAAGCTAAAAAAAAATAAAAAAATATAAAGCCAACTCCGTAGTATTCAATAAAAATTTTAAATAAAAAACCAACCCTGAAACATCAGGTACTTTCCAGAATTCCCGGCATTCATCTTCAACATTCTCAAAAAGGAATGGATGATTGCACAGTTTTCGAAGATGAACGACTGTATTCATTAGTGCTCGCCCACCAGCCTACAATTATAATATGAAGCCTAAGTCCTTGACAAACTGCAAAAAACATGTACTTTCAATAATTTTTTAACGAAGTATATAAAACAAACATGCTTGCTGTCGATAAGGAGGCCCTTCTGCATATGTTGATAAAGAATTCTCTGCAGCGCACTCATATCACACTTAATAACATACTCAGTTTTTTCTGGTAATTGACTTTCTACCTCCTTCTTTAGACGCCTCAGTAAAAATGGACGCAAAACCTGAAATCAATTACTTGCTTCATAAAACCACAGACCAACTGCAAGCTTCTTTCAGATGCTGTACAGCTTACCTAAGCAAAATGAGTGAATTAAGAATCACGAATAAAAAGAAGCTGAAAGATTATATGTAAATGATTCACTGAATGGAAGTCAGAATTGTATAAAATTGAAGTTAATACAGATAAATTCTTTTAAAAAATTTTTGCAGACATACCTTGTGGAGACGCCTTATGATCAACATTGTTTCCTCTTGATTCAACTCCACTTTTTCACCAGTTGTTGCAAATGGGGCATTAAACCTGCAGATCCATTACATTCAAAATTAAATCAGATATATCAAGGAATTTCTACTAGATACACTGAAGAAAACCAAATGCTTTACGGAATGAGTTTAAATTATCACCATTGTTCGAAGGTTCCGCATGAACTAAAAATGGACGGGAGCAAGAAATTCAATAATGCCCAAAGTTCTGGCAACTTGTTTTGTAGCGGAGTTCCAGTAAGAAGCAACCGATGCTGAGCAGTGAAGTATCCATTGAGAACCAGAGTTAGCTTACAATTGTGATTTTTCATCCGATGACCCTCATCAATGATCATATATTTCCATCGTATCTAAAATAATGAGTTTCAATTCTTTACATAAAATCTGAAACATAAATTGTATACTTACTAATGTACTAAAAAAATCTATTACTTGATAGCTGTGAAAGAATTACCTTCCCCAAAAGACCTTTTTCCTTCAGCACATAATCATACGTAGTCAAAAGCACATTAAATGCGTTACGACGAATAGAAGCTTCCAATTTTTTACGAGCCTCTTTGTTACCCTTGTAAACAATACTCACAACATGCGGAGCCCATTTCTCAAGTTCCAAGCTCCAATTTGCGATTGTCCTGCAATCGCAATTCTTTTTTTTTTAAATAACTCTAAAACGTAATCTTATTTCTTAAATAGTTTAATGTCATAGAATAATTTAAAAAGTGCTGACAGGCACTGCATTAAAAAAATAAAAACATACGAGAGGGGAACGATGATTAGATATGGTCCGTTTAATTTCTTGACTTCCATTAAATATGTAACCAAGGCAATAGTCTGAATTGTTTTCCCCAAACCCATCTCGTCAGCAAGTATACCATTAAGATTATTATTATATAAAGATACCATCCATTCCAATCCTTTCAACTACAACAGTTATTACATTACTAAATTAATTTAGTGTATTTATTTAACAGAAATAAAACGATACAAAGGAATGAAAAAAAAAAAAAAAAAAACGTTTAAACCTATGTGAAACGCATAGATTATGATTTATGGACCCTTACCTGATATGGCTTGAGCTGTAAAGCTGGATTACCACCACCTAACGACGAATGCTGAGTTACAATTTTTTCCTTAATTTTGTGTGCTGTTGCGTAGTATGATTCCATCTGTCGTCTATTTTTCTGATCATATTCATCTTCCTCATTTCGGGCTTTTTCAATTATTTTACGATTCCGTGTTTCTTCATCCATACCTTAATATATCTGATGATAAAGCATTTACATAAATTACATATCATCTATTTGATGTGGCAAGAATCAACAAACCTTCAAATTCATCATCTTTCTTTTGTTCAATAGGTTCAGGAATTGGTTCATCTGATTCCGACTCTTCACTTTCTGAATACTCTTCGCGCGATACCACCTTCGAAAACATTTTTAACAATTTAAAACAGTTTTATACCCAACTTCTAAATATGGGTTCTTACCCGAAATAAGGACATGAAAACCCTTTTTCCTTAAACTTCGCTATTTAATTTCTTGAAGTCTGTAAAACCTTTACATGTAAAAATGTCAAAGTTCCACAATTTTCATTCTTCAACATTACTTTTCTTGAATTCTTAAAAAACAGTCAATGTTGTTACTTCATGCCCAGGATGCGTTTCAAGCCAAGCATCGATATCTTCTGATTTTGGCATTTCTTCTACGGGTAATATTTCACCAGTTGTTGCATCTCTTATTCGTAATCGCACCTCAGACTCACCATTTTCTACAAAATAAGCCGCTGTATTAAATTCCTTCTTTGGAAATAAGTTTCGCTAAAAATTTTGATATGAAAGACCTTGCATCTTTTCTTTCTCCTTCTGTTCGCGACGCTCATTACGTTTTCTTCGCTTCTCCGTTGCTTGATGCTGTTTTACAAGTCCTGTTAAGCTTTCTACGTATTCATCGGTTTGTTGTAAAAGGAAAACCAGACGCTTATCTTTTTTCTCATCCAGCAACTGTCTGAAAGTCAGAAGCTATGATGACCATACATACTTTTATTGCCAGAAACTGACCGAAACAGAAAAACAGAAACTTCAAAACCAAACTACCTGTAACCTTCTTCATCTTCCTGCATTAATTTCTGCATACGCATGCGTTCATTCCTCAACTCGTCTTTTTTTCGCTCCTTTTCGCTATTAGCATGATACGTTAGTACTGCTTTCTTTATTTTACTTTGTTTAACCTGTAAATATGCTCCTGTCCATGTGGAAATTTTTGGCATGGAGAAAAAAAAAATCATAATAAAAGCCTCAAACCGAAAAAATACCTGATTGTTGCGATGATACTCCTTAAATTCCTTTCCATGCTGCAGAATTGCTTGTAATAAATCATTATGTTTTTGCCGACGACGACGCTCCTGTTCTACTTTTTGTTGCTTTTCCAGTTTTTCGGTTACTCGTGCTTCACGCAACGACTGCCGTTTAGTCCGACGATAGGCATATGGATTAAGCGCAGTTTCAAGCGTTGTATCTTTCTTTAGCTGGCTCAAAACTTCATTCCGAACCTGCATGACGTGATATAGTTATTATAATTGTTCACAAAACTAGTAACTTAAAAAATTAGATATAGATACTTAAAATGACGCATATAAAGTTTTTTGGCTTGTAGAACTTACTTGTGTTTGTAAGTTAAGCAGACGTAGAGCACGAAGTTCAATTTCTGCTTTTAATAATAATCGCTTGCTCAGATTCGCAGGAAGATTGCTAAGCCACTGAATCCGTGCTCCTATTCGATTTTGTATCCTGGAAAAAAAAAACTTCAACCGATGCGCATTTTGGTACCTTGAAGTTTATTTATTTTTGAAGCTTTACGACATTCTCATAGCTCCCTATTTTTTTTTTTTTTTTTACTTTACAACACTCTCATATCTTCTGTAGTTTTGAAATAGATATTTGTATCAATTTTGCACAGGATAAAAGTTCTTGCCATTGCAGTGATATTACAGAATATTGTGGAAGCAAGGCTTCAGATGAATGCGAATAATCATACACAAATAGTAAGGCTGCCATACTCTACTGAATGAAGGCAATTTGGCATCACATTCATAAAATGCAACGCTTTACCAACCTGTATTCCCGTTCTCTTAGAATTGTCTGTGGATCGACGCCGGGAGGAGGAGGGAGACATGTACTTCGATTAGCACGCTGCTGATGCAACGTTAAGATTTTCATCAAATCATACGGCAGCTTCTCTCCATTTTCTGTTTCAACAGGAAATTCATATGGCTCAGGCAGCAAGGAAGATGGCTTTGACACAGACAAAGCAATTAGAGTTGCTGGGACCGGTTCTTGTGCAGCTAACTGTTTGTAAGCGCCAATCTGTAAATAACATATTAAAAAAAGCTGTCAAAAAAATTTTAAATTTGGATGTCTGGCTGGAAAGTACCTGTGCCTTCAACTGCTCGAGCTGCTCTGAAGTAAACGTGCTATCCTGTGTTTCTTTTACTGTATCCACAGACTGTTGTTGTTTCATTATTTCTCCTGTTGATGTTCCTGAAAAATGAAATATCTGAAAGAAAAGTTCACGCTTTGCAGAATATCAGAAATCCTCAAGTTACCTAACAAATCAATTTGCTCTTAAACATTTGTTCATCTGTTATAAATAACGATTTACCAGTTACTATGAGCCAAAAATCCCAAAATCCTCGCCTGATGGATATATTCAAGTCTCACGAATATGACAGTACAAGTTCCGTCTGTCCCAGTTAAAGCAACTCACTAACCCGTTATTTTTTGTTTAAGCAATAACATCTGCGCATAACGTGGATCAGCTGTCATTTGCTGCTCTTCCATACTTGCTATCGAACTATCCAGTTTGGCAATTGCAACTTCTTCAGCAGTTATTCCATGCTGAACAGATCCTTGAACAAACTGCATTGGCGGTTGCTGCTGAGGAGGAGCGGTCGTAGATGATTCTGTTCCTCCAGCATACTGCATCGGTGGTACATAACCACCCGACCCACTCAAATATGGCTGTCCGTTAATACAGCCAGAGGATGGCGTATATTTCGGTATATTATCACCCATTTTTAGCTTTAAAATAAGGATTTAAATCACAATAACTCCTTTACTTTACACGTAAATGCGAATCGCATATCCCATCCCTCTTGCAATATCTTTCAAATTTAAACTCCTTCAATCTGAACTACCATCAGATGGCGAACGATAAAATTTACATCCGTCTCAACACAAATTCCACAAAGCGAACTCCCATCCATAGAAACCTTAAGGTAAACTATTACTATAAAACAATGAATGCATGGCTCGTAGAAAACCAAATGATAAATGAAAACCTACATCATTAATAATAACAGATCTAGATTTCTAAAAGTATAACATGTATCAATTAAAATCTCTCCGTTTCTCAGTAATAAAAACACCAGCACGGGTTCATTCCTCAAAATGCTTCTTAGAATCTGTTACAGAAAGAAGCACGCACACAAAATATGCAAGTAACACAAAGTCGGTGCACGACCTTTCCTTTTATATAGCTGATTTCCATCCCATCTGTGGGACATATCACAAAGATGTAAAGGCACTTATCTTCCCAGGGAACTCTAGTTACAGATCCTGATTATGCTTCTTCCTCTAAGCCGGTGAAGCGGTTTCCGTTTCTGGAAATCCGTTCGTTACACGGACCTGGCGAATGCGCCACTCAGCATCTGTAGTGAAGTGTTTCGACACATTCACGTAAGTGTCAACTCCAACTTCGCACACACACATACACGAAAAACTGCACACAGTACCGCCCCGCTTCCAACTCTTCCTCATAAGCTTCACGAAACCCCAGTTCACATCGATCACCTCCCTCACTCATACCAAATTTTACGTTATCGACTAGAGCTACATGAATGAAACTGATGCGTCTCATCGCTACTCTTCATGTGGCAATGTCCGAGATTTTTTTGATTGGTTCTGAATGCCGATGAAGGAGGAAATATAGGCGTACTCAAGAATAGTGTCGTTCAGGAGTTATGAACGGCTGACAGCAATTCTGCCTTGTGCATTAACATGGAAACAGATTTGGTGTGATCTTCATACATTCCACTGTTTGAAATTTTAATGAAATGGTCAGAAGAGGACCTTCTCAACAACTCTGTGTTGGGTGGAGAGTCGAATGAATATCTTCAGTGGCCTCTGTAAGACAACAACTTTCTAACTGATGAGCTGAAGCTTCAATATAAGGCCAACTTAAAATAGTAGTTCTTCACATTCACTTTGCTCAGCCCTCATCATCCTTCTACAGACTATTTTACTTCGCTATAATGAAATATAGAGTGATGCTTATAGCTTAAAATATAGCAGTGATAACAGCACAGACTGATAAGGGATGGAATAATTTTATTGATTATACATAGAGAACATTTTAAATACAAAATCCGATTCGGAAAGGAGGAAATTAAGAGCACACTGAAACACGCCGTAGAAAATTAAAAGGTAAAGAAAAGGAAAAAATAGCTTCTTTGATAGCACATCAAGAAGAACAACATGAAATGAAACAACGAAGGATAACTGAGATATCTGAAGAATCTGTTTCACAGGAAAAGTTTGGCAGGAAGAAAAAACCAAGAATTTAGTCTGGAAATTTCAAAGTAATCTACCATTTCAACAGTGATCAATTCTGTGATGAGACCGACATATGCTAGTAGAAAATTCGTTCGATATCAAAGTTTGTTTGCAACAGAATAGCTCTGTCTGCCAGACTGATCGATGTGTCAGAGAATTGTGGTATCGCCGATCCCGATCCGTTTAAACTTACTCCTTCTTCAAGCATTTCATTTACCATTTTTGTTACAGCACCCTTTGCTGCTTCCTTCAGACTATTCAGTGATTGGAGTGAGAGACCAAAGAAATCGATATGTTCACGAAACTCCAATCTCTTTATTTTAATCAGTCCTGGAACGATCTTTACAAGAATCTAGAAATCAATGTGGTAAGTTCAACGTTCTCGAGATTGACTAAATTGCACTTCCCTTCATAAGACCGTTATTTATAAGCCAGTGTTGTTTTAACTGATTCCTTGCTCAGTACAGCTACAGCTAAACTGTCTAAAATGAAACTTAACCTTATCAATTAAACTTTTAACTCAGCCTTATCAGTTAAACTTCTAGTTCAGTTTATTGTAATCTCAGCAGGCCAGAAGTGTCTCACGGTTTGTTTGAAACTTCTAATAGAAATTAGCTAAAATTTGGTACTATCAAAAGCTAGCTCTTTTAAATTACAGAGAAATATGAGAAAACTTCAATAAATTGCAAAGAGTTAGCATAGCTAACTTTGCTTTAATTAAGAATGAAACTAACCAGTAATACGGCCAGGTAAGCTTACAACATTGCACTGTATCTCTGTTCTGAATGGTATTACACCCAATTTTTCGTTTGTCCCTTCAATTAAAAATAGCGCTCGTCCTTCCAGTTCCACAGTAGCAGTACCTGAGTTATGGAAAGTTCAGAAGTTTTCATTAATCAGGATAGAAAATAAAAGAAAATAAAAATTAAGTATTAACGGCAACCTATATACAAAATTTCGATTTTTAGTTGAAAAATATTGCAAGATGACCAAACCTGTCGAAATAACTGCTTTGGGTGGTTGAATTGTACGTAGGATAATTTCAAGTTGTTTATTTGGATATGCTTCACCAATTTCCGGAATAACATCTGATAAGCATACCTCATCTATCAGACATGAAGTACGTATTAATTTACCAAGCACAGGTGTTGTTGATCTCACATTGAACACCAGTGCACCGATACTAAAGAGCAAGAAATTCAGTATCTTAAACCTTGTTCTCTGACTTACTATAAACGTCAAATGATTACCATAAACATCAATTTAAAACTTACAAGTAACCACCCAAACAACACCCGAAGTTATTGGCTGTTGCTAAGCTTGAGCCAATATCAGAAAGTTTTAAGAACTTCTTGTAAGAAACATAAACATAAAAGTTTTTTCTTTTTTCCATTTTTTTCTCTGTAGAAAAAACTTTTATGTTTATAATCGATAATCTTATTCCTGACTATGTCTTGTAAAATTTCAAAATAGTAAACAGCGAAGATTTAGAATGACCGTTTACAAAGAAAAAAAGACGCTAGATGAAACTCACTCTAGATATTTCATCAAAGTGAGAAATTAAATATGATTCGATCGCAAAATATATCCCAAAAACTTCAGCAAAGTCGGTATTGTTCTCCTCAGCTATTAAGATAAAGAATGAGATGAAATAACTTTCATCTGAAGTTGGCATTCTCATATCAGGCAAAGTAATGAATGACGCGCCTGAGAATCGTCACTAATCGGATTCTTACCTATGTGCTTTCAAAAGGAGTGTGTTGATGGTATATTCTGATATTAGTAGATCTGTAGCATTTCTGTTCAATATTTGAGTGAACTGCAGCATTTCTGGTCTTCTATACGGATTCTAAAACAGTTTTCCTTTGTACATGAAACGGAAAGCACATTATTATTGCTGCTATCATTATTGTCCTCAGTACCTTGTTAATAGAAAAGTTGAGATAATAAAGTAGTGATGTAAAAAAATAACAATTAAAAATAATTACTAAAAGGAAATCAAGCAAGCAGCGCCACTCTATTTATTATTCATATTGTTATGGTTTTTGAAAGAAAGTAAGAATTTTTTAGGCTTTAGGTGAAGAAAGTAAGAAATTCTTGGAAACGGGTTCCGAAATATAAACTTGAAGCATAAAAAAATGAGGCACATAAAATTATGAGTAAAAGTATATAGTACATTACACGAGAGATAATAAGATTTAGACAAACTTATAAAACTAACTCTAGTTTGATCATGCGTCTTAATATATACATCACCGTCTAGACCGGTAAAGAATTTACTATATGTTGCACCCGTGTCCAAAATATCCAACGAAACAATTAGTACAGCCAGCTTTCTCCGTAAAATTTCCGAACTATTGTTCTATAAATCAAAAACTGTGTAAATAAAAATCATTGAATGTTTCAATAAAAATAATTGGTATTATAATTAGAAGTAGGACAAATCTTATGAGAAAGAGAATTTAAAAGTAAAAAGAACTTACGATGCTAGAAAAAACTTCTTTTGATTTTTGCAATGCTTTGGCAGCTGAAACAGCAGACGATGAGTTTAGAATTATCGGCCTTATACCATCTCCGTAAGAAGATGTGCCGAATAATCTATTTAGTCTTTTCAACTGCAATTTTCGTGATATATCTGTTTGAGAAGCCATTTGTAATTTCAATTGCACTGGAACTGCAAGTGTGACTGACATTAAATAGGATATGTATTTCGTTGATATCGGTAATCTTTTTTCTTAATCTGTCTTTTCATATAAAAATTCAAAAGATGGAATATTTAATTCATTTATGTTCGCTGCAAAAAAGGGAAAAGATGAATTTCTTATCAAAAAGTTTCACTCTGTAGATAGTTTGGCTCGGATTCCAATGCTCTTTTCGTCTTCTGCGCAGCCATACTATCCACATTCTAAATTGATTTCAAAATCAACACCTGTTTGACGCACTAATAAATTTCCTATAGCAGTTCCTGATTTCTCAGTCCATGTCCTGTATCCTTTCCTCGAAAGAGAAATGACAGAGAATGGGTTTAGATTAGATGAAGAATTCTTCTAGCATTTTATTGCGCAATGTATTCCAAAGATGAGCAATGAGATGAAAAAGTGCTTTAAGAATAAGTTTATCCTAAAGGGAAAGGAAAGGAAAGAGTAGCAACCTGGAAAAGAATTCGGTATAAATCAAGGATGGATATATGGTTCGGTATCTGAAGCAGCTGACTATTCAGTTCATCATTGACCACATTATACAGTGTGTTGCGAAAACTTTCTTCTAACATCTCTCGAGTCTTCGTCCTTATTTCATCCTATTCAATGACATAAGCAACCTATATGAGCATCGAGAAAAGCCGGAAATATCCATATATGTTATTATATTTCCCATAATTATAGCAAAATTCGCACACTTTAAAATTTTGATACCACTGTTATGTATGAAAATGAGAATTATTTAGTTCTTGCTTTGAATAAAAAATATATTGATTAATAATTTAGAATACAGTTGCCTAATTTTGCATTGTTTATATTTTTATCTACCAATTTTAATAAGTATAAAATGAAGAGAATCCCATAGTTTTACATTAATTTGATAATCTTTCTTAGGAATCTGTGAAGTTGAGATGTTAATAATGAAATAATATCGTACTTTTTCTCATCACTGAGATAGTATGATAAATTTCATCTTGTTTACAGAGAAATTTTAAATATTATTCAATTTCTGGAATTGCAAATGACACCCGAATTGAAAATAGCAATTACCTGATATTTGGTATTGACAATAGCAGTAAACAGGCCCATATTCTCTACACGTGAAAGAGTAATATCATTAATTAGAGAACAAGTGACTAGTCGGATATACGGTGTACTATCCACGGTTTTCTGGATGTCAAATGTAGCCCCTATGACAAGTTGATTAGCAGATATAACCAACGTCCCGAATATTGGTACTGTTAGCGGAACCAGCGGTAATGGTTGTAATTGTCCGTATAATGTACCTGTGATGCTTCAACAAGAAAAAGATTGTGCCATTTTTTTTCCCGTAAATACTAGACGTTTGTTAATAAGATTCCTTCGTTATTCATGACATCGGTTTTCAGAGGCATTATTGTATTATTCGCAATTTAATTGCACTTTACTCTTTTATACTTCACCAAATTTGCATATTGAAACTTACTAAAAGCTGAAGTCATTAATTCTAAGTGTAAGGAGATTTGGTGGTGTCGGAATCACTCCAACATATGATGGACTCTGATGCATAACAAGCTGGAAATCCTGAATTGTGACGCATCCTTCAGCAAAGCACTGGTGTTGGGGAGCAATTATTACTCGTTTGACGTGCTTCTTGAACAAATATTCTAAAAGAAGACATAATTTCATTGATCTCTAGAAATGAGTATGAAAAACTTTGTTACTGATGATAATTGTATCATCAAAAATATTTGGTTCATAAAAACTCTTGCAACCCAAAGTTTTGTTCGACTACACTTCTTTCTTTCTTTCAATCCTTCCCAAGGTTTTATGGCAAATTTCTTTTTGTAAAACTAGTTTTTAAACTTTTTCGTCATCGCAATGTTCCGAACCACTACAGATTTTCGGACAGCTATTATCCAGGAAGAAGCAAAAAAATACCTACAACTTTGGATAACTGACGAAAAATATCGTCACCGAAGCGTATTCGCAAAGCAGATTGCAACGGAACAAAACTTTCCACGGACTCTCCGTGACATTCATGGGCAATTTCCGCTAACCATAGTGTTGTCTTGAAAATACACAGTTTACGCTTGCGGAAATTCGAAGTAAACTTTTCACTGTGGAAAATTTTCATTTCAAAATCTCGTTTTACGGCCAGAATGTTTACTAAAGCACATAGCAGCAAGACTACGCTTTCGAAAATCTTTCATTATAGAAATGAAACAAAAAAAAGAGATTCAGCTCTAGAAACACAAGGCATAGCAAAGGGCTTATAGTGATTTGCCTTCTACTTCTTCAGAAACTATTTCTGCAAGTCTGTCAGATGCATATGAAATCTGAACCAAGAAAGATTATGGTTAAACACCAACCCTCAGCGATTGTTTGGAAGCTTTACTAATGTGAACTCTTCGCTGAACCGACAACTGATATTTCCGAAGGCAGACTTGTTTAAAATAATATTACAAATACTCAAGTTGCGTGCTTTCTGACAAGACTATTAAAATGAAATAAATATTTAATAGTAGTTGTAGAATTTCACGGATTCATTATACTCAAGAAAAGTAGGCAACTGGAAACATCAAGAAGATCCTTTGTAAACTTACCGTAATGAAGACAAGATGACGCATTGAAAAATGATTTTTGTGTTTATTCCGTAGCACACCTCAACTGTTCTTGATCCTGCGTTCACTTAACTACTGTTCTAATTAATTTTCAAGTTCATTGAACTCCACAGAAACATTTTTAATGAAACCAATGTACATTTTTATTCAGAGATCAGAAGTTTATTCTAAAAATCAGAATTTTTGTCTGAAATAACAATGGTAGGAAAAGTGATATAAATGAAAGTTGAAAGATTACTATCTCTTAACTTTTCAAGTTTGAAAATCAAGATGCAATAAGTCTTAATTGTTCTTTCGGCCATACAATCAGAAGTGTTTAGTTTTGTTCTGAAAAAAGGACAGCGAGTAGAAGACATAACCCAACGATGTCACCCATCCGCATAACTTCAGTTAAATCTTTTCGCCTTCTTTTACGGCTTAATTATCGAGTACCTTCATTTATATCATCCACATTTTGCTCAGCACAAAGAAAATTTTGAAGATTGAAAAATTTTATAAACTCAGTTCCTTGAGATAACTTGCAGTTCTCAAAAATGTTTGCAACAGATGAACAATTTCGCCTTGCCATCCTTCGGTATTTGATGCTATAAACGTGCATCACTACTATACCAAAAGCACAGTGAGTGCAAACCAATTTCCACTATTTTAAACAGCATGATTTCAATGACTTTCTTTCGTTTTTCATAAACTTCAAATTCAATGTACTTAGTAACTTTAGCTTTGTAAAGAGTGTGAAAATTTAAGACAAGTTCCAGTGGTTACTATTGTATCTGAATTATTTTCAAATATGAAAATGTGATCAATGTCCTTAATGTTTGATTAACATGGGCACCTTGTAGAACATTTGCATGGAGAGCTACGCAAAAGAGTCACAAACAGACGTAAAAACACGTAAACCAAACCAAGCAGACCTGATTAACCGCAAAATAAAACTTAAATTGTAATAAGTGGTAGTGAATAAGTGGAATTAGAGGTCCCACAGAGCAGACCATGTACAAGCTTACGTTTTAGGACGTTTGTCAGATGGAACTGGTTTTGCAATAACTCCTATCACGCTTGGCACATTGTCTAAATTTTCAAGGACAAATATTTTCTCTGACAAAAATCGCTACTGGCAACGTCTTCGGTAAAGCAAAGGTCGAAGATTCATTCGAACACAGCTCATTCGAAATCAAAAGAATTTTAAAATCGAAACCAAGTCGATATCGGATCACTTTACACCCGATAATTACATCTGCAGTAGGAGAAAAGAGGAACTTTTCAACATTTTCAATCAGAGTAGAATGAGATTTAGTATGTCCAATGATATCCTTTTGCAATATAAATAATATCTGGACCGTCTAATGAAATTTAATCTAAAAGCTTTTTCAAACTCGCGAAGCTATTGTGGTAAAAAGAAATTAGTCTAGGTCTGGATAATGATGAAGAGCGAGTGGCGAAAAGAAAGGTAGACCAGAAGGATGAACTGCAGGTGAATTTGGCAAATTTATTCATTGCTTTAAAAATGTAAAGTGATCTGAAACCTAAGAAAGGACCCCTGGAGATAATAATATCAGCCGCTTCATATGAATCTAACATGCATGCTAGTGCAGCACATAATCTACTACTTCTTAGTATTTGCATGGCTTCTTCAATACTATGAATAACAGTGAAAGACTTAAGCAGGAAATCATTTTGAAGCTTAGAACAGCAAGACCTTAAACACTTTGAGGGGGAACAAATGTAAAGTGAAGTGATAATGGCCACTTTTCAAGAAAGAGCCCTAGAGTTTTTTTCTTGTTAGTTTTTTTTTTTTTCCTTATAGTTCTCGAAGATAATTCACTTTTCTTCTTGATGAAACAAACCGCCACACAAGGCATTTACCTCAATAACATCTGATTTTAACTTACTTTCACAGCTTCAAATAAAATCGTGACAAAAAAGTAAAGTGAATTCGATATTTCTCACCGTACACTAGGAGCTATTACCTTCAGATATATTTTCTCCAGTAAATTTAGAATCTAGCACGAATACTCACAATGTATCTGCACCTAGCAAAGCACGATATAACAGGAAGACTGGTATTGAATCACTGAGAAGAGATAAAATTTTTCAATTCATCTTGCCGAAATAAACAAATTGCATATGTAATGCAGAAAAATGAAAAGAACGCCGGAAAATCGAACAATTCGAAGACTGACAAAACAAACAAACAAAAAAAAAGAAAAAGTGACAGTTACATGAAACTTGCGCAAGGAATCAAACTTTGCTGGAATTTTTTTTCAAACTTCTACTTCAGCATAATATAGTAGCGACAAAGCACTCGAACTGTACATTATCAATTTTCACTTTTGGATAAAATGATATCGTAAGGTGATTTCTTTTACAGTATGATTCCAAGGAAAAACAATTTTTAAGAAAATATGCAAATTCGAAAACTGTAAGAGATCAATGCTTATAACACTATTATTAATCAAAAATATAAATTTGTGAGAGAATATCTGAAAACACGATAAAGCAGATAAAATGGAACTTTGAAAATGAGATTTACAGAGTAAATGCGCTGTGGCAAACTAAAAGTCAATAACAGTGACATAATAAAAAAGGCAGCACAAAACTTTGAAATGATTGAAGGATATTTCCTGAAATCGTTGAAATCCAGTAAAGAGTTATTAGAAAAAACTTGTACTCATAATCGAGTAACCGAAAGCTGAGGTTTACAAAATGAGCAATGAAGTCATGAAGATGAATAGTTTCAAATAAAACTGGCTAAGCTGGCACTGAAAAATAAATGAGAAATCGGAATGATATTGTAGGTATTGAATTAGTCATCGAAATTAAGACCTGTTGGTCGAGTTCGTCTGCGTTTACCCGGATCCGGTGCTGAACCATTTTCGTGTTTTTCAGGTTTCTATAACAGATAAAACTTCAAGAAAAATATTATAGAATATTTAACGTGTAAGTCATGAAATTCACCGATGATGCAGCGTTTAAAGCAATAATTTCGGTACAAATGTGATCCAATAAAACGCACGAATTATATATAACTAACTGNTATTATAGAATATTAACGTAAGTCATGAAATTCACCGATGATGCAGCGTTTAAAGCAATAATTTCGGTACAAATGTGATCCAATAAAACGCACGAATTATATATAACTAACTGGATCGTTTTCATTCATATTGATTAGATGCAGAACAGCAAATGAAGTTTATCAGTCTCTAGGTTCTTGAAAAATTAGCAATATCTGCCTGCATTGAAGTTAAATAAATGATTACAATTTTTTTGCTTTCCGACAAAAGTTAAAATGTAACCTTTGGATTTATATGAATTGTAAGAAGTGTTAATCAAGCTGTTATATCAAATACTAAAGTTTAATGTTTTAAAGAGTCACATTTCTAATTATCAAATATTCCATATTTTTCACAAAAATACATGCCTTTCTCTGATGTGATTGATTTGGCATTGTTTTCCGGGCAGCCATTTGCTCAACACCTACTCTGTTTCTTATTTGACGATCAAGCTGTAATAGACCTGTCAGCTTTAAATTAAAGAAGCTTAACTTTTTGATGAATGAGAAAGTTTCCCTAAACAAAATTGCTTTTGAACAATATATCAGTTGATGGCTGCATATCAGTAGATCACTGGAAAATGAGAAGTTCGAAATAGTGATCTAATTAAATAAGCAGCTCCGATGCAGAACTATTTTAAGTTGCTAAAATTTGTTCTGGGATTCAAAAAAAAAGCACTGAAAAGCAAGACAGCAACACAGAAAAATATATATAAATCAATCAGAAGATTTGAAACAAACTGGAATATGAATTTTTATATACAGCAAAATATGAAACTTACCAAACGCGAATGAGCATTAACGGCTTTCTCTAACAAATCAACAGTTTTTAATTGTACGTTCACATCACTAATGCGATTCAATTCGAGCCTGTGCACAACATGGACTAGAGTTAGTTTGTCATCTGTTACTTCGGATACCTTCAGCATTTTCCTAAGCATTATTTCTCTGAAATGACAATTTTCAAAAAAAAAGATTGGAATAAAAAAAATATAAGGTTGAAAATTGTCAACTCACAAAAAAAGAAGGAGCAAAAAATAAAAAAATAAAAATAGAAAAAAGCAAAAAATTCAAATCTTGACTGGAAATAATTATTTCTACTCTGCATTATTAAAACCAATAAATGCAAACAAAGAATGACAGTGAATCTCGAATAATGAATGTACCAAAAATTAGATAAAATTCAGGAAAAAGATCAATAAATTCTGTTTAATCCAGAAATACAAAAACATTCCTAGCGAAGACATATGAATTTCATTCATCGAATATGCTGAGTATTTTTATTAGTGCTAGTTTCTGTGGATATTTAGAAAGGGAAAAAATTCAAAGCTATGCCACTCAAATACATTTGCAAATGATATTTGGAACTTTAAATTAGCCAATCTTTGCCTGCATTGTTATTGAAAGATTTGTAGGAGACTAATTCCACAAAAAAAAAGTGCAACTTTCGTCCCTTAAAACATTGATAACGTCAGGCAGTTAATATATATATTTAAATAATCTAAAAATTTAGCATAAGAAATTTGCACAGAAGTGATTTCAAATAATTAGCATAATTACTTTAATATATTCTAGGAAATAAAAAATCATTGTAAGAGAAATAATCCGAATTGCAGGTGTCATTCAGATCCCGCTAGTAAGAATGTCGAACGAATGTTCGGTATTAAAAATTTCATCAGGAATTTCGCGTATAATTGTAGAAGAAGAGAAACCTGACAGAAAACTTCACCAAGGTTATTAGCAGTTTTACAATAGAAAAAACTTCGCTCTAATTGGACTTGTTATATATATATATATATTAAAGAGCAACTGTTGTTGCATATGGGTAGAACCACGTGTTTGGGATGTTCCAACTACGTGGGAACAGGACGAATGCGAAGTATGAAATTTTTAAATATTTTAAAGAAAACTTCAAATGTCTGCGAAAAAAAATAACAGTTAAATATATATATATATATAAATTAATGGTCCCAAAAGTCTAAACTGATCTTAGTGTATATGGACAAGAATTCACTAAGTTAACTGGATGTCTGCTAAAGTGTAGATTAGATATCGAGCTATAATTTATAAAATTTGGGATTTAATATTAGCAAAGTTTTTAGCTCCTTTGATTTTACGCCTAAAAGAACCTGAGAACGAAAAACCACATGTTACCTGGGCTGAAGGTACTATCGATAATGAAAATCTAGGCAAATTAAAGAGCAACTGTTGTTGCATATGGGTAGAACCACGTGTTTGGGATGATCCAACTACGTGGGAACAGGACGAATGCGAAGTATGAAATTCTTAAATGTTTTAAAGAAAACTTCAAATGTCTGCGAAAAAAAAATAAAGTTAAATCTAGCATTTTATGAATTCTTAAACAAAAGAAGACTAAAAGTTTTTCGATGAAATCGATCGAATGTTAGACCCAAAATATAAACCACAGCAGTGAAAAGAGGCAAGACAGTTAAATGTCCGCTGTATCTTACTAAAAATTAATGACGCTGACCACTTGAATTCAAGTCACTGCCTTATGCTTCTTGAAGAAGTTTTTACAGGTTGAGCACTGCCGCGGGCATACTCTTCCAACGGCACCATAGCAAAATGCTATAAATTCAACGTCGAAGGAAGTAAACTAAAAATGAAATTTACTCCAATCTTCTAGATGATTATTCTGACAATATTTTCAATAACTCGGTAAATTATTTGAGAACATTTATAAGGAAAAAAAAAAACTGCGACATAGAATGTTCTCTTCTCAGTCCTATAACTAATAGCTAATGCCACAATTAAAGATTTCTCGCTGTTATTGAGATTTGAAACGACTATCACAAAGAATCTTAGAAAACTTGTAATAAAAATAAAAAACAGTCCAACTGAAAATTTATGACAGAGCTCAAGACCACTTACTAAAAATCGATAAGAACTCAATTTAAGCACATTACAAATTGATAAGAAGTGCTTTTTAATCAGCTTGACAAATACAATGCATTCAATGCTTACTGCCAAGACTGCTCCAAAAGTGATTCAGAGACATTTCCAGCGAATTCGACTCGGTCCTTGGTCGTCAACGTTTTTTCATAGGTTGTTGTCTGCAAAAAAAAAAAAAAAAAAAAAAAAAAATGAGAACCAAGATACGAAGTTGGAGCAGGAGATTTGGTAATTAGCCAGCAAATCTCGCAATTTCATGTGAGAGCCTGGAATACTTCTGTTAATCTATCTACTTGGAAGGATAAAACCACAAAGCAGAAAACATCTCCTCTCACTTACAAACCAGAAGCTTACCATGCCATCTGTTACAACCAATGTTGAACGCGGTTTCTCGAAATAAACGAACCACCGCTTTGAATCATCATCATTGATAACACAACAACGAAAACTGTCGCGCGGCATACTGAATTTACCTTAAAAAGTTATCGTATGACATTATGATTCCAAGGTGAGGGTACGAAAAGCTGTTAACTTAAAATGAAACATTGGAATAAACATAAATGAAACAGACATAATTCTATTTATTTTAATAAAAATTTGAGAACTGATGGCAAATTCCGAAAAATAAGTTCGCATAGAATAGTCACTCAGCAAATGAACAGCGGTAACAGTGAGTATGAGTTTATCGTACAATTTATGATAGAAATCATTTTACAATAAATTCTTTAAGATACAACTGTAATATTATTAAATCAAAAGGAATATTACAGGCTGAAAAATGTGATGCGCGAAAAAAAAAACTGTAATGGTAATTAAAAGAGTATTTTTTTTAGTGCAATAATATGCACTGGAAAGAGATACTTCAAAAATACGAATTTATAAAAAATGCTATAAAAAGCAGAATGATACGGAATGAAACACTACGGTTTACCAACACTATCACAAATACAAAAGTAAAAAATACTTGTTAGTATTTATATATAGGACTAACTATATTAATGAATTTCTTTAAAATACAATGTTGCTTCTCAAAAAATTTCCGCTTCCCTTTTTCAGGACAACCAAAGCATTGTTTAAATAGACGAGTTTGAAGAAGGATTCGTCTACATGATAAAAGGGATAAATCGCTTTAAACTTCTTAACCGCTTAACATATTGAACTGCAAGTAACACCCAAGCATTCTCTCTATTTGACAGCATACAAGAAAGAATTTTGAAAAACATGATGACGAAAAGCACGAAAAAAGCAGACAAAAGAAATTTCGATGTAAGAGTAAGAGTAATGCTAGAAAGATGGCCTCATTATCAACAGAATAAACAAATGCTTTCCAAAACTGGTCCTTACAAAAAAAAAAAAAAAAAAAGGAAGGTACTGTTACAACGTAGCAAAACTTTAAAGGAGTAAGGGTAGTGAGGTAGTTTCGGCTATTTGAAGGAATAACGATTCCTAAGAAAATCGGTTCTTAGTCTTTTCATAATTAACAAAGCGACCAGAAAATGGACAGCTGCTTCACTGCGACTAATGAGCATGATAATGCTGATTACCATCATTTACTAACCAAAACTAAACCTGAACGGTTGAATTGAAATATATATCAACATACTTTGATGCATGTGGATATTGTGTAACATACCAGTCGTGTACATACATCAAAATGGCCAATGGTTGACCAAGAATCAAAGACAGCCACATTACAATATTTCCCAGACGGCCACCTTCCAGGAGTTTTTCGGTAAAAATACTGAGCGGTATTTGGGCCATCATGCAAAGATAAGCCCAAAAACGAAACATATGGAGCGGAACTGATACCTAAAATATATAATTTAAGTTTTTCTGTCTGACTTACAATCTCAAGATTTCATAAAAAGAAAAAAAACATGGAACTTCAGATATAATAAATAAAACTTGCCATTATAAATTTTTTACCTGCAACTTATATCACCAAGTAATGGAATACCTGTAAAAATTCGGCCAAAAAAAATCCGTTATGGCGAAGAGATAACAATTCAGGACATATTTTTTATAGTTCTCTAACTAAAATGGCTAGCTTATGCTAATTGTGGAATGTTAATGTTGTTAGAAGAAGAAAGTTATAAATAGATTAGCTGTTGGAAAAACCTCGAAGAAATAAATACTCAAAAAACAAGAAAATAATCCATCTTTTATTCAGACTGATTTCTTAAGAACGTAGTTTCTAGAATTCATACGCTATAATAAAGTGTACTTAAATTGTAAACTCTTCAATCATAAAAGTTCTAGAAAAGAGAAGGTAATCGTTAGTTGTCATCAGTAATAAGAACTCTGAAAAAAAAAAGCTACAGAAATAATGTGAAAATTGGAGAAGGATGTCACTTTATGTGCGAAACGCTATGATTGTGACCTCGAAATCCGGTGTCTGTCTCACTATCTCTCATTTCCAATCGATCCGTAACAAAGGCCACATAGCTGCAGGTACTCTACAGAAAGGATAAAGGGTATGCAGTATCAAAGGCTCTGTTGCAGGATTTTGATTTTGATTCTCAATTTAAATTTTGGATTTCAAATCTTGAATAGAATTCGAGATTTCCATGAGACTGGAATTACTTAGTATTTGCATTGCTGTCTTCGTAAAAAGCTATTTTTTCCAGCAATAATTTTTCGTTTCAAAACATTTCATTGTATTGGCTCCTGCTAGATACATATGACTTAAATAACATTATGAAATTTTACGGATAGGAAACATCACTAACGAGATATTCATGGAAAAATGCAGATACAAAAAAAACAGCGCATGCTGCATTTATCTTGCTAAAACCATTAGACACCATTGGCCAGTAGATATGTCGAAGAGCCCAGCGATGTACCGGTATATTCCATGTCTTCCAAAATATAACCAAAGTATCTGCATTCCAAAAGTCTCTGAAGCAAACTGGACATGCATAATACTTCTATCGATTTAGGTTTTTTGTTTCATAATTTATTTAGTAACAAAAAAAAAAAAAAAAAAAAAAGAAAAAAAGGAGGCTAATTCTAACCTTGTAGTGGCGTATGTCAGGACATATTAATTTAATGTAAAATTCTGACATATGGAGAAATCAAACTAATTGAGCATTACCTCGTCTCACCAGTTGTATTTATGAGCCTAGCGAGAAAAACTCTGAATCAATCTAGCTCATTTATAGAGAACTATAAGTCGATTTGAATAATTGACAAGAGTCAATCTGCAAAAGATGAAGACATGCTGCAGCAAAGGATATGCTAAGGTTAATTACATTGTTCTGATTCATGAAACCCGTATTAAAACTTTTGAATACAGTATGTTATATTTTTGCTCGTACCTAATGAGAATCGATCTATTTCTTACACAGTTTAATTCGTGATGCTCGAGGACAGTTGCAATTTTGGACAGTACAATCAGTGAGAGTTTACATTTTTCTGGCACCATTTGTTATCAACAAAATTTCTAACTCACAAATAGAATTGTCTATCGGCGAATTCCATAACTTCTCCTATGAGGTTAAGTAAGGAATGGAAAATAGTGTAGAAGGAAAGGAGCCAAATGACATGATTTGGCACAGCTAGTTTGAGAACCCTTTCAACACACAAGCTAAAATTCATCGTCGTAAATGGTTCCACGCTGTTTCGTAATAGAGGCGCTACCCATTGTTGACACAAAGCTATTATAATCAGCGTTAGACAAGCAAACTGAAATAAGTGCTCATGTATATTATATATATTTTTTTTAATATAAAATTATGTTATAAATTTATATATATATGTATAATATAAAAAACTCATACAATATATATTTGTCACTATATATGTATATATATATACACATTTTTTTTTATTATATATATTGAAAAAAAATTATAAAACCAAAGAATAACATGGCAAAACCACGACACTTCTTAACTTTCAAAATTTGTATCTAGAATTTTCAAATCCAACAATATAGGAGTTCATCAGTAAAATTATTAAAAGTGGTGAAATAGAAAGTAAACCTCAGCAGTTCGTTTTATAATGAACGATTTTCTTCGTCCACGTGTTCGTGGAAACCGCAATTCATAGCATAAAGTAGGAGCAAATACGAAATAGTATAAATTTCTCAGTGTCAGATTGTAAGGGTATATGAACACATTTCCTTCCTATAAAACTTCAGATTTTCAATCTGAGAAACAGTAGTTACTTCAGAATATTTTCTCTGCATAAGTTGTCGGAAAATCGTGGAAAGAAGAACTCGAAAACATGAAGAACTTATAGTTAATTTCGGAAAGCTTGAAAAGCTAAAAATTTAATGACAACAATATTTCAAAATTGAAAATTAGAAGAAAAAGGGTAATAAAATTGTGGAAAAAAAAAAAACGAACAGAATAAAAGAGAAAAGCAACCCAAAACGAGTCCGGTAAGAGATAGGAAATCAATGAGCCGTACATTCATGCGGAACTAGGCAGTAACTACAAAAATAGTGCACATAAAGACACACTGTAAAAATTTATAAATGGGAAGACAACGGCTGATTCCTAAGATAACGAATTCGTAACCACATAAATGGTCATATCAACACAAAGAGTGTTGTACAGGATCCCAACCATTCTTCAATTTATATGAAGAAATTGACCTTGACCGATAATTTTTAAAATTATTTGGAAAACAAGAAGCTATGGCCAGCGTTTTGTTAATTTGCTTTCTTTAGCAGACGGGCTCTGAAAAATTGGAAGAATTTTTAACAGAGTGAAAAAAAAAACTAGCGGGAACAGAAATCCAAAGCTCGCAATAAAAAGAACGAGAAATAAAGTAAGCATAAGAAAAGAAAAGAAAGAAAGGAATAAAAAGTAGAGAACTTAACGATAAGAATTACGGACGAAAAAAATAGTTACGGGCTAATCTTGTTAATCATTTCAAGCTCTACGCGATATCAAAAGCCCATTTTTTTGGACGTCATAAAATCTAATATTTTCAAAAGTATAACTAATTCATTCGAGGAGAAGGTTGTTATGAAGATTCTGGTTTTCCACTTCCATACAGACAACTAACTATATGTCATATAGGAAAGTGGGAAACCAAAACATGTGTATCGTATGCATGGAGTTAATGGAATGATTGGGCTTGACGAGAAACTAACTTGGTGACAATAAATTAAGCCTTGTGGAACAGGAAACATCGTTTCACTTGGTACTTAAAATTATGAGATGTTCTGGGTTAAAAAGACCATAAAAAGAAAAAAACCTGATACACATAAAATGACAGCCCGAGGAATAAAACTGCTGAGAAAACTGCTTACTCTATCCTTCAGTTTTCCAATCCTTGTATTCATATTCCTATACCAATAATTTGCATGAGCATATGAAATAAGCTTCAAGAAAAGCACCACATATACTGATAGTGAAAACACTGAGTATAATGGATAACTCTGAAAAGACGAAAGAATATGATCGAAATAGCGCATTAATTTCTATTTTATGAGAGATCTAAGTAACTGGACTGGAAAACTGGAAATTACTGCCCCAAACAAAAACTACCTGCAAAACCCAAGTGACACCAGCAGGTAAGAATATATGCAACGAAAATATGCATACGTACAAAATGAAAGCCATTTGACTACTAAGCCATTTCCAAGCTGAAAAAAAATCACAAACGAGGTTTTAGTGGATTCTTTATTTGTCAAAAGGTAAACGGATCAAATTTTCCAAATGACTTTATACCAGAACCTTTAGAACCATTACTTAACATACCCAACAGTTTTTCCATGACAAAGACCGTGAAAATTGATATATTCGACATGAGCACCATTGCCAAATTGGGCCATTTCCACCATGGATCAGTTGAAATAAAGTAAATCCAACTAGCAGGCGATACCAGTACTCCGTACCTATGAAAATATCTTCGAATAAGAAAAGACAATTATGATTACTTCGTAAGCATTGGATTGTACCATTTACTTTATGAGGTTTTCAAGGGCAACACGACCATTTGATATGAACAGCAGAAGAACCGCAAGATTAAGAAATCCTCGATAATCTTTCCATCCAGAACTTCCACTGAACAGCGAATCTTGAGCAACATGAATTGGCCTTTCCAGATCGAAGCCATTTCTGAGGGAAAATTAATCCAACAGTCCATTTCATCAAGTTGCAGGATGAATGAAATATCAAGAAGATAAAAAGAACGCATTAAAATATTAGTTGGCAAGAAAAGAAGGGAAAAAATAATGCAAAGGACAAATAACTAATGCACTAAGCTGATGCACCAATATAGTAAAGTGAGGCGAAATTAGAAGAAAAAGAGAAAAACTCACTTAAATGTGAGTGACGAAAAACTTGAAGATGAGAGAAAGTTACTGCCATCCGAATGCGATGATAGTCGTTTTCGCAACGGCTGATCACGTTTACTCATTCTTTCTAAGAACTCCACAAAAATTATTTCTACAGCAATAGAAACATAAACCGATCGACTTTTGAATGAAATTTGCGAGAAATTTTTCGACGATATTACTCCTCCGTGAAGTTATACGACCTGAGGTGTGAGGTGCAAGTGTGAACGGAGAATGAGTAGTGACTAAAAGTTGAGAGAAACATCTTCAATTAAAGCAACTCATTCGCCAGGTTACGACGAGACGTAACAACTGTTGAATCCGGTGCTGAAGCAATATCGGAAAGTGCCGCCACTCCACTTACACTCAAACGTTCTCTTGTTGGAACCCATTTACTAGTACATCTTTTCAAACAGTCATGTCGTTATATCTCGCAATCCTTATCAATCTCTGTCGTCTCTTCATTAAACGGCACTATTTGAGCTGCTTAATAGTTGTAAACATAATATACGACTATTCTCGTAGTTTTCCCGATCCTATCACGTATGTGCCACTGTCGTCCTCCTTATTCCCATCCACCTACATCTCCTTCGGAATCCCACCTCTCCTCGTACTGCCTCTGAGAGAAACCATCTCGGATGAGCAGATGTGGAGACCAAATCTATCAGAGAGTTTACCGATTCTCGCCAAAGTAAACACAGGAAAGGAGACAAACTGGGATTTGTTCATGCGAAATGCGATCGAAAGTACCGACGATCTGGTCTATTACCGCGAAACCCCCTCTCAAAATAAAAGATCAAACCTCCTCCAAACTCCTTCCGGGTCTTCATCGTCGTTTAACCTTTGACGATGCAAACTTCTATCCCAGCTAAATGCTACACTTGCGTTAACTATGGGTCGTAATGTTGTACCCTTTTATGCAAATGTTTAGGACATTTATAAGTGAGTGGGATGGGAAGTGGCAGGTATTCTTTAGTTGTTTACTAAGTCTGACGGTATTCTACCGGTAGATTTCACCGGCACCCTTTCTCTGTATGTTTCATCGGCGGTGTTTTATGAGTGTGCGGAGTTGTTCTTATCACTGAAGACCTTTAAAGGAACTTCGAAAAGTAGCAATAAAGTTTCGCAAAAGGAGTAATTAAAATTGATAGAGAAACAAGTGCCTATTCACAATCAGTCAGTATTGACAATTATCGACTAATATTCTGTTTAATAATTACAAGTTAAAGGGTCTCGATATTTGACTCGCTTCTAAGGCCGCAACTCAGCATTTATTTACTGCTACTGTGATCTCGAGCATAACAATCTGGCAAAAATATGAAGTCAAAGAATAAGGTCTTTGAAACAAACGTATATTCAGAACAGTGCACATGCTCCTTATCACTTAAATATATTGTTATGAATGCAATATTTTCTCCTTGAAACGGAAACTAAATCACTCAAATAATGCTAATGCATTGCAGCATTAACACGCATATTAAATCGAGTTAACTAAAAGAAAAATAAAACAAGTATCATTATCATTGTTATTATCAACATTATCGTCTTTATCACTGTCAGGGGCAAAGACACATTATTAAACCGCTGTTTGCAAGAACTACTAGAGCAGTCGAATGATTTGAATTTTGCTTTATTTTCCTTTATTTTCAGAAAGCAGCTGAAAAAACTAAAAGCTACGAAAAATCGGTACGTTTAGCTGGAAGAAGTGAATCGGAAATTCTATGTAACACGACGGCTACAACCAGAACAACAGTGGAGAGCAAATCCTCTTCATCCGAAGTTGAAAAAATAATTACTTTGTCTTCTTTGTCGGTGACATTTTTGAAAATAGCGTAGGGTGGGATAAGAGTGACGACGTTCATTTTCTCCTTTTTCAGTAATAAGCATTCTTGACATCTGCGATCTTTCATTTCTTTTGTTTAGGATAATGAAAAATCCGGAATTGAAGCAGAACTGCCAATAGATGTTAAGGGAAAAATAATCTTAAAAAATGGTGGAGTGATTGAAATTGATAAAAAACGGTACTTTTGAATCCTGTATATGAATCCTGGAGTATGAGACTGATCATACACACCAAGACCAGGAGCAAATCACAGTTGTCATTGCAGCCTTATCGAATGATTAAGTGTAGAGAGATGTGTAGGGGAAGAAGTTGGCACGCTTAATATTCACTGACAATTTTCAATTTTCATCACTCTTCAAGGGTTCTGCTTTCTAGAACTATCGCCCTACAAAGTGTGTTCAGCAGTAGTTGAGCACCGAACTCTTTATCAGATCATCTATAGAGCAGTACAACGTTGCAGATACTTGAATTTTCATAGATTTGTAGTAAAACAAGAATAAATTTCTCTAGCTGTATATTTCCAGATACACTGTAGATAGACCAATAAAAGGTGATTACGGTGTCGTTGGTTTGATGGAGAAGGGAAATACGAAAGCACTGTTTGCTTTACATTATGAAGCCCAAAACTGTAAAATTAAACGATTACAGGTTTAGCAATTTGTAAAACAACTGATTCTTCACACGAAAAGGTTTTTCTTGCTAAAGAATTGGTAACTGTAAGTGGCGTGTTCACCGTTGTATTTATAGTAGAGTCGGTTAGCTTGTTATTAGCACGTGAAATGGAACGTGAAAATTTAAAAAATTGCTTGATAATAGCAGTGAAATTATTTTTTATTTCAATGACTTTACCAATTATTGATAATGAATTCTTTCTAACTAAGTGGTATGTTACGTTTCTTGGGCTTCAATTACTTTAACTGGATTGTAGAGCGTCATCAAAGTTACTAAATTGTTATACAGAATTCATAAGGAACAACATGAAAGACTGATTGGTAATAACAGTTTTCTGAAATACTACTAAAAATCTTAAAAATCTTGTTGCCGCAATCCATCAAACTTATCACATTCTTGGATGCAAATTATAGGTTGAAATAGAGGTGCTGAAAAGCAGCAAAAAGGTCGGAAAAATTGTACATATTACTTCTTTAATTTCTCAAGGAAAGAATTCAAAAGTTAATATACAATACTTTATGACAAAAATGGTAAGCTCTCTCTAATAAGATGAATGACTAAAGTGATAGTGCTATCCACGATGTCCTATTTTTAATGATTTTTTGCAAAGATAAGCTAAACATTCACGTAAAACGATTAGCATATAATAAGTATTACATTAGCTCTATTCAATTCAAACCTAACCTTCTTACTAATATTGTTAACTTGCTTAAAAATGCATTAATTTACACAATAAATTAAATTGTCGAATTGAAATTTGGACAAATGCCTTAAAATTATTGTTCTTAAAGTGAAAGTAAAAATTTCATTGGTGCAATTTGTGGTAGAGGTGAGAAAGAAAAACCTGCTTAGAAATTGTTTTACATTCTAGTTCTTTTTAGAATTTGTTAAAATTCGAGACATTACTTAACCAAAGTATCAGTTCATCAATGGACAATTAACAATTTGAATGGAAAGCCGACTTTCTTTCTGAAAATGCTCGGATGATATAATGTTGAATAAAACAACATCTTACAGTATGGCGAAACAGTCAGGGATCTTCATGACAGATTCGGCGAATTCTCTGTTGCAACGAGTTTGAAGCTTTCATATTTGGCGATTGAATGCATCGAAGAGCTTCATAAAATTGGATTCATCCATCGAGGTGGAATGAAAATCGTCACTGTTTCTTTCTTCAATTTCAACATAAAATTTGCTTCATCAGTCGAAAATCTTTGTTTTTGGGTGACTCTGAAGCAAATGAGGATTTGCACTTTTAGCATAGAATTCGATTTGTATTTTGTTAAGATTTTTGTTTTTGAAGATATAAAACCATCAGTTTTTGCAATTGGATTAGAAGCAGAAGGAAGTCAACTATTTCTTCTTGGATTCGGTCTTGCGCGGCGTTACAAGTCAACAAACAAGAAAACATCCGTGTACGGAAACTTCGCACACAAATGTTTAATCTATTAAATCCATAAATTTGACGTATTTTATCTTCACAGTATCATGCTCTACGGTTTTCTGAATTATAAATTTGATGGATAATCATAAACTTTGGAGGAACAAAAGAAACATGAATTTTTCCGCTTTTTCCTTTTCTTCATTGCAGTATCTATGTGATGGCTAATTGATTCCAGAAAAAAACGTAAGAAAGTGCATCGGATGGGCAATATCCGTTACATGTCAAGAAGCTCTCATAACTGGATGGAGCGATCACGCAAAGATGATTTAGAAAGCTGGCTTTACATGGTTGTCGAATTCTTCCTGACTGCATCATCTCTGCCATGGGAAGATGAAAAGAATCATGATAAAGTACTGAAAGGAAAAGAAGCTTTCATGAATAATGGTAAGCACAGGTTTCACAACAAGTCTGAATCCATTGAATTTAGTCCATTCACCCTCTAATTTCTTCCACACCAGTACTACTGGCTACCTTATCAATCTTAAAATACTGTAAAAGCCTATTCAACAACAATCTATTGGCTAAATGTTTATGTCGACAAATCCTTTTCAAAACTTCCTCATTTTTCTTTACTGATAATTTCTGTGGAAGAAGATTTGGTAGTTTAATCCACTCCATTCATTTTTTTTTTTTTTTTTAAATCTAACTTTTTCAAATAAGTTACTGACTGTTCGCCATTCACAAGTACGCTACAATTATTCTCTGTTTGGAACGTGGAAAGTTTCTATTTGTTTAACCGTTTATTTTACAGATTATCAAAAAATATTTAAAAAATGTAAAGGACTGCCAACCGGTCTAAATACCATTGTACGCCAGCTAAATACTTTCCAGTATGAGACGACACCAGACTATCATTTGATTAAAAATATTTTCAAGAACGCTATAATTCAAGGCAATTATAAGGTCTTCTTACATTCATGAATTTCTTAAACATAAAATCCCTGTTCCTAATCTTTATCTTTTATTTACGCTTAAAGTTAATAGGTAAAATTAAACTAAATGAATTACTTTTTTGTGTGGTGTTTTGAAAATGAACAAATTTTGATTGATTTTCATATTTTCGCCACAAATTTTACTCTTATCAGCGAAATACAAATTAATATTATTATTTTTTTCATATTGATTAATCTAGTGAAATTAAAATGAATGATTTTACAATATTTTTCTCAGATTTGGTTAACTTCATCAAAGATGGTCAACAGTCAGTAACTTAGTGTTAATATCCACATAAACTGTAGACACAACTATTTTACTCGTCATAAGTATCAATAATTTAGTTATAATGAGTCCAGCTACCACACAACTTCTTCCTGAACTGCAATTTCTTTACAAGTTTTCTAATGATTATAGATTGGAGGTGGACTCCATTTTATTCCCCTATCACCTAGTCCGAATGTCTCGAAATTCTGATTTCTCAAGAGTCAACATTTGTTACAGTCTGAAAAATTGGACTGGCTGAAGGGCAAAGAAGGCGAAATGTTACGAGCAGGTGCATGTGAATCAAAGATTTTCGGCGAAAAATCTGAAAGAGAAAAAGAAGCAAGTCAACGATCTCAAAGGAAGGAGTATGATTTGCGGCCAAGAAGTAATAATGAACAACGATCAGTGCTAATGATTCCGGATGCAAACCATTCTATTGGTGAGATAAAATCATCTCCTGTTTGAGGACGAACTAATACTATTAGTTAATATTAATTGATTCCATTAATTGACTTACTTCTCCACTTCTCCAGCAGTTTCAACTATTTTAAAATGGTTATCTACCAACAAATGTTGCAAAAGATTCTGAACTGAAACGTCAGTTACCACAAAGATATTTGCTGTAAATTGCTGGTGTTTGTTTAATTAACTATGACAATATTGATAAGAGTTAGGAAGAAAATGATAGGTAACAGGTTAAGGTTTTCGAAATTTTCCTAATTTTATGTTGTTACTAGAATGGAATTTACTAGAATAGAAATATGTCAAAATATTTGCAGAACCAAGTTCACGGGAAATGAAGAGTTCTTATTTCACCCCTTCGATCAAAGCTAATGAAAGTTGCTATTTGACACCAAAAACCTCTAAATCAAAAGCAATGAACACAAAGAAGAAGTCACGGAAGTCTTGAAAAAGATAACTTTATAGTAACCCAAAGTGTCCAATAACTGTATTTTCTTTGAAAGTGTCCAAATATTCAAAAAAATTTCCAAGAGCTAGATTAAAAAGAGCTATATTCCGAACTGTATTATAATTATTAGAGAGATTGATAAACATATATACAAGAACAAAAAAAAAATGTTGGCGGTATTTTTCTTCTTAACCGCGGAGTATATTCCACCTATGTTTAAAATAGGCTTACAAGGACGCAGAATTCCTTTCCAATTAAAATAATTATACACTCTTATCTGATCAAAGGAGACATTGCTTTTTTGCTTCAATCGACTTCTGAATTCCGGGAAGGGATCCATAGGAGGTTGATGATCAACTTTGCAAGGTCTCGAACCCCATCTAATTGCTACTTCCTTTGCAAAGAGAAAATTGTTAGATGCAGGAATCTATTCTGCCATTGCCCTTTGCGCACCATCGAAAATTTCTTTGTATCGGTTCCAAGCAGTTCAATTTTTAAAGTTACACTTTATTTTAATGATAAATACATTTCTCACAACGATTCGTATTTTACAATTTCGTAAACAACTGTAAACAAAAGAGATCAGATAATTTGCATAACGTGCAATGTTGCATATGAAAAGGTCATAATAAAAAGTGTCATAGGTTTAGATAGGAAAGAAATCGAATCATAAATTTCAATGAAGGAGTAGAAGCAAACTTGGTGTCACTACCAGAACGTGCCTTTATTAATTCCTTTATCGAAAAAAGTCAAATTTTTGTAAACTAGGGGTCAAAATTCAGGTGTCTGCGTAAGTAACTGAATCACAGATAAAAAAAAAAATAAACAAACAGTAGAAATCTGACAACGTTCGAAGAACGACAGAAATTGTATTTACAGTAAATATTCAAATTTCTTAACAGGTGAGTATGGATAACTGGTGCATTTTCAACATATCAAAAATTTTTGAAATGACTAGAAAAGAAATGAAATAACTACAAGAAAAGTGTGGCCTGGGGATTCCAAGCGTCTCTAATGCATGAATGAATGCAGTGGAAGTTAAATCTTAGAGAAAGTTCGGCTAAAGACTTCTTACGAATTTAAACTTCCAATCGTTGATGCAATACTGAACATATTTTAAGAATATTCAATTTTGGATTTATGATTAAAGGCTATAAAATCTGACTCTGATTCATGTAATTCTGAAGTAAAGGCTGATTATTCAATGGTTTAGATGACCTCAAGGAGCTTATCACAGAGGGAAGTGAGTAATCGTCTGATAGGGGTGATGATGATACTCGTAACTTTATTGGTGGAGGGTATCTTCTTTCCAGTAGCGATACCGCTTCAGTTCGTATTGCGTTTGCATAATCGCTACCATCCAAGCGGTTACTACAAGGGTCCTGGAATAAACTGGCTCGGATTAGATATTCTAAATCTACTTCTCATAGCAATTGTGCAAGCAGTCCTTCATAAAATTATAAAAATTTGGCAAATAAATGTTTACAAAAAAGCAAGTGCAAGTTAAAAATTTCGAGTTCTAACCATGTCAACCACGGGTCTACGAGATCCAGCTGCTGCATCCTGTAGTGTCTTCGTTGACAAAAGATGGCCACTGGTACTATTTTCTGGGTCACCACTACCACTAGTGCATGCCTCAGAACTCCCGCTTGGCAACTGATCATTGGACCACAAAGGCAGTGATGCAGTTTGAGGTCCATCCAAGATGCAAAACGGCTCAGATGACTGAGGTTGATAAGGAGTACAGACATTGAAGTTTACTCCATCACCTGGAAAATTCTGTTATTTTCAACGTTGCAATTCTGTCTTCAATTTTTGTATTTACTTAAAAGAAGAAGTTATAACCAAATTACTGAGAAATGAGCAGTGACAGATGATTGCTAAAGTGCAAAGCACAGAAAACCTTTTGTAGGTAACGGATCACAATCATTGGAAGCTGCTGTTTCAATATATGAATTCAATACTGTATTGATAGTACTTTGAGAATAGGTGTTTTGTGACATCGTTTCGGTGACCGAAGAAGGACTCTCCGGTAAAGATGAATTATTCGGACCTGACTGTGATTGCGACAGTCGATGAACGATCACTGGTAAAGGCATGCTTTGCATAAGCGGGTTCTAAATTACTGAATAAGTTGAAATATGAATTGCTTTGAAAATAAACGCTAAATAATTAAGCTAACTTCTGTTAGGCATAGGTAACTTGAAGTTCAAAATCAATTTCATACTTGAAGCATAGAATCTAAACTCTCAATGATGCTGTCAAAATATGGTCGATCAGTGTCCGCAGTACTCCAGCAGGCCAACATCAGTGTATAAATTTGATCAGGCACGCCATTCGGTGGTTCCAGTCGTCCTCCGTTCACAATCAGAGACATTACCTGGAAATTCACATTAACTCAACTCTAAAGACCTATTTGAAGAGAAAGAGAGGTGTCGGAAAAATCAAAAGTGATGAAAGAAACTCACTTCTTGGTTACTTCGTCCTGGATATGGCATATATCCGAGAGAAAAAATTTCCCATAGTAACACACCGAAGGACCAGACATCAGTCTTCACTGTGAAAACACCGTCAAGGAAGGCTTCAGGTGGCATCCACTTCACTGGTAACATTGCTTTACCCCCTTTACGGTAGTAATCTTGTCTTAAATTCTTTCGGTTAAACAAAATTAATTTAACTGATTTCGAACAAAGTGTTTCTTTTCACATATTTTGACTTCGACATAAAATCTGCCTTTTCCTAAAATTCAAATTTACAATAAAAGCAGATGAATATACTATGAATATCCATTAAAGTTAATTAAATATAATATTTTTAAAGAAAGTTTTACCTAGTTATACGAAATGCAATCTGGATTTAAAAAAAAAGAACCTATAAATATCTCGTGCCATGCCAAAGTCAGCAATTTTAACAACACGTCCTCTTTCCTTTTTGGTGAGCAAGCAATTTCTAGCAGCAATATCTCGATGGATGAAGCGGTTATCAGCAAGAAATTTGCATCCTTTGGCAACATCTCGAGCCATGTCCAGCAAATCGATCATACGAATTTGCTGATCCTTTGTCTTAAATGACAAATTAAGTAGTAGGAAATTACGATAAGAAAAAGTAGAAAAAATGAAATAGCATAAGATGGAAAGGAGAAAGGTTAAATCAAAAAAAGACACTCAAAAATTCTGATAGTGTTTAGATGGCTAAAATTGTGAGCAAATATATGAAAGTTAATAAAGTAATTATAATCATGAGATCACTAACATTTTTAGGTCGACATTCACGAAGGAAAGATTTCAAATCTCCGCCAGCTAGTAATTCGAGAATAATAAGTCTTGGTGTTACATCAAAACACACTCCCATGAGCTCACAAATATTCTCATGTCGGAATTTGCTGAAATAAAGAAAATCAACAGCATTTTATTACTTTAAAACTGTCATTTTATCATTTAAACTTTATCTGTTAAAATGACACCATGTGACGGATCACATACTATTCGTAATCAAATAAACGAACAATCTGTTTGTCTTTCTTATGGAAAGAAATTATTTCTTTTTTTCTAAGTTTCCATTTCAGTGAAAAAATTTAACAGTGCCTCATAATTAGTGCTTCCATTTCGAAATCGTTCACTGCTTGTTTGGATGCTGATTTCGGTAGTGTCTTCACTGCAACCTGAATCAGCTGATTACCACAATTTAACGTACCTTCATATACCTCACCAAAAGCTCCTTGTCCAAGTGGTCTGCAAAACTGTTAGTTTATTGTAGTTTAATTTACAGCGTCACTAGAGTTGTGCCAATGCTTTAGGAGGAAACAAGAAATCAAGTTGAACGGATTTTTCCTCCAACTTTTTTAGTTCCCATGGCAAGATCTCTAAAATAATTGTAATTACTTAAATGTATAAAATTAAATTAACCTCATTAAGGTTACATTAGCCCGTGGTATGGGTTGTAATTCAGCGCATGGGCCAAATGGTTCATAAATGGGATTTGCGGAAATACTTATAGGAGTGCTGGGAGTCAGAGTACACATTCCAATTTCACGATTGAGCTCTGTTTTCTCCATTTTTGCTTTCTTTAATCGTCTTCGGAAATAAATGCCTGAAAATTGAAATTGAGAGATTTCAGAGAAATATATAGTTATTACCAATTTCGTATGTTACAAGTATTGAAAAGTTTACCAAGTAGTGGAACCTAGTGAAGAGTAAGTCTCAGACCAGCTTTAGTCCTCTATTTTTAGAAAATGGCGGTAGCCATAAGAAATCTCACAGAAGCTTCCAAATGCACTGAGAAGAATGATAGTGCACAAAACGAATGCAAAAACGAGCACCACCAGCAGGAACTCCTTACGACGAATATTCATTTGCTTCTTGCTTTCTGAATCAGTGAAATTTAAATCAAAGTGAGATAAGATTCGGTTAGATTTCACTGATTATAAAATATTCTGCCTCTCTCATCATCTTACAGTACCCTTTTCTATTTACACATACACTCAAATATAAATTCACTTCCATGTCATTTCCAATCTCTTAGCTGGAATCAGAAAATATTCAGGAAAATTAGAATATTACCGAAAATGCATTCCTGCAGTTCGCCTACCATTTGACCATCTGGACAAGCACAGTAAGAATCAACTTTCTCGATGTCATTCAAACGAAAACGGCAGGTGGCATTTGGAGAACAATGCAATCGGCACGGGTGAATTAATACATAACCATTACCGCTATTAATACCTAGTTGTTTAAAAAATTTCGTAATTTTATTAAAAATGTGTCAGAACTTTGATAATTCAAAAGTCTTGAATAATTTGAAATTTGGTTTGAATCGAAATTCGACGATTGGGGGTCCTTTGAATTTGAACTTCTTCCAAGGATAATACATCCTGTTTGCTTATATTGCTCTTATTGATCAAAACAGAAAACTTGAAGTTAAGTACATTATGGTTCATAATAAAAAACAAAAACAGACCAGGTCTGATGATAGCACCTTTGTATTGAGCAAAACTTTTTCCACCAGCACCGTGGTATTTTTGCCCTCCTTCTCCACCTAAATAAACATCTTGCTAATTTGATCTCATAACTTTTTCTCATATGAGTCGTGCAAATTCACTATCGAATGGCTAGCTTTTTCTCTATTCTCCTAAAAGTCAACAAATTGAATTTTTATAATTTTTATAGGAGAAAATAAACCAAACCATAATAACCAGCTCCACCGCCACCGCCTGGCCCACAAGATGCACCACCACCGCCAAATCCACCTAAAATTTTCCAGACTGATACCGATGGACACGTGCCTCCAGCGGACGATACATTACTCAGCTGTCCAGCCATCAGAATACACTGTTCACACCTTTCTTTTCTCTGAAAGACACAGCGGTACATAGCAGATTTCCAGCCCTATGCGAGAAACTACCAGCTTCACGTTGAAACTTACAGCGTCAGGTACGAGTTGTGCTCCATCTCCAGACATCCACAGGATTCCCCGCTTTGAACCAAGCAGACGATTTAGTCTTGAATCAGTCTCCATCGCATAGCCACCTTTGGGGCTAAAACTTCGAGAATATAAGATCCAGTGATAGAATTATAGAGGTGTGACTGAGGAATATTCAGCTGTTAGTAAACTTACCGTAATGGTTTGTTAATAGTGAGCGGCATTTGCAACTTCAATTATTTCTGAAGACAAGCAGGAATCGAGAAGTTTTGAAAATAATTGAAAAGAAGGCTTTTCAGCAGTGCTTTTAAAATCTGCTTCTAATTCTTAGACGGAGAAAAAATCCTATTACCTAACACCTGGTTTTTCCAACTGGATAATTTGTTCGGGAAATATTCCGCCACCACCTCCAGCTACTAAAAGAACCTTGTTTTGATATTTGACAATTGTTGCACCTCCGCCTCCACTTCCAGGGAACATTATGGCATTTGCCATCGCTGTATCATCATTCCATATACTTTCGCCTTTCTTACATAAGTACTTTAGTACTTCGTATTGATGACTTTTCTGAAATATTTCGTTAATCGCTTATTTCTACTTTAATTTGCTGCTTTTAAGACCAACTACTAAGCTTCGCGGACAATCAGTTCTCAGAAATATCATTTATGCGGAATTTTCTATAAGTGATAACTATTGGAAGATGTAGTCGTGTGTTATTTATTACTCAATAGATTTTTACTCCAATCCTTACAAAATAATAATTACCCATAACTGGTGATAATAAATAAACAAAAGCAATAAACAATAATAATAAATAAATAGTAACAACAGTAACGGACGCACTGTTGATACCTTTACTTTATATGAAAAGTCAACTTACTAGGCCATCAGGAGAACTGAAATGACTACATGGACTTTCACCCATTTGTCCAACCAAGATGTTCAGTTCCGTGGATATTGTCAAATTGACTACGGTTATCACCTGACCACCGTAATTGTTAATCGATTGTTGTTCAAGATGCCCCCCGGATGCACCGTATGCTTCGATTCTGTTAGAAAACTAAGTTTTGAATCCAGAATTTTCAAAAACGAACTGCTCTGTTAATGGAGCAGCTATTGGAAAGGATGAAAATTAAAATAAAATGTAAAACCTGTATTCAGCAGTTTTCGGTGCAATCCATTTTTGGAACCCATTAGAAATATTATCTTTTAGAACTTTTGTTGCACTAAAAGAAAACAGCAAGTTATTAACTGTAGTCATACTCCATCATTCATTCACAAGTTTTATAAATGTTATAATTTTGTAACTGGTATTGATAATATTCTAATTCTGTACACCATATTCGAGATTTGCTACTGTTACTTGATATCCTTTACATACATTAATGATGTTATTGATAATTCAACGTCTTATCAGAGAGGAAATTAAGTCTCACACTGTTTAGTAGTGAAAAATCAACGTTTATACCTCTGATTATAGAAACTCTCGCAATTTTCAAGTGTTGGCTGATGAGCTCCACGTTGTACACAGCTTGTAATATTATATACATAAGGTATGTGCTGTGTACTCCAGACTCCTTCTAAAGATAAAAGTCAAATTATTAGATGCTTGAAAAGAATTAAGATCTTTGATTTGAAGATATTCGAAAAAAATATTGCAAAATTTCGAAAAATACAAATAATTTTTGTTTTGATGCAGGAGAAAGGAAGTCGAACCTTCTGTAAAGCAGTCTGGTGACATTGAAAAATCATCAATGGCGAAACTTATTGAGGAGTCGAATATTCTGCTTACACCCAACTTTAAATAATACTCACTCTTCTGAAAAATATCCGCCGGAAAAACGCATAATATTCCAAAAAAACTAAAAATTAAAATCTTTTCAAACTTAAAAAAAGCATGAAAATTACTAAAACGAAAAAAGTTGAAGAGCAGAACTTGCAGTCTATATCATAAACTAAACCGAGCAAAATTTTTAAGAAAGTCAGAAGAAGAAAAAAACATACCTGTTCAGGTAAATCTATAGATACTTTCATCCACTCGCAATAATAGCTGTGATCAGCGGAAGAAAGCGATGGAGGAGTCCAAATGATTTTAGCAGGCTGTCCGTTAATTGGATGTACTGTTAATTGCAAAGTCGAAATAGTATTTCCATATGAACAGTAATAAAATCGAATCTAAGATATTTAAAGTAGAACTTGAAATGAATCGGAAATATTTTTCATATGTAATTGTTGCATTTGTACAATGAACTGATGCGAATGATGCAGGAAGTATAAAATACAATTGACAGAAATACCCTGCATGAATTGGATGGAAAAGAAGACGGATCGGGAAATGCATTGCCGGTCGGAGGAAAATACGGTGATATTAAGTAAGTTGACTTTGTATCTGTAAAGCTGTTCCTTTCCTGACCATCTTCGGATGTAAAATATAGAAAATGACCTGGAAAATTTGGTCCAAAAGTATAATGCACCGAAGCATTTTTAATTTTTGAGAATAGATTTTGGTTATTTTCCTGCATTTCAAAATAAACAAAATATTTTTGATTTGAAATTATCAAAAAATTTTTTACCACTACTATTGCTGTGCTCGAAAGTATGATCCCTAGGCGGAACATGCTTCAATGATGATTGCTTTGCCGCACCACTCGAATTAACTCGAACGAAAAGATGTTCTTCATCGGCTCTTCGACTGTTGTGGACATAGTAAGTCTCGAGTCGCCATCCCAAACAACCTGTTTTTCCGGCCTTATCATCTTCAAATGTACAACGAGCTCCAGTCGGTACTGCTGCTAAAAAGAAAGAAACAAATAAAATTAAAACTGAAATTTCAGGTTAGAATAGGAAAAAAGAAAGTCATCTGAGAGGATTTCTTAAATGCAAATGAATAATATTTTAATTTATATTTTTTACCATTTCTTTTCATTACAAAATTAGGTCAACGAAGTTAAGCTTTGCACACAATTTTCCGAAGTTTTCAATCTCAAATCAGCTAAATTATACTGCAATTGTGCAAATCTGTCTGTTCATCCTCCGCTCCTGGACAATCAGCAGTCATATCACATATCTGATCATAATCAATGCACTTTGGGCGGTCGTACTTGTGGCATAAATATTTTTTAGTCCTATTTGATTGACAAATATTTTCGTACCATACCTCTTCTGTAATAAATAGATCAGGAATTTTTCAATTTTCGAGCTCTCTAATTTCTTTAATCACATATATGGACAGAAATGCTAATAAACTTAGCTATTCGTAAAAATGTTAATCAGTTATATAGCAATTGAAGTAAAATAAAATTAAAAAATTAAGCAAAAGAAATCAGATTCAAAATACAATTAAATTCAAATTCAAATTCTATTTTTTGAAAAGCAAAAAGTCACCATCACATTTGATCATTTGAATATTGTCAATGTAACATTCAGTGCTTCCCTTTGAATGGCATTCAATTCGGATTCTGGTTGGATGGGTAACGTGTCCAATATGCACATCAACTTCCTTCCATCTATAAGGAAAGTGTCTTCTTTTGCTTATTGCTAATCAGTAAATAAAAATCAAAATTTTAACCCGAAAATGGAATAATTCCAAAATTCAGTCGGATAAAACTCAAGGATCTCGAAGCATGCAGCCATAGTTTAACAATAAGAAACCTAGGAATTAATTTCCGTACATTGTTCGGAAAATTGGCGAAATAATTTCAGAATAGTTTTCTTTCTGAGGTAAGACTAAAATTAATTTTGGAGTGAGAAGTCTGGACGATGGTAATTGCACTGAAGCATAAATCTAAAAAATTGGAAAAATATATCAGATGATATGAATTTCGTCCAACTTGAAAGGAGTGATACATTGTAAAATTTCCCTACAAAATATTCCCAAAAAAAAGTTTTGACTGAAAGCTGTTTTAATTTATTTCTCGAAACAGCATGCTAACCAATTTGAGTTAGAACTGCGAGTGCATTCAAAGGGAAATTCAATCCAATTCTTTAGAGAATAGCTTTTAATAAAGTAAATATCAGGCCGGAGATATTGTAGCTATGGAAATAATGCAGAAAAAAGAGACAAATCCTTGTAATGTTTCCTGATTTTAAAAGAGAAAAAGAATCTATGGTTTTATGTTGCGAATGAATTTCCAATTTAAGTTAGCATTCAGAAATAAACAGTCTGAAAGCATTCCGATCACTTTAAGTTTTAAAATTCCAATAATTGGAGTAATGAAAATTTGCAATGGCCTGGGAATACTAGCATTGTTCATTTAAGGAATTAACTTACGGATCAATGTAATTACTTTGAACACTGAAGGTGGAGTGCAATGTTGGTCTTGTCCATTCCGTTTCATCTTCGTAGTCATACGCATCAACGTAATTAACTGTCTCACTTAATGCACGATGTTGACTAGTGACCATAAGTGTTGCATCTGGATCACCAAACAACCGGAACAGAAACCGTAATTCACACTATAAGTGATTACGGATTCATTTCGCATTACTCATGTTCTTTTCCAACATTTCAAAAAAAACTCAAACTCTTCCTAGCGTGATAAATTTCGAGAAAATTTCAATGATATGGCATATAAAGTTTAAAAAAAAGATACCTGGACAGACAGGTGTTGATAGTAAGGGCTAATGATCATCGCTGGTTCTTCCCGTGTCTTAGTGAAATTAAAGTATGCGTAGTGAGCTGAAAATCAAACATCCTTTAACAATTAAAGGCCAGTAATAAACATCCTTTATTACTGGCCTTTACTTCACTGACAGTTCTAACTTCAGAGCATTAATTTGGTTTATCATCTGGAACTGAACGTACTTGGTTTTGAGTCTCGACTACCAACGATAACTTTAAAATTATGCCTCGGATCGCGCGGATATTTTCGTGCTGGACTTTCGAACATCCAATCACATTGTGTTTCAAAATCACATAACATACCTGTAATTCATTTGCTCAGTTTCAATCGACATAGGGGTTAATTAATGTCCTTAGTTTCAATTCAAAAAATTTTAAATTTAAATTAAATCGACATTTCAAATTTAGGAAAACTACCAAAAAAGACGATCGATGGCTTTTAATCTTACTTTTCTCCAGCTATTCTTTTTTATAAATTTTCAGAAGTTTTTATTCACTTCAGAAATTTTTTCTGCCAACACTTCAAGCTAAACTAAAATACTAGGGATAGAAAATCTTTCTAGACGAAAATTTTTAATAATCTAAAAAATTAATCCAATATCGCTACTCATTGTTAATTAGTGAACTTTTGTATTTGCTTTCTTTGTTGAATTTTTGCAGTTGGAAAAATATTTTTATATGAAAATTGATGTTAAATGTTATTTTTGTGAAGTTAATATTAATCATTAGTTATGCAAATTATTAAAATTCAAAAACCAAATCATAATTTCATTTAGCAAAAATACTTTTCAACAGTGTTACTGCAGATATATTTCGAAAAATTATAACAAAGTAATTTGGATGTGTTGAAACATGTGTTTTGCTAGTGACTAGTTTTAAAATTGAAAAAAGCTTCCTAAGGCCCTTTAGAAGCAAATAATACGAAAGCCTTCCATTATTAGGTAGCAAATCATATAATGTTTTAACACTCAAAATTCCAAAGGCCTACTTCTGATGGTCTTAAAACAATTTAATAAACATAAGTGTTGACAAGTTAAGAATTTAATACTTTCGAAATAAAATTTATTTCAGAAAAAGTCAAATCAACGGAAACATATTTTGTTGTCACACAATTTATTTATAAGAAGTCAGAAAATTTTAAAATAATTGCTACCTGAAAATACATAGTCAATTGCGCAAAGCAGAAATAATATTGCAACTTTCGGCAGAAACATGACAAAATTCATTCAGCACTTTGTGCCTAATAGATTATAGAGGAATACCGATCAGATCACATTATCCACAGAAGTGAATATCCAGTTCAGAATAATGGCTTGATTTCGAATCCAAAAATACACAACATGATAAAATAAAATTTAGTATTATTGTCACAAAAATGGATAAAGCACTGAAACAAAGTAGCTATAATGACTGTGATATAGATAAAAAAAAATTTATATTTAAACGAGCGGGACAAAAATTGTAAAGGATTGCGATTAAAATGACCTTGTATTAAGTCAAAGAAAAGTATCGGAAGAGATTTAAGAACTCTTGAAAATTGCTTAATAACATTATCTGGAAAACTATACAGTATAAAGCAAAAGTCAAATCTTGGCTGCCAAAGAGAAGTTGGCTAGTGAAGGATCAAACTTTTTGTTCTTCGATGAAGAAGGAAAGGAAAATTCAAACATTTCCAATGATTGATAGTAACACTCGTCTCATTGGTATACGAAGAAAGCTGTAATGCTGGTCAATGATGGCGGTAATGTCGAAACAAGTCTATCCACCGCATATATCTTCTCTTGGTTTCGATCAAGTCTTCAAGGCGATAAGAGAGTTAGAGCTCAAGTTGAAGAACTATGAGTGGATGGATTTAACAGCTGACGCGATATTCGCCTAAGGTCTGTGATGGAAATGTCGAAAAATTTTTGCATTTAGAGTTTACGGCTACTTCCTTAATGCTTACTTGGCTATTTGACAACTACTCCCAACTGTTGTCAGACATCATTTGAGCTCTGGTAGTTTTCTAAGGAAAATACCGAGTTTTGGCAGGGTGATAATGCGTCATTGCAAGGGACGAGCCTAGCAATCAATTTAACATCATAATATTCGGTAAATTTCGACCGTTATATCGATGATTCTAAAATGATAAAACAATTGTCCTTTTCTCGCTTAATTTGAGAAGACTTACTAGATAGTCATTTCAGTCACGATTGTCAATTAATTTTGCACTTTTAAAATTTTAATTAACTTTTTTTTTTGCTTCAATAGATGGAATGGAAACGAAGAAGAATTTGTTTGGCTTATCTTCAACCATACATAAATCAGTGAAAATCTCAGTAAATTTGTGTTCATTTTTACGTTTTAGCTTAGATCATTTTTCTGTTGTTGTAAAAATATAGACATAGAAGAAATTGCCCTTCTAAATTTTACAGTTTTCTAATGAGGATAAATTCAAAAGAAAGTACATCAGTGACGTTATCAGAATCATTTTCAAACATATTATCTGATATAATACGATCACTGACAAAAGAATTTGTTAATCAAACAAGGAAACAGTGGTTGAAATATCAGTTGAAAAGGAAATGAAACTGATATGAATGAGTGAATAATTTGTCGAAGAAGAAAGTTTTTGCAGTAAATGGCACTGTGAATGAATGAATAGTTGAACTGTAAAAAAGCAACCATTTTGGTTGACGTAACTTCAAACACATATTATTCTCAGCTGACTTGTACTCACTCTTTTAATCGATTATTTGCTACCTTAAAGACTGAGAACTTACTCCAAGCTTTGTTACTTGCCTTATTATCTTTTCTTTATTCATTTTTGGTCCTAACGGTAAGAGTTCTTTCACTGATCTCTTCAAACGTACGTCAAATGACGTCCGCTTATCAAATTTATCAGCACTGATTAGAGAGAGAGAGAGGTAAGAAAGATGCTTGATACGGAAAGACGAACAATTTGTTGTGCTTTTTAAGTTGATATAATACGTTTGAAATACACTGAATTGTTGTTGCAGTAACTACAGCACCTTCCATTAAAGCTACTTCTTGGCTACTTGGATTCTTTTTCTGAAGATGTCATTGTTAGAGAAATTCTAACAAAAGGAAATTTTATTCTTCGGATTGCAATCTCTTTTGTCTCTCGTCAGACGTATCAAACTCCAACTGCCCGAAAATTTTCCATTTTTGTATATTTACCGACCTATTAATCGTTTCATCGGATTGCGATCAATACTAATCTGACATGGCATTATTAATTTCATTAATACAATCACTGATTGGCGCGATGTTTAGAGCAGTAGAAAAGTTTACAAAGTGAAAAAAGTCAAAAAGTGAGTCGAAACAGCTGTCACTTTCCCTCTCTAAGAGATTTAACTAGAAATGTTTTGTCTCGGTGAATTTATGCATCCTCTAATGGCATGCCGTTCCTCTCCCGAAGATTAGAAGTGCTTTTTTCAAAAATCTCTCCGCCTTTTCAATCTGCTTTAAATAATCAAACCAAATTTCTTGGACCTTTTCACTAGCGAATCTTAATTTACCGCGGGAAAGACACTAACAAAGAAGTTGTGAAGAGACAGGTAAGGCAGGTAAGACGCTTGTATACTGTGTAAAAACCTTTGTAAAAGTGTACAGCGAATGGCAGGTGTACCTGAAACAGACAGCTTGCTTCAGAGAATGTGCCATTCATTGATTTGAAATTATTTAAGAATAACACGTCGCAGATGGATGACTCAAAATAAGAAGTGATTTTTTTTAGTTTTTCTCAAAATTTGTAATCCGAAACAAAGTTTGGGAAGAGTTCGAAAAAATTTTGCTTTGAAATAACATTTCAACCGAATGCAGTGAAGTAACTTTCAGCTCTGACTTGAATAATTCAAAACTTGTCATCTGTTAACACAGTGTATTGTGCAGCAGGATATAAAGCTAGCAAGACAAAGTCTTTAAAGACAAATCTGAGTCTGACATGAAACTTGAAGGAACCAAATATGCTTCTGATAGTTTTTAGTGAATCGTCATTCATTTTATTTATCAGTGAATCCAAATGTTTGCTTGATAACTCATCGGCGAATTAACTTTATTCGTAATCAAGTTAGATGCAAGCGATCAAGCAGAACAAAATAGAACAATTATTTTGCCTGACAGGATATCGATAACATAATGATAAAAGATAATGAATGCATTGATTATGATTCTTCATTATTTATGAGGAGTAATTCTGTGAAAACTGGTTGCAACTTTGTTTTACGGTTCTTAGTCGGATGTAAAATTCATTACAATATTTGGCTTTGCGATCAAATGATTTCAGTGCTTATCAGACGAACTAAATTGATTTTACTTTTATTTTGATGGGAAGAAAACTATTAGAGAACTGGAATTCCGTTCTTTATTCTTGTCCACAAGATAATTGGCAAAATATCTAAAGATTCACATTCTGAACAAGACTGCAATCATCAACTTATTCATGAGCTTAAAAAATGTGTTGCTTCCTTTTATAATAAATTAATCTAATTAATCCTTTATTTCCGGACGTAGTTGTTTATTATGGTTTCAGAGCCACTGATGCTATTCAAATGCAGTATTCCAGCATTTTTACTCCAAGAAATTACCAGCAAAGTGTTTGGCACAATATCTCATTTGATTGGTATATTATTAGGGAAAGAACAAATGATAATAGACAGCGAATTATGGCAATAATCTGATAATTTAACTACTGCATCTAGTACCTAAAGAACGAAACAAAGAATTCTTTTTTTACTTTTAAATGGAATAAATGATAAGGAATCTAAAATACCGAAAGAGTTACGCAATGAATTCAATTTGTAAAAAAATTTTTGACAGAACACTGCTTCGTCATAAATAATTTATACAACTGAAACCCTCTCCCTGAATTTTTTCCTCTAATTTCGAATTTCTTTTTTTTCTTAAAATTGAGCAAAAGGATGAACTATTTTTTGCAGAAGAAGGTTACTGGTAATAGAAGAAAATGTTTAATCAAGCCGTTATTGTCACCACTAATTTACATCACAAATTTGTAAGAAAAAAGCAAAAATATGAAAAATTTTCTCAAAACAGTAAAAACTGTAAATAAAATTACCTACACGATTGGTTTTACAAAACTGAAAACTTCATTTTAAATGCTACAGGAATTTTCAAAACAAACTTATATCTTGACATCTTCTTTTCACTCTTCAGTCAATCTTGCACCTGAATCGACGATAAGAAACATGTTGTTTTGTTCAGCCATTAATGAACAAGCACCAATTCTTCTAGAATGTGATACAGAGGAATAATTTAGATTTTAATATAATTGTGCATTTTCAAATTCTTTGAGACTTCAATTTTTAGAAATTTGAATTATGAAAACTTGTTGAATTCCTGAACTCTTGCATAAAAAACATTTTCATGTAAAAATTATTTAAAAATTAATCGCTCATTGAAATCTTTCTTCTTTTGTTTTCAACTGCTTTTTTTCGAATTTTAAAACCAATCTGTAAGGCCATCATCCGCTATTGCTTGCTGTGAGTAGCACTGAAAGAAAATGCTGACTTCTTTCAATAAAAATTTGCATGAAATTTGGAAATCTAAAATTCCGAATAAAATTTTGTAGTTCATATAAAAAAAACTGATCATTCATTCAGGTTTGGATCAGTTTGTGGCTTAAGCAGTGATGTTCTGATATATGTGCCAGTGCTTGACTGAAGCCGTTCAAAGGCTTAGAAAGCAGAAGAGAAAAAACTAACTGAAATAAATCCAAATTGAAATTTAAGATGTGCCATTACTAGGGACGAGAGAGGACAAATGAATTGATTGGAGCATTTGAATGGAGTTTGTTTTGTTATTAGGAAATTTCTTTTTTAAAATTGTTTTTGCTGGCTTTGATTCCGGTAACAATGAAGTTGGATTTGCATCTGCAAACTACACACTGATCAATCGATTCTGATCAGCCATGTGAGTAGACTGTGCCACCGCTAGCTTTTCAAGTCAGTTTCCTTTTTGGAAAATTTTCGAACGAATTACTCATCCTGTTGTATTCGATAAGGCGTGGAAGTGAACAAACTCTACCGCCGAGTGCAAACTTATCCGAGCACGCCTTCAATCGAACATAATAATTTGTGATTGTCTTCTGTCCCCAAAATGTCATCGATTTTCGTTTCATCTCCGAGAGAAGCAACAGTTACTGGCAGTTGTGTCCAAAGACTCGCACACGCCGTATTTCCATTTATTTCTGAGTTTGCTATTTCAGAAGTCTGTGGCAGCAACTGCAAGTGAGTTTGTTTTGCTATACTCCATGGATTGAATCCTGAAAATAATGACTTTATCGACTAACATTTGAATTTGTGCTAAGTGAGGTTATTCAAAAAATATAGACAGTGGAAAGAGAAAATTTCATTAATTATAGATTCTTTGTGAATAAAGTAATAATAATTATTAGCTCTAAAAAAGAAAAACATTTTTTTGTGCTTCCTCATGAAATGAGTTCAATCACAGTGAATGGCTGTAATTAAAAATTTGCTAAAATCATCAATACATATAAAATGATGAACTTTTTTATTTCCAGAGTTTTTTTTAAAACCTCACCACTCATTTTGGAATCGTTCAGTTCTTCAGTTTTTATTTACTCCGAGCAGAGGATTTTAAACTGCAATAACTAAAACTGATTTAAACTTTTCAAACTATAGCAATTTTTCTTAGGATTGCATATAAGTAGTGTTGATAGATCGCCATGAGTAAAATAGAATTGGGAACTATTTTCAGATTTTCTTAGCCTAAAAGAAATTCCAATTGTAAATAGAAATTTTTTTCCTTGGCAAAAGCTATGAAATTCCGTCATTAACTAATAGAAAGTCAATGTAGTTTAAATTAAATTGTAGTTTTAGGCAACCACTCTTATAAAGTTTCTTCAAATAGTTTCACCCCTTCTCTTCTATTTTATATTTGATGAATGCTAATTATACCTCCTTATAATGGATAATTTTAGTTATCGCGCGACGATGACATATAGCAAGAAGTTTTTCCAGTTATGTTTTAGCCTGAATTCTATTTCTTCATTTAAGTTTCTAGTCCTGAAAAATTGATAGATTCATTTCAATTACTACTAATACAATGAAGTTGTAGTTTTGTTAGATAGACATCGATATGAGTTGTCTACTTTCACTAAAAAAATGTGCATAGTCCACTCGAAAAAAGGCTGCTGAAAAGCATAGTAATGAAAGTGAAGGATTTTGATGTGCTAAATGCCAGATTTGTAAAATATATGCCTAATAGCTTATTATCATAAAGATCAGAAAATGACTTAAATTTTATTAATAAAGATTCTTTATTAATTGCATATTCTATTGCCAAACTGAAGCAAAAAGAAAAGAGATTTTATGCTTCCTTTTCTCATTACATTTGATTTGTTATTCTAGTCGATTGAAGTTTTGGAAAAAACCACCAACAATACTTTTAAAACACTTACTTAGAGAAGAGTTGAACCTTATCAATAAAAGCTGTATCCCTTTTAATTCTTATATTAGTAATCTTATATTACTATATTAGTATATTAGTAATCATAATCATAAAGCAAATATCTTACAAAGGCATCAGTCACTCGGCGTCTCAAAATTCTTTATCGCCACCAATTCTTCATCTATAGATTGCTTCGTATAGAAGCCAAATTCTGAAGAACCTTGAAAAAATGTTTTTCTTTCTTTCGAGCAAACGTTGTTTTGATCTTCTGACTTATAAACTGCAACATTAATTTAATTTCCGGAAATTCTGAAATAATTTTAACAGGTCACATAACACTTGCAAATTTTAGCACTACAAAATAATTTCATTTATGTGATTTACTAATATTTGCAAAAGGAAAAATGTATTTTATTGCCGTAATAAAATTATTAAAGCGATTAAAATAATGTTTGATTATTTTTTTCTTTTCTTGACCAATATCTCTGGTGGAAGCTGTTACTTTAAACTTGCTATTTCAATTTTGTAGTGTAGTTTTTGAGCATACTTTTTAAAAAACTTTGTTGATCATGTTTCTGAGAAAGTTTGATAAAAGTGACAGCTATTTTTTCAAATCTGAATGCTTTTTTTTTCTTAATAATTCCCTGCTGTTTTAACATTCGTCAGAAAATACTAGTCATTTGGCTTGTTTACAATCAAAATATTTAAGCTGTAAAATCGTGCTGGAAATCCAGTAGATTACTAAGTATTCTCTATCATTGACATTCGCTTTCTAATAGAGCTGAAAAGCTGAACTAATTGGTGGACTAAGTTAATTTATCGCGACATCCATCCGTACTTTTGCGAAATGCCATCAAACACTTAAGAAAAGTCTTGGACTTTCAGACTATTTAAGAAAATTTAATGAATAGAGAAGTATTTATGTCTATCAGCTTTTGGTTGAACTACATAATTGAGACGAATTACCTTTGAGTGACTAATTTCTGTGAATCCTTCTATCACTTTTCTTAAAGTAGCATCCTGAACATTGGAAACTTAATTTATCTAATTTCTATTACCAATTAGATCATATTAATCAAACAAAATTAGACAATGTCTTCCTAAAAATCATTAAAAAATTCTTGCAAATTTCTAGAATTTATTTATGGAAATGTTTGCAAATCTTATTTTTCGCAAATCTCAAACATATGTTGTTCACATAATTTTAATCTTGTATACCCCTTCAACCAGTTGTTTCATTTTCGTTCTGATTCTTATATGCTATCAGGATAGTAAAAAGAGTATATCTCCAAATCAAAAAGAAAACAATACTGAGACTTGGATTGTTTGTTTACAATTACAATAAATATTTCGAATATTCTAGAATGACATAGTAAAATTAGATTTTTTAAAAAACCATTCTTCAGGAAGCAAAAGATTTTACAGCCGAGAAATTACCCACTTGGACGATAGGAAACAAAAGGATAGCCTTAAGCCATCAGTCATTCAGTCTCGAGGTTAATTAATATCAGTGTTTCAGTAAAGTAGCGTAAAAGTTGGAAAGTTAGTAAGTGCACTTATAAATTCAATATATTACAGTATGAAATAGTCTGATTAATGTGAGATTAATGTATTAGAAATTCTTATTTATATGCTTAATCCCTACGAGAATCAAGATTTATGTTTAATTTTCTTGAAGAGTTTATAAAATATTTAGAAACTAAATGTTACAAAATCAAGTTTTGAGGCACATATGGATTTCATAATTTTAATAATCTGAAATGTTGAATGGCTTTCAAAATTGAAACTACAAAACAACCACAGCTAAATTTTGATTCTTAACACCTTCGAAGTTCTCATAACCACTCAAAAATCTCCAAAGAATATTTATACCTTAGTAAATTTTTCTCACCTTTTTTCATACAAAAGAGTAACAAAATCTCACGATAAGCCTGTTACTCTTTTTCAGTAACAGGCTTATCGTGAGTCTTTAAATATTTAACATTTCAAGTATCTTCTTATCAGTAAAACCAATAGTTTAATGTTTACTTATTGAATCATTCCACTTAAAGGGAAATATTAGGCAGTAGCTGCCAGAATGCTTCAGTCAGTTATTGAAACATGAATAAGATTAGCCAGTGAATAGGAGTAAGACTCTAGTTAACAGGTTAGTATTATTCTGTCGTTTACGGGAGGAATTGTTGTTGTTCATAAAATTGAAAAGATTTTGTTTAAAACGTTCCCACTTATTATAACGACTGCTTCATTTTTCTCGAAATAGGAGAATTGCTATTTGTTTCTGCTAAATAGTCTAGAAGATTTTACGACAAAGTAATGCAAAAGATTCGTACTGGTGATCGTACTGGTGGTCCACCAAATCTGTCCTGAATGACGACACTGATCATTGTGCTTTGGCGTCATCGTTTAAACTTCCACGGCTATTGCAAGCCTGTCACAGATCCAACTTTCAGATTAGTTGTTGTTGGACCAGAAAATTCGGTTAATGACGACACATGGTAAGTGTATTCGAAGTGTGATACCATTTATTGTTGAAAAAAGTAATTTATTGACTACAAACATGACTAAGAAAGAGGAGTTTATTATTATTAAAATCAGGGCTAAATTTAATTACTGAATGTATGAAATATTAAAGCTCATATTTATGTGTTCCGTTTTGTTACAGAACATTTCTGACTTCATTCTTACTAAATATTTGGCTTAGATCTTATTCAGTCTTTTGCAGTGTTGATGTACACTATCAAATCCAACCAGCATTTGGATCACGTGACCACTGTCATGCATTACTTATAGAGAAAGTTCGGGAACTCGTCTCAAATTACGGCTTAACTAGAAGAATTATTGTTACTTTTGAAGCCGAATTGCAACATCTGATGGCTAAAATTAGGTTACAGATTCAATACTTCGTATAATAATAAATAGAGATTTGACTAAACTAGCTAATATTAGCTAATATTTTACCTGAACAATGCTGCCGTCCATGTTTTTACGACTTTTAGAACTGAATTTAATTTTCATACCACTTTAGTTTAGGTAAAACAAGCTATTGTTTTCTACTCGTATTGGCTTTTCGTTTTTATTTTAGGTTTGAATTAGGTATTGAGGGACTTCTGCCTGACCATGTGGAGCAAGTTGTGCATATGAAGGAAATGAAGCTTATTGCTAGGAGGAACGGTCTTATGACTTTGAGGTATGGTTCTGTTTTTTCGTGTTCAAATTTTATTTTTAAATTAATTCAAATTCAAGGCACACATAAATTTTACTTTGATAGAAATACACTTAAATTAGTCATAATTTAAGTAGCGAATTTTGTTTTAGTTGAAAATTTATTAATTTTCTTGATCATATTTTACCGAATGAAGAATTCTGCACTTACTTAAAAATATTTTCTTGATAGTCCAATTTGAAAAACTTGCAAGTTTCATGGGTTTAAGATTTTTATTTTATAATGTTTCTTTGTGTTTTAAAATAAGTGTGCCATTTCAAGTGAAGTTTACTTGACTTGTTATTTGTACTTACTGTACTCTTTTTCAAATCATGAAAACGTTTAGTCTATTCTAAATGCAAAGCCGCTTCACATTATTAGTTTTGAATGACAGCATAAAGTGCGAGACATTTTTCTCAAAACTTTTGACCTAAATTGCAATGTATTATTTCTTGTGTTGCAAGAATGCTCATTCTTAGAAGCAATTTAAAAATCACAATGCTTAGCTTTCATATCATAGGAAACTTCTTCGAAGCATATTTCAGTTTTAAATAGAGACTTTGATGTGTACTCTGAGGAAAATCTTATACTTTGTGTTCAGTATGGCTACTTATTTTTCTTTTTCTTCAAACGAAATACAAAATTAATGTAGGTTTGGATCACTACAATTATGTCTTTATGATTGCAAAAAGTTTAATTAATACTCGAAGTTTTCAATAATTTGAAACGAACTATTAAAAACACAAATGTAGACAAACAGTGATCTCCTTGAAAGCTGAGCCGTCATTGTGGTTAAAACGTATTGCTACACAGCTGGATGGATTTCCCGTTTTTGTCAGATCGTGTGCGTCGAAACATGGCCACAAAATTACTCGATATTCAATACATGATTGCGATGAAATGTATTCTTGGATTAAGGTGACTCCTGATTACTTTTCTTCACAATTTCTTTTCTCACGAATGAAAATCTGAGGCAAAATAAAAGAATTTCATTTTGTTGACAGATTTCTAAATGTTCCTTCTTTAACAAAATTTTCAAAAAAAAGCTGCAAAGTTAAATTTAGTGCGAGTAATCTGCACAGCTCTGATTGTTCAAATATGTTCATTAATTTCTTAGCATATTTGAGCAATTCATTTTAGCGCAAACTTGAAGTAGATAACAAATACGATAGCGAGTTTATTGTGGAAGAATGCTTACGAAACGGTTATGAATTTGTGTCATTGTATTCCAGTTCGGGTTTCATTTGTAAGCTTTATTTTTTCCATTTACTTTTGGATGGGCTTGAAATGCCAGGATTTGACTAAATTCAACAAATCTGGGAAGGTTACCAGCGCAGATTATCAGTTTACAGATTATCAGTATAACTAATTATCAGACCATAAAGATTAGTATAGCCCTTGTCAAATAAAGTTGGGAAGTTTCAGGTACCATAGCAAGAATGAGCACAGAATGCACATTGTTGGAAAGTATTCGAGATCAGAAGCCTTATGCTTATGAATACCTTACAGTGGATCAAACACGAGATATTTTACCAGGAGTGGAATCATTTGTGTTAAGAACTGCAAAATCACTTCCAGTACTGCCGAACTCATCATTCGTATTCATCAAAGGCTTTTATAAGGTTTGCTTGCCCATCAGCTGGATAATTGACGATATTTTAATTTGCACCACTTACCCTCTTGTAATTAGGCCAACCAGCTACCGCTTGAGTGAGGCGTTTCACACATGAGTCAAGCACAGTAAACTGCTACTACTAGGGTAAGCACTACTGCTTACAGGATTTCCGTGATGTTTCTACGACAGTCATGAGTCACTGACAACCCAACCGCAAGTGGATGAGAAATTAACTTCCCAGGTACCACCAGCAGTATAAGACGAGTCATTATGCCACATTTCAGAATCATAATGACATTTATTTATTGGGAACTTATCTGCAACCACTGTGCGATTCTCACAGACGACTGATCGAGGCAGCGAACCACGGAGTGGGTTGGGAAATTCTTCTCCTAAACTGCATGGCGGAAGTGCTGCAGGTAACAAATAGTAATCTTCAGAAATGTGTGTGAAACAATAAAACTCAGCACTTCAAAACCATTCCAGACAGTGAACCATCCGTATGAAGCGGAAAAATCAACGAAAATTCATCATGTATTGGTGAATTTTCCAAGCATAGAAGGTGTTTTGCTACATCAAACAAATATAACAAAAAGAAATTCCGACATGCGTGTGATCTGGAAAGCTTGCGAAGGACAAGAGCTGACCAGCTGCACATCTTCGGACGACAATATTCTGCAGGTTCTATCCTATCACTACTTTTCATTATTGGGAGTTTATCACGATGTAAACAAATATTCCTTTATTTAGGTAATTGACAAACTGGGATTCATTTCCTAGTCATACATCTGTAGGTGTACACTGGACTTATTAAGTTGGTAAGATTTTTCAGATATTCCTTTCGAACCCAAACAGAGCTGAAGTTATCGCAGATGTTCGGGATTTGATAGAAAATACCTATATTGCTATTGATCGTTTGACCGATAAGCATACTTTTTGCCGTGATATACGACAAAAGGGCAGCAATCAGCTTACTCGAAGCTTGACAACTTTCGATTAATTCCCAGAAGATTTGACGAACATCTTTATTAGTGCTCAAAATATTTCTCGCAGTGCTTCAGAATTCCACAGGACACTATCCATGATATTGTTACATTTACATCCTGAATATTAAGTTGTTTTTACAGCCTGTAAAGCGAAAGCTCACTGAGAAATAATTTATATGAAATTACTGACACTGTAGTAAGTTGCTTAAATAAAATTCTCCTAGTAAATAATCAGCTGTGAGATAGTGCGAAATTCGGAATTTAAAGAAATAAGAATAACAATGATTTTAAAAGCATTGATATATGCTTGAAAGTTCACACTGCAGCCAAGTTGTTTTAGGATTCTCTTTCATAGAACTGCTAGTCTCACGGTAAACGGTCAGTGCAAAAGAGATGATAAAACAATGTATATTTTACTTTGTGTGAGAACTGAAAACGCTTTGAAAAGTACGGATTGGAGACAAAAATTAAAAAAGAAAAGAGAACAAAATAAGAGGATAAATTACTTCTTTTCTGAAAACAGTAAAAGGTGAAAGTATATGACATATGTATGAAAATGAGTGGAGGAAAAGAAAATTACTAGAAACAGGAAACTGGTAAAATGATAATTCCAAAAACCTCCACGTCTAAATATTGTTTTAACACTTACAGAATAAACTCATCCGAACATACAAATACGCCTTTTCTCAACCTGCAATACTATATAGATCATAATATATGACATAGTCACTAATCCTTAATATTTCAGACTCTACATTGGCTAATCACTGGATCTAAAAAAAACTAAGTTTGAAAGGATATAAATACTTCTCTGGTGAGAGTGGAAGACTACAACTGTAAAAAAGATTATAACTGAACAAAGCAACTGTTATCAGAAAATTGCTCAAAGAAAGATGAAGTGTACCTAGTTACTCATTCGAAAAATGAACTGCTCAAATTTCACAATAAAATTTCGACAATCGAACACCCGCAAAAATATAGTGCAAGTATGCAAACTTAAATCTACAGATTATAAAAGTGATCACACAAACTGATATATAATGAATTCTAATCTCATAAAATTTCCTTTCATAACAAACGCTTTTCTTTTGAAACGACTAAGATAAAAGCATGCCAAAAACATTCGAAGTGGACATACTGATACAAAATATTATATTCTAATTTCATTCAAATAGGATTAAATAAGGATAATATCAGACCATAACGTAACAAAAAAAGTTTCTTACTTTCCCTATGAGCATCAACAAGGCGAAATTCCGATAGGTTTAAGCAGACATCACGAAATGAAAAGAACTGAAAGCCAGTGCAGAAAGTTGCTCTGTGCAAAAGAAATGAGAGATTTCCAACATCGTGCCTACTATGAATAAAAAAGGAAAAAATGTGTAGAACCTTCAAACTTTCTAAAATTATAGCTATCAATGAGGCAGTTACAAATAGTTTTAAATTTAATTAAATCAAAAAAAAAAATTCCTAAGAAGATAAAAAATAAGGAAAAGTGCAGTATTAGCCGGAATATCTAAATTTTTTATTGGAAACACCCGAAAAGGAGAATAGTTTACATAAAAAAGAACCTTACGATTCAGAAGTACTTCCATGTAAGTATTTTTGAGAGCTAAAAACTTTTGCAAGGGCGTCGGCGCCAGCAGAACCAATCAAAGGCCTACTTGGATGAAATGCAACCGTCATCACAGCGCTATCAAATTTCTTACGGTGAGCCGCAATTTCCTAAAAACAAAAGTGGAGTCGCATTAGGACAACAGTACTTTAACTTATGAAAATGAAAACTGACTGGTTCAGTTGTTAATTAATCTAAATAATAAAGGGTAATAATCGGCATGATTTTCCTTCTTTTAATTTTGGCAGTAGCTTTTTTAAATTTTAATTTAATTCAACTTCAGCACTGAGTTACCTGTAAACAAATTCTTTTCTCCATATTCCAAAGGCGTAGAGAACCATCATGACTGCCAGAAAGCAAATAGAGTCCATTAGGGTCAACAGCTAAACATGAAATAGCTTCAACATGTGCAACGGTCCCATGAATCATTTTGCCTAAAAAAGAAAACCTGAGACGGCGAACTCCGGTTAGTTTCAGAAATCTGGTTTAACTTATGTGATTCTTTCAGTTAGCAATTTATCGAAACCATAAAAAAGGAATAACTTATAGATTACTTGAATCATGCAATGGTGTAAGGTGGTATTGCACCGAATAGCATTATTTTTTAAAAAGATGGAAAAATGATCATTAGTAGTGAATGAAAAAAAAAGAAATTAAGCGAAGATTTCATGTTCAAGGTAATCAAATTTTCAAGCAAAATAAAATCGTGAATACCAGTATTGTTGTCAAAATAGCGTATTTTGCGATCATTACTAGCAGTTAATGATACCGACATCGTTGGATGAGACAAAATTTTCGTAATCGTTCCAGCGTTTTCTGAAACAATTGAGGAATAAAACTGATATTGATCGTATTTTATTTTCGGAAAAACAATGTCAGAAAAATGATGAGAATAGTGAAAGTCTGTAACAAATACAAATCAAGTCTAAGGAATCTTTTCTCAACGCAGAAATAAATAAAAGGAATTTAAATAATGCTGACATTAACAGAAAGGACGGACATAAAACGGTTTATAACATACCATCACCGAAATCAAACGATAGTACATTACAACCAGTCTCGATATCAATGATTGAAGCATATGATAATGTATATGCTGCGAGCAACTGTTGTGGCTCAGTTGAGACAAAATCAACTGATGTTGGCTTAATATTTGGAAGTGCAGCACCATAAGATTTGATAAGTGCATCCGTATTTCCTTCAAGATTTGGTAGCAGTAACTCAAATATTATAACAGTATTTAACTGACTTCTGAACTTGCTAAACGATAAGCACATCAACACTGATTATTTTACAGCTGCGCCTGCAACTGTTGCTTAATGCAAGAAAACAAAAGCGAATTTATTAGCCCTTTTGATAATTAAAAAAAAAAAGATCAGAAATGTGTCGTATTTCATTCAAGGTACCGAAAGCTGATAATCATATAGCAATGAAAGCTGTTGATATAGATTGACAAAGAGATCACATACAAATTTCTAGAGGAAAACTTACCTGGTTCCCAGAGTTTAATAGTTCCATCAGCAGAAGCACTTACAAGGCGATTATCGGATGAATGAAATGCAACCGACCAAATTGCGCTGCTATGCCCTCTTAGTTTCTCGCACAGCACTTTTGAATCTACAAAAACGATTTTTATGATCAGTTGCAATAAAAAAATTAAAGAACTTTCTGATGAAAACAGTGCATATTTTTACAAATGAGTACATGTAAGCTAGCCCTCCGTGACTGTGATAATTAAGATGCATCACTAATTAAAGGAACTGCAACCAAGATTTCTGCTCTCATCCGTACAATTCCAATATATATGGCAGAACTTTAAACAAAAAACTTAAAATAACTTTACGGTTTAGGTCAAAAAGATCAAAGTCATACCGTACGGTTCATAAATATCATTATTAACTGATGGAACTGACCAACAGCACACAACTCCATCAAAACCACCAGTGTAACACATGTCACCAGTCGGCGACATATCCATTGAAAGAATTGGCCCACTGAAAAAGAAATACACATAGAAAAAAAGACGCCTCAGTAAGAAACAAAGTGCTATCCATATTTCAACCAAAATTTACCTATGCCCACGGAAAGTGTAAGTTGGCTCTAGTTCAGTGACTGCGGATTGTGAATGTGACGAGATTTGATCTGGAAAAGCAAATACTAATACGTTTTTTAAAAGATTACATGAAAAAGATTTCGTGTGCTGAGATCGTTTTATACATACATTTCTGAGTACAAATGCTTTCGAAAATTCGAAAATTGATCCAAACAACACTTTGTGCCGAAAGAGAGAACAGAAAACTAGCCACTTACTTCCTTTTAAATCTATTTTCACACTGCTACCCCCAAGATTCCAAAGCTTCGCCGTGCTGTCCTCGCTGGCAGTAATGAGTACCGGTTCAACGGGATGAAATTGCATGGCGCGAATACTATCGAAGTGAGAGCGCAATGTAAATTTCAAATTCCATCTAATATTAGCAGTATCTTCATCTGGCTGAAATATATCTCGGAATTTTCCAGTGGACGAAGTCCCACTGGAAAAAAATATTTTATCAAAAGACCTCATTCTTTCTTTTGATAATAAAATCATATTTAGTTTTAAATTTCAAAACTCCGAAAATTTTTGAAAATGATAAAAATGGAAAAAAGAATGTACACCAACTATAATGAAATCATCTTTAATGTCAACGTTTCCTTCATCAGCAATTCCAAGAGCTGCGTTGATATCCATAAACTCACGTTTGCTTTTGCCACCGAAAAACTGTTGGATATCATCTGTAAAATGAAAAAAATAGAAAATAAAAAATAAAAAAAGCAAGCGATAGATTTGCAAATACACTTAGAGAGAAAACCACACAGCAGAAGTACATGCCGTTGAATTGTACTGCATTTTACTTTCCCAAATAATTTATGTATTGTGGGTCTACACGAACGGAGCAGCGAAAGCAGATAGACAAGTTATTTCTTTTTTCTTTTTTTGAAGGACAGAAATTCAAAAATACCGAAAAAAATTTACCGACGGAGACTTCTTTTTTGATATCATCTGATCCTAAGCGAAGTTGATGTGATGAACTTTTACCGGATGAAGAATCTCCTTGACTATTACTTCTTTTCCTTTCTTGTTCCGATCTAAAACAATGCACTTTCTGAATACACTATATTTTGAAATAATTTCTAATAAAAGGCAAATAATGACAAATTTACCTGAACTTTTCTTTCATTTGATCAATAGCATGCTGATTGATGCTCCATTCCCCGCTTCCTTCTGGTCGTTTTTTGGCACCGCCCACTTTCTCATCTTTTAAAAATGAAAATTCTCCTAGCGCGTCCACTGTTTCCGGATCAAGAGAATCTTTTTTATGTCCTTTCCTTCCCTTTTCATCATCTTCCGAATCACTACAATCGCTGTAGCTAAGAGTAGTGCTCAAACATATTCCTTATATTTGAATTTAAATATGCTTTACAAAAATTGCATGAAATTCAAGAGAACAAGAGCATTACCTATCATCACTTTCAGCTGGTGCTGAATTATCTCTTTTCTTTTTTCGGAGATATTGTGCAGCTTCCATGACAGCCCGATCAGTATCTTGAAGGCCTTTTACGGCACTTTGCTTAGAAGCGCTGCAACAAATAGAATTATACTAGTCCACCATTTTGGTTCATAGTACTGAAGCTAAGAGAAAAAAAAAAACTATCTAACAGTTACTACATAAAATATAGTACAACTTACAATAAATAAATATAAATGCAATATATGCAATTACAAACAATGCATGAGTTACACTGAAAAGATAATATAACTTGGAAATCTTCTTACCTATTAGGATCAGCTTGCCAATCCGAATTTGGCATCAATCCTAACAAGTTTTTAGCTCGGAAAGATCGGACATCCAAGATTGTTTCACTATAACCAATTTCCTAAAATATAGTGTTAAGATATGAATTTCACAAAGTGCTACTTTTCTTCAATCTCTGAAGAGTTCATTATCGTAAATCTGTGTTGCTGCTCTAACCTGAAGGTACTGCCTCAACAAAGCTCTTGCATTACGAAAACTGGAAGCGCTATTACACTGCGAAGAATATGCATCTACGTCAAGAGAAACTTGTTCAGCAGTTTCTGAAAACCGACATAGTTCGGATAAAATGTAAATTCATTTTTCTCGTATCGGATCAAAAACATAAATTACTTGAACATATTTGAATATTCCGCATCATCCTTTAAGCTAAAACTCAGCTCTTCCCACAAATTATTTACCTGCTGCTTCATCTGGATTTATTTCGCCTTCTGGCTTATCTTGACCACTGTGGGTTAATCGGTAATTTTTAGCTCTGAAACAACAAAACAATACTGTTCGTGAATTAAAACTATACGTCCTTCACAAACAAACCCTTAGTAATTGAATAAGGTAAATGTTACAAATCGGCATCTAAATATGATTTATTTCTTGGAAAATTTCTTCATTCAAAAAGTAATTAATTAATTAGGCTTTTCTTCTTACTATAGTTTAGGAAACAATATATCTTAAATCGTGGTCAGTGTAGCGATCAAAATCTAAATACATTGTTATGTATCCTCATAATAGATTGCATATTATACATTGCAAAACATATACTACAAATGTTTTATAAAGATAAAAGAGGAAAACTTTCAAACAGTGATAAATTTGATAAGAATCCAACCGTTCCTGTTTTAAACTGTATTCAAGCATTTTTATCCGTCGAATTAGATCGGCCTTTAAATTTTCCTGTCCCTTCCTCTCACCATGAAGAAAGCTTATTCGTGCCTACAAACTATGATATACAGCACCAACAGCATCGCTATGCATTAAAATATGTTTTCCTTATATATACATAAGCTATGTGTAAAGCTTATCTATATCACTTATCATCTAAAATACTTTTTCCCCGACTTGAGGGAAATATAAACTTTTCTTTTACTTTCTGGGAACAAAAGAGCCAATGATATTAAAACAGATTTTCACGACGAGCTCGATACAAGCTTTAGTATATCAAGCTTTCTTAAAAACCTGTAATTCAGCTCTTTCCATCTCCCACTGCGCGCGATCCATTTCATAACGACTCCATTCATGTTGCAAATAATGCAACACACCATGCATTGTGTAGGGTACTTTTCGTGACTATAATATCGTTCATTCACTTGTGGATAGATAACAAGCAGAAATCATATCAATTTAAGGTCTTAACAATATGAAGCGATATGGAATTTTTCCTTTTCACAATCAAGTGAGATTCTAAATCAAAGAAGTTGCATACGTTAGTATGTAAAGAAAATGTTATCTACAGAAAATGTATTAAGTTTTACCTAAAGTTGTCAGCAAACTCTAATCTATAATTTTTTCGTCAGAGAAGCAACTTTACCTATGAAGATTTAGTCAGTTTTCATTTTGCTCATTTACTCGGTTTTTTAGGCGTTTTTATTTTTTGTTTTTTGATTTTGTTTGGTTTTTTATTTGTTTTATATGCAGTTGTGTAAGTTTAGTTTTTTTGGTTTTTTTTTGAATGATTTTGTTCATCAGGGTTTTCAATCTAGGGTTTTTTTAAGTTTGTTTTGTTTTTTTTTATTTTTGTTTTGGTTTTTCCTATTTTTAGTCCTTGGGCCAGCGTTGGATTTTTGTTTTTTATTACTAATTTTTCTTGGCTTGGTGTTCGTACTTTTACTTTGGCTTTTGAAAATTTTTTGGTGTTAAGAAAAAAAAAAAAATGAAAAGAATTGGTAGAAAAAAAAAAGAAATATTCACCTGTTCGTCTCCTTTACAATCTAAAGCGTTTGAATCTTGTTGGACATCATGTAAAGGATATTCACTACTTCCCATGTCTTCGTTCACTTCTACAATAACGGATATAACGCGCTCACTTTAATGTAAATACTAAAAAGAATATCCCAAGAATATTTCAGTATTTTTAGAAAATATATTTTTGCTTAATCGTAACTGTTTTTAACAGTTTTAAAGAGATCATACATAACGAACAATTAAACTTCATATGGAAAAAAAGTAGGAAATTGTAAAACTTGTACCAGTTCCTCTTGGTGTATTAACAATGTTGGATTCTCTCTGAGCCAAACTCGAGCTACTGATGTTAACCATCGCCTACCAACATCACAAATTTCACTTCTTAATTAGTTGCTTTCACTTCTTTTCAAAGTGACTAAAAAGATATCCGGTCTTTCCAAAATTTCTTTCCACCACTGGATATGCAGGAAGCACGAGGACTGAAGAATAAATTCTCGAAAAAATTGAGACAAGGAGCTTAATTTTATAACTTGCAACATTATCATAAATTTCTACATCACTAGAAGACTTCGCAATTAAAATATGTATTGATCGATTCAAAACAAATAGCTCATAAAATATTTAAAAAAGGACAATGCATTCGAACACTAGAACCTTTTAAATCCCAGAGTTTTTCATTGATTCGTCGAGGAATAAGTGGATTCCTTGACGAATCAATGAAAAAACATGAGCTAAAAAAACATTGTACTTTTATTTGTTTTTTTTTTTTTTTCTTTTAAGCAGCTCTATTACTAATGACTTTTCATACAGATGCTCTATCTGCCCAAAAACAAAAAATTTTTTTCAATAAATTTGAATACATGGCCAGTGCTGCGAAAAGTGAAGTAAAGACTACTATCCAAGTTGCGTATAATTCTGTAATAGTTCACGCCGCTGAGGGAGGAACACAAAAATCTGCAAAAAAGAGCTAGCAGAAGTTTAACACAATTCAGGTGCAATTATTCATGAAAAAAAACCCTTTAGTATAATTGGGTTACAAAAACTACAAATTTTCAAAAAAAAATTCATGAAACAGGCTTGCAATCGTAGCATTTGATATTTCCAGAATGTAGATGAAAACTATATACAATAAACAGGAAATATAAATTCGGGAGGAGTTTAAGAAAAAAAGCAACTGTTATTACATGTACTCCTAATTCGGAAACTCCTACTCTAAAGTGGAAATTAAGTCAACTTGTTTAATGATCCTAATTTGCAATTAAATTTTTGGCTTTTCTCTTTCATCCTTCTTTAAAAATCCCTTTATTTGCTAACCGAACCTTTTTTACTCTTAGTGAAAATCGAACTATTATTTTGAAACTGAAAAGGAGTCGAAAACTAAAAGACTGATTAACACAACTTTCATGTAAACTCCTTGATGTAACTCGATAAAGCTTTGAAGAACAGAAGATGATAAAGCGGAGGATTACAAACAGTAAATGTATAAACAGAGAAAGAGATGAGGAAAGGAAAAATACAGGAAGTTTCCTGAGGGAGAGACAAGAAAAAAGATAATCAAAATAAGAAATTTTTGTAAACAAAAATCTGCGAAGCAACCAGAAAACAGGAGAGTAGCAGCAAACACTGCACAATAACTGCTTTTCCCAGCCACTGCATAATTACAACTTCTGGTAAAGTAAATGAAAATCACCAATACGCTGACTCTCATCCTTCCATAAAATGATTTAGTAATTTAACAAAAAAAAAAAATAAACTACTCCAGTGCGAATTATACACAGCTGAATGGATTATCAGAAAATCAAAAGGTATCTGTTTCTCTAAATATAACCTAACTATTATCGTTGATAGGATAACCAAAGTACTGCTACTGAAGTGGTAATGTTTCAAATTTAGACAAAATAGCTCAATTTCTATAAATAACTTTGGAAAATACACTAAAAAAAATTAAGCCGAAATCGAATTTTTGCAAAGATCAGTAAATGATGAATGAGTAAAGAATGGAAAGAAACTTAGCAATGTCAATTCCCGGCACTAATTTCAGCAAGAAAAAAGCACGGAAAGTAATTCCTAAATTATAAAAGATAGGACAGCTACGACCTTGTAAAGATTAGTTGTTGCAAAGTTAGTTGAATCACAAGAACGAAAAACAAAATGAAATCCAATAGTGTTCTAGCAACTACGGAAATAAAAGACTAAACTCCGCGGCAGATTGCACCGGAAAATTACTAATGGGAGAAGTCCGAAGCGAAAGATAAACGATGTATCCAATGTAGCCACACCGGAGCTGTACCACGCATACCCCAAACTGCTCCAGTGACAAGACGAACAATACAAAGCGCAAAATCCGATCCTTGGCAAAGTTCGGTTGTCCATCATGCAAATAGAACGTCTCCGAGGAGTCACATATGTCGCTTTGTTAGCGTTTGTTTCGTTGATCTCGGCCAAACTTGATTGCTGTATCTTCAATTCTTCTGAAGAAGCAATAAAAAGCCTCACTTCTAAAGTTTTCCCCTAATATGAAATAGAGAACTTAAGCTAAAAACTCATCTCACTCTTTGTGTAACTAATGTTTTTCAATTGAGATAGTAGCTGAGGTACTCTGTCTCTGTCTTTGTCTTCCAGTGCTTTTCCATTCAGTCTCCAAGCATTAATGTGAGTGAAATTTATAAGGCCATAAAAAGAATGAAGCATAAACGTGCGCAGCCAAGAAAATAAAATGCAGCTATAGACTTTGCAGTGCTCAAAAATTCATGAACCTGTAAAAAACCAAGATCAAACTAACCCTTTAATTTAGTACTAACTCACTAGCGCGAAATCTGCCAAGCTGGGAAGTGGAAAAATTAAATCGAGGTTTAGCTTGCAACAGTTCATTTCAAATTTTTAGAATAAAAAATCTCATTCGACGCCATCTCACAGTGAGTGATCATACCAGACGACATATATTTCATGTTGTAGAAGAGAATATTAATAAGGCGTTGTGACTGTTGTCTGGTTACCTCGAGTCAGTTCGAGCTAATAAGTAACGCTCTGCGGTCTTCAAATTTTTGTACTTCTTTTTTTTTTATTTTTATCTCTGTTTTGATTAACTGTCATTCATGGTGCAAAAGTACTAAATGAATCCCATAATGCGGCATTGTCGTTGTGGTCTCAGATAGCAAATTATATGTATTCAGTGACATTACAGTCACTTCTCTGTCAATTGATGTCAATGATACATTACTTATCTTGTGACTTCGTAATTCTGTAATAGCACCGTGAAATTGTGCACTAGACATATCTCTTCTGATGCTTTTAACGATCCAAAATTTCCGATCAATCGAAAAATCACTATAAATACGTTTTGCAATGACAAAAAGTTTCTAATTTGCAAATTCTTACAGTGCTAACTTCAATATGTTATATATAGTCCATTAGATTTAATCTTCCTTATTAAGGAATATGACTTTGAGAGAATAAACATTCTTGCAATTAATTCTATTCACCAATCAACCTGAATTCTCGAAAATATTTCCAATTCCATATCAATCTAAGATAAACATTCAACAAAGGTGATTTTGAAGGATGGATTGTAGGATCGTCCCCAGTGAGTGATTCCTTTCTGTTCCACAGATTTACGATACTGCCTTCTCCGAGAATACTTAGACAGAACCAGGAGGAAGCGGGGTGGAAGATAAGGAATGCATCCCTGTCTAACATAAGACTTTTCGGCTGCTTCTTTGTGAAGAACCTCCTAGTGCTTGTTTGAAATGCTACCTTTTAGCTTTACCACCTTATGCAGTTAATTTCACGAGATATCCACTTATCCATTCCTCAAGTCACGAATGTAGTGCAACCCCTCACAATTCGATATTAATATTTTTGAATTCTTTTTAAAACATAGAACTGAAGTTATCTAGAAAAAGTTCTGAACTTTAATGGTTAAGAGGAAGGCATTTTACTTAACTCCTTCGAAGTGACTTTCTTTTACTTTCCTATGAAATCGTTGCAAAATAACTAGTAAGAACACTGTTATAGTCAACTCTCAGTCTCAATCATAGGAAAAGGTATAAACCACGTGGGTAGAAACAACTAACAGTAAGCCAGGAAATGAATTAACCCGAGAAAGAAGAGACTTTCAGTCAAGTAAGTTTTTTGCCCGAGAAGTTTGTGTCTGGGCTGATTTCACATTTTCATCCTCTTTTAGCTGATTCTAAGTTCCCGCCAGGATGAATACGGCGATGATCTTTGACCTGAGAGAATAACCGGATGAGCCTTATGATGTCGTGGCTAAGTGACAATGTAGTCCATGGCAAGGATGCTTCCGTCCAGAGAGGTACGTCAGTACTAGGAAACACACGTTCAGTCCCATCTCCGCCGGTTTCCTGCGAAGGCTACAGTCGATCACTCACGGCACCGGCACATTACTTAGAAAGCAATTCCGAAGTTGCAAGGACCCCACACGTCGAAAAACACTCGAGTAGCGTAAGTGACCCACATACATACAGACGTACGCGCACGGGCACATAAGCGCATGCACACGCCGCCACGCATGCGATATCGGGGAAGGATAGATAACATATTGAAGCCAGAAAGTGAGGCAGGAGAGAAGTGTGCGGGTGCAAGGGTGCGAGAAATAGTATATTGTTAGAAATATGGAGATTAGGGGAATATTTGTTGCAGTGATTAAAGTACAGAAAAAGAGTGAGATTTCGAAGAGAAAAGGGAATGATGGGGAGATGACAAGGGTGAGAGAAAAGGGCGAACAATTTGAAAGATTACGCCGTATTGGAATCGCGTGATAAGCTGACTTGTGCTGCGAACTGGTATGATCCAGTGACCTCGAGAATCGACAGTGCTGTGTGGTCGGTTATCTTGCGTGACGTTATATCCGTGTGGTACCTCTTGTGTGAAGGCGTCCATACTCCGCTAGCTCCGAATCCATTCATTTATTTGCCACATTTTCCAAGTGAAACGTTTCGTGCCACGTGTTTGGGAATTGTATGCAGTGCTTGATGCTCTCAGATTACGTGATTTGCGTAACATATGATTGAATTATCGCACATGGCGTGAGGCTTACTTGCGCATAAATAAGTGTGCACATATTACGAGCTTGCTGGCCGCTATTCTTTCTCCTTTGAATATTTTAAAGTTAAGAATCTTTCCTTGATGTTCGCTTGTTGAGTCTTAACAATTGATGTACTTTTATTTAATTCACGTGCTCGTATTTACGCATTCATTATTTTTTTAAGCTCCTCAAAGATTTTATCGCTGGCGTGGTTATTGCCGGTGATCAATGATATGATATGATCTGAACTGGAATGGAATAGTTGGTTGTGCGTATTCGATGTAACACTACTTTTCTTTTCCTGTTTTCCATGATTAACATCTTTTATCCGGGAAGCACACTGTTACACAGACAGAGGATATAAAGTTTCCAACGATACTCATGGCACAGAGCAATCCCAATATGGAAATGTAATGAATTTTATGATATCAAGTTTTGCGACCGACTATTTGTGCGATGAAAGTGAGTAGTTTATAGATTCCTGCTACAGTTCTCAAATTTTATATTTATTCATTTATTTATTTATACTTTTCCAAGCATTTTTATATTTGTATATTTTATGATACGCTTAAGTTGTTGTCTTCCGCAAGGATTTTTTCTTGTTGCAAATGAATGTGAACTGGTTGGTCAGCAATAAATTGCTTCCTTTATATTTTGATGCAAAAATAAGTTTTGTCGTTAGTGTTCCGATAAAATATAATATAATAAACTAGGCAAAGTTTCCTTCTGGAAATTTAATGTAATAGCCACTGTTTTAGCATTAATAAACAAAAACCAGATCGAGAAATGGCTGAAAGTATTAATGTACTTTCTTTAATAGATATTTTTGAAGATTTCGACAAATCCCTGCCACCAGAAGTTGAGGAAGGAAATATTGAATATAAGGTGAGCTTGCATTTTAAAAAATCGTTGCTCTTTATTTCTTTTCTCTACGTAGATGAACTAATTAATGGTCATTTCCACAATTTAAAGCCTGATTGAGGAAGTAAATGAATTTTGCTTTCGCCTTTCACTTTATTGAATATTTTGGACACGAACTAAAAGTTCTGAATCATTTAGGTAAAACTTGTCGATCCATCTTTAAGTCGGATGCAGCATCTTATAACGCAGATGAAATGGCGTCTTCGAGAGGGACAAGGTGAGGCGGTTTACGAAATTGGTGTACAAGATGATGGTACGATAAAGGGTCTTACCGATAAAGAGTTGGATGCTTCAATGAGAACATTAAAAGCCATGGCTACTGCCTTGAATGCTAATATTGTAGTGGTAAGTTGTCAAGCTTCATATGGATTTATTTTGCTTTTATAATCCGAAATTATTATGAATTAATCCGAAAAAAATTAATTAACCTCGCAATTAGTCGGAAAAAAATCAGAAATTGTTCTTTTGTCTGTAGAATAAACTGTACTCATTTAGAATGCTATTTTATTTATTTTCATTTTTACTTTTTTTTGGAACGTAATATTTGGATTTAGTTGTATATCTAGTTATAAATATAAGTATTTAGTAAATTACTCACCAGTAATGGATTGAAGATAAACTTATTTTTGTAAGTGATTAGAAATGCTTAAGAAACAGCTATCTTTTCAGTTACGAAGTTTCCCTTCTTTAATAACTTTGACTAGTTAATTTAGCTGCAGATTCTTTTACTTTCAGAAATAAACTACTTAATCGCTACACAATTGTTGTGATTGTTTGCTATATTTCATATATTAATTTGTTTTACTTACAGCTACGTGAACGTGACGTTACTGTAAAAGGCACGCCATGCTCTCGCCGACGAGTAGTTGAATTATTGGTTCGGAAAATCCCAGATAACCAGCAGTTTATTGGACTCAGGTAGTTTATTTCCATTTGATTAAATGTACTTCCCATCAAAATTATTGTTGTTTCTACCGCTGCAGATATTATTTAGGGTAGCTGTTTTGGGTGGTGCAAATGCTGGGAAGTCAACACTGTGTGGTGTATTAACTCAGGGACATCTGGATAATGGCCATGGCAAAGTATTTGGTTTTCTTGTTCTACAATACCACGCAAAAATATTATGGTTCGGAAGCATATTTTAATAACATGTTTTTTTAGGCTCGGCTAAACCTGTTTCGTTATTTGCACGAATTTCAAACTGGTCGAACTAGTTCGATTTGTTTGGATATTATTGGTTTCGATTCCCAGGGAAAAGTAAGTTTTGTTTTATCATTGTTATTATTTGTTTATATAAAGTTCCCACACATAAAGAAGGCAGCAACTTCATATCTTAAATTGTTTTCCAATGATGCACTTGTTTATTAGAAATTTAGATGTTTGACATCAATTTGCGGACTGGTTTTTGAATGTTATCATTTTATGGGATTATTGCATTAAATCCTTTCTTTAGTTGATCAATTACTCGGAACATTCACTGGAAGAAATTGCAGAGCAGTCAACAAAGTTGATAACATTAATTGATTTGGCTGGTGATCGTAAATACCTCAAAACAACAATCTACGGTCTTACAGGTAAATCTTTCGGGTATTTATCTTATTTTTTCTCCTATCATTTTTCATGCCCCTTCTTGTTTTCAGGATATTTGCCACATTTCGCCGCATTGATTATAAGTGCCATGACCGGTCCTACATCAATTACACGTGAACATTTGGGTCTTTCTATTGCTCTCAACATACCATTTTTTGTCGTTGTGACTAAAATCGACGTTGTTGGCACGACTGCGCTTGAGAAGTGAGTGCTACCATTATTTTTTTTTTAAAGTTTCACACATTGGTATGTTTGCTTTTAAAACGATGAGTAAAGTGATACAAACAATATTAGAGAAAACATAATCACATTTAGCATTTTTTTTCTTTTTTTTTCAGTGATAACAGTGCTTTTATGATGAGTGAAAGTAATAGGTATTGTTGCATTGTACGCAAGAAATTAGCGGAATATTGATATCCTTATTGTTATTGTGGATCGCAGGGCAAACTTTTTCTTTATAAAATTTAGACATTTTTATCGCTTTTTCTCTTCGATAAACTCTAAAATTTCTTCTTTGGTTTAGATAGTAGATAATTGCAGAGTTCTTCAAAGCATAAACCTACTTCTTAATCGACCAGGTATGGAGCGTATTCCAAAACGAGTCGAAAATTCTGACGCGGCTATAAGGTGATTTTTCTCAGTCAAAATTTTTTTATTTCATTCAGACAAAAATATAATGCCAAAATATCCAAATAGCTTTTATTTAGTGATTATCAACAAAATCTAAGTTTTAGCATGTGATTGTGTTGTGTTTTCAGCTGCGCCACTGCAATGTTAAGTAGAAATGTAGTGCCAGTCTTCCTCATATCGAATGTTTCGGGTTATAACCTCCATCTTTTAAAACAGTTCTTGAATGTTCTGCCTCCCAGTAGCTTTTCAAAAGTAAAGCAAGACGAATTATCACTAAATGCACTTCTCTTTTCAATAGAGGAAATCTACAGAGTTCCACAGGTTTTTTTTTTTTTTTTTTTTTTTTTTTTTACTAGCCCCCTCGAAGCGCGTCCTTTTCAGTTTGAAGGAATATTTCTATATCTCTATTGAATCAGTTGCTTTACTGTTTCAAACACAAGGATTCTCAATTTTACTTCTAGATTATCTGCATGTAAAAAGTAAGACGTTTTGATTTTCAGGTAGGAGTTGTTGTATGCGGTGTTTTAACAGATGGTGTATTAAGAGAAAAAGATCCTGTACAAATTGGTCCGTTCAAAAATGGTAGTTATCACATTGGTAGAATTGAAAGTATACGACGAAACAAACAACCAGTACGTTTCATACGACCCGGTGAGGCTGCTTCTATGGCCTTAGCTCTTAATGAGAGCATCTACATTGGAAATATACGACGAGTATGTTTTTCTTGATCGCTTTGTGAATTAATAATCACTGATTTTCTGACACCTTTTCCATCCATTTATTTGCCGACATTTCAATTGTACTAGTAAACTTTCAAAGGAAAATTTAGTTGATTTTAGTTCTTTAGAAAATTTAGGTTCTTTGCTTACTTGTGACTCCAGGCAATATGGAAGATATTTTCGAATTTGAAAATTTTATATACTGAATGTTATGTTTAATTTCCTTTGCATAATATTTCTTGTCTTTCAGTTTCATTAGTAATGGTAATATGAAGTCTTATGCAATAGAAGGATGTTTGAGAGGAATATCTCTAATAACTTTGTGATAAGCATGATTTATAACTGTATAGTTTTAGTTAAATTGTGTTAATAATTTCTAGCTGATGGTCAACTAATAGAGTAAAAAAAACCGAAAGTAATGGCCATTTTATGTTGAATTTATATATGCAGTCTTCAAACTGTTGAAATGAAATGACCTATGTAATGTTTATAAAACCTTATATATTTTATTGAAGATTTTTTTAAAGGGTATGGTCTTACTAAATGCTAAAGATGAAGGGATATCATGTCGACGTTTCACGGCTCGTCTTTATTTGTTGTATCATCCTGCTAATGAAATATGTGTGGGATTTCAAGGAACAGGTTGAATTATTTTGACAGAAGGTTGCATAAATACAGCGCAGATTATAACTTGATTTAAGTGGTTTTTTGCAGTTGCATTTGACATCGTTAATTCATATTCCACATGAAGTTTTATTGGCATATAGTAGCAGCAAGTTTTGCTACAGAAAATAATCTCAGTATTCTGCAAAAACAAATTAATCGATTCTCCATTGCAGTTTATATCGGTTCAGTTTGTCAAACAGCTACAATAATGGAATTAGATGCCCCATCTATAGTACCGTGTCAATGGGTAACTGTTCAGTTCGAATTCTACAGCTATCCAGAATATGTACGCGTTGGAGCACCCCTCATTTTTCGCGAAAGTAAAACGAAGGGAATGGGAGAGGTGATCCATATATTTGGCTTCGGTCTCTCAAATTAAGGTATTTTTTGCATTCTTTCTGTCTAAATTTTTGCCTAACAGTTATTTATGTATGATTTTCTATTGTTTAAAATGATGCTCTCGTACTCATCTGTGAGTATGGAAATGAAAGTTGTTTCTTTAAGTTCTTTCCTTTTTTTTTCATTTCTTTTTCAAACAGATTGATATTTAAAAACTCCTTTGTGATTTATTCTCCCTAACTGTAAACAGCTCCTTGGTAATGTTGAAAGGTTAGTGAGCAGAAAGAGGTATATTTGTATAAAAGAGCGGGATTTTGTATCCAAAGGGATTTCATCATTCAAATTTGAATATTATGTTCTGTTGCACTCATTTTAACTGACTTGATTCAAGAAAATAGAGGTTTAATTAAACAGAATCGTAACTAATAATCTTCAGTATAAAAAAATGACACATAAAGTTTCTGGTCATATTAATATAATGTGAGCTGAAACTTAGTTATTATTTCCACAAACTTCATATTTTTTGATTTAATTTTAGACATTGTTTTGGGTCTTGTTGGTTGATGGTATGGCTTTGACTGCTCTGACTATCATACTAGCACATATCGGAATGCAGCAGATATGAGCGACTTGTGTCACTTGCTACCATGTTTTAATATGATAATCTTGTACCATATAGTTTTGAGTAATCACTTCTCTTTACGATGTAATTTTAATGTAGATTTGACCGAATTAGATGTGAGTGTAAGTGAGTAGTTATTACAGTGGAACTGGAAATAATATTATATTTGTAATGTGATCTTCTCGGGCATTTTTATAATTTTGTAAGTTGCACCTCAAGTTGTTTTTTTAATTTGTTTTACATGCATTCTTATATCACCAGAAGTTGTATACAATACTGTTTTTCTTTGCATTTCAGTTTTTGCTGCCCACATTATTTTTATTTATTTCTCGATATCGCTGATATCACGTGACATTTGACATGATACTGGAATATTTGGAATGTTTACGGTTATTTTTGAGTGTTATACACTGCTTTTTTTCGGGTTTCAAAATTCCCTGAAAAATGAGCTTCTTAGACCGAGAGATATGTTTGGTTCTTTGTCTGCTCTTTGATCCATTTTTTCAATAATATCGTATAGTTTATAAAGTCAGCTTATGCATGTACATACATAAATTGAAGTTATTTATCGCAGTTTTTAGGATCGATAATGATTCGTTACGCTTTTGGTTTTTGGTTTTGGATTCACAGTAGTTTGTAGTTTCTTGGCAAATTTTGTTCAGTTTGTAACTCTAAAAAATTGTATGATTATTTTTTAAGATGTCCTTTTCTCGAAATGGCTAAAAAAGTGTTTTCTTTTTCTTTCTTTACTGAAGAAATTTTACCTGTTGAGAAATATGTAATGCCATAGTATCAAATAATTTTTGTTATTTCTTAAATGTTGATATTTGCAGCGAATTACTATTATCATCAGAGTGTAAAAATGACAACGATGCAACTAGGATTTTTCTACTGGAAATCTTAAGCCTGCTGTGCTTTTTCATTTACGCCATATCACTCTCTTAGTGAAAAATTTCAGTTTTTCCAGCTCAGTGCAAACGTCAAAATTGTAATTCTTTTATATTCCTAGGGAAAGTCATTCGTCGTTTAATGAATTGTTTGATGAACAGAGTAATTTGGTTTAGTTCCATTCGTAGCTTATATATTTTTCCATGGAGATTGATAGTAAAGTTTTCTTCATGAAATTTATCACAAAAATCTATTATTCAGCTTTTCATTAAAAAAAAAATACTGTTTCAAGTATGCGCTGTAAATATTGGTGATGAGAATATATAAAAGAACTTTTGAAGGCTTGGTGAAAACAAAACATAGTAGAGTGATTAGTTAATTAATTGATAGGTGATGTTGCAGTTGTAATTAATTAATTAAAAGATGAGTTGGTGGGTAGATCTTGGTTTGTGTCGGTGTTTGTTGAATGCTAAGGGTAACATTTTAAAGTATTTGAATTGAACATCTGGTTCATTTAGGAAGATAGTGACATGGATATAGTGCTTCTCATCGGCCGTTTTTCTGCTCCTTCCTTAGCAAATCTCAGCAGCAGAAATTCCTAAGAAATCTTGCTTATCCAGCATTTTTTAATCCCAGTAAAAAATTGCAGAAAGTTGCAGGAACTTCTGAAGAAGGAAGAGCCGGAATACTCGGACCCCAAAAAGCAACAGATTATTTTGATCAGAACCCTGAAGTGGCAGCATTCGTCTTTAATGAGCAAAAATGTTGACCAATTGTTGAATGACGCAGTAAAATGATATTGTCAATGCAGTGGCTGTTGGCTGTTGTACTGGGTTTGTCAAACTCATTAGTGGCGGTGGTAGCCGGATCGATATAAGTGTAGATGTTGATGGTGATGATGGTGGCTATCCTCAGATGAATACTGGCTTAGTATCTCGAGTCAAGGAACCATCGCGAAGGAATGTAGGGAACGATATCGAGTCTTATATTGTTTCCCTTCGGGTGATATCAATTCACATTCGGAAAGTCGAACAAGTTTCCCTTATTTACGACGAGTAGTAGTTCTTTTCTTTTCACAATATAAATAAGAAATATCTTTTCTAAGCTTCAGACAAGTACCTTGTGGCATGTTATAGTGAACTTTACCAGTCCACTGATAAGATGAGCCAACACATAGTATTTATCCAGGCTTCCAAAAATCTTTTGAAATAAACCGCAAACAGAAGGCAGTATTAACTTGTTTAAGAATGAGTGTAGTCAGAAATGAGACTGAAAAAGAACGCTGAAGATGTGTTTTTCGAATTCAGCTAATTTGAGTCGAAAAATCAATTTTAATGTCTGCTATCCATTTAGTACTAACAAGAAATAATCATAATCTTTCTTTCCAAGTTGATAAAAAAATTTTTCAGCACATCTGATGTTTCTTAGAATTCTTCAAAACAGTAAATTTGCATAGGGCAAAGTGTGTCATTCCTTTTACATCTCAATTGATCTGAGATATTTTTTAGTAATTTTTAGCCCAACGGATTCCACTTCTTCCTTCTATTTGTTTACTAAGGCAAAAATGAAAATAAATGGTTATAGTTATTTCGATTTCTTAACTTAATTTCCCTAATTTGCAAGTTGAGATTGGATTCTTATGACCATTTGAATTTTTATATAAAATCGCCGTTTTCAAAATAATCATAATTATCATCTTCAAGCAACTGTAGTCGAACAGTATGTGGTCTAACGATCCTTTAAACTCTTTTAGTTTGAAAGAGGTCGTCGAGCCTTGAAGCGCACGAATCAAACTCGAGTTGCTTCTTGTGCGTTGCTCACTGTCTTCACGTGCTTGAAACTCCAAAACAAATTTTTGCAGCTGTCCTTAGATTTTAATATTCATGGTACTGAGCTGTTTTACTTATTTTCCTGCATTTTGGTTTTCGTATAGGTTAAAAGTCAATGAATTGAATGATAGCAATGAAATTGGCTTGGATTTTAACATAATTCTCATACTGCATGATTAATTGCCCACTATGGAAAAATTTTTTCTAAATATTTTCTTTAAGTTTGCAGTTTCTTTGGCTAGTGAATATTAGTGTAGAGAAGTAAAAATTATTTCTGTAGATAAACTATCAGTAATATTATCGTACGCCTTTTCTTTTAATTTCAGTTAGGTAAGTGACCTAAGCTTGTTTTTTTTTTCACTAGCAAAGCATCGGAATCTCAAAAAAAACAAGCATACACCCACCCTGAGCATATATTTGCACTTTGTGAGCAAATTCCTCGGCAGGAAAACTTTTTGGATTAAATCAATCACCTCATGTCTTATTCTGTCAACCACCGATTTCTCAACAATTTCCCAATTTTAATAATTTTTCTCTCTTGAAAAAGAGCTACATTGAAATTAACTATGCTTGTGCTTACTAGCATAATTTTCATTCTTAACAAAACTTTGCTTTCAGTTATCGAATCTAATATCCTGTATATGTTTGTGGCAAATATGGCCAGTCCTAGGTGCTGAACTATATATTACTAGGCTTTTCGTCATTTATGGTGAAGAAGATTGCGCATTAAGTTGAAAAATTGAAATGCAAAGAAGAGATACAGCGGTATTCTTTTCTTGACTTCTTGCCTAAGTAGCCATTATGAGTATGTCTTTCGTCGCCAAGTTGTTAACAGAAGCTAAAACGTTAGCATGACTTGTCAAAGCAGCGTCTTACAGCTTGTCCTGAGTTTTTGAAATCTAAAACACCAGTTTATAATGATAAATGTTTTGTGAATAGCATTTGTTAGATTCAGACATGTGTTGCGAAAGAGCAGAATTTATCAAAGAAGCACAAAAAATTCATAAACAAAACATATGACCAAACTGTCCATTTTATGATTCGAGAAGCTTCTTAAAGACAATCGTATAAGGATCAATTCATTATAATTAGGAGTGAGTGAATAGAGTGATGACAACCGGCGAAAGTATTTAGAGTCAGCCGAAGGAAAAAAAAGGACGGAAAACTGGAAAACACATATGAGCTCCTAATGCCCATGAAATAAAAATTATCTAATAGCTTCTTTTAGTGCTTCAGCAAGCAATTCAACTTTTAAGCTAGAGTTCTTGGAGGGGATGAACGATGGCATACTGCTGAGACTCATTAAAAGAATACATTTACCGGACGGAAGAATTAAGAAGATGAATAGAAATTTGTAGTTTTATGCTAGATTCTTCGTCGTAAGTCTAAGGAAAAGCCTTCTTACATTTTCAAGCAAAGGAGTAATCTCCTCATCAGAATCGTACGAGGATTTGGTTAAATGTATAAATGAAAGAGTCAGAGCCAGAGCAATAGGAAGAAAACGGACTTGAGGGTGAATGGAAATTGGCTATTTTGTAAAGGCCAACAAAATTATCTAGTTTAAGACTTGAGGATTTCCTGGTATAGTTTCTATACTTTTTTTTTTTTTTTTTTTTTTTTTTTTTTTTTTTTTTTTTTTTTTTTTTTTTTTTTTTTTTTTTTTTTTTTTTTTTTTTTTTTTTTTTTTTTTTTTTTTTTTTTTTTTTTTTTTTTTTTTTTTTTTTTTTTTTTTTTTTTTTTTTTTTTTTTTTTTTTTTTTTTTTTTTTTTTTTTTTTTTTTTTTTTTTTTTTTTTTTTTTTTTTTTTTTTTTTTTTTTTTTTTTTTTTTTTTTTTTTTTTTTTTTTTTTTTTTTTTTTTTTTTTTTTTTTTGGTTTTTCAAGTCATTATTCACCAATTCATGGTCCATTAATCCTAGAAGAGTTCTGTTGATGTAGTATGTATAATTCAAAGTGTCAACTAACCAATTCAAGTTTGACTGGCTGACATTGACATTGCTCTCCCAACAATCGAATGTTAATTTATTACATTTCACTTGATTAATGTTGTACAATTAATAAGTATTACTATTGTCACAGCAACCAATAATTACGAAAAAATTCAAACATAATAATAGATGGATTATTTCAGTTCCCGTCGACTCTAATTCTTAATTGTTTCATTATTATTTTTCCAGCTATTTTCTGTTTTGAACATATATAATTATTTTAACATGTCATAGTTCTTTTTTCTAACAGTTAATAAGTGTGACTTTCTTTTTGATTTGTCCTCACAGATAATGGCATTTTTTAATTTCAGATTGCTTGGAATGGTATAATTCAAAAGCTACTTTGATTTATAAGTGGAGCTAAATTAAAAGGAACAACGAGATTTTCCTAATCAATATTAAAAACTGCCATTGTGATAAAATTTCATACCTAACATCGCAGTAAGGGCACTATTCTGCTGCTTTGATTAAATTATCCAGTTGGAATATCAGTACCGCAGCAAAAGGCAGCTGTTGAAATAAATATTTACGGCATTTGTGTTAACCGATACGTAAGGTGACGTTAATCCTTCAGATTCTAAGGACAGACTTTATTGTCCTCACCCTTCAGGTGAACCTCATCTAAACTTCTTCATAAGTCTGAGATTTCTATTGAAACCGAATTAAATAGTAGTTCTTTTCTTTTTTTTTTCTTTTTTTTTTTTGACTTTATTCTTGACAGAAACGCTAATTGTATTAACTCTGATTCATCTGAACAAAATAATTTAAAGTCTGAAAGAGTCAGTGCAATTAACTTCTGCTAAGATTCTACCTAAAGGAATTATTTTTTCAACAGAAATTTCAACCTACTGTTGAGAATTCCAAAAAGTTCCAAAAAAGTGATGTCGACAAGTGAAGATTTCAAAACTTCTGCAACATAATTTGAGATGTTCTAAGCTGTCTTTTTTGATTTTATTTCCAAAATTCAAACTCTTTGCTTTTCTAGAGTATTGGGCAAAAAATTTTACAGAATTGTCTTCGACTTGTTTTTGTGTGGCTGTGATATTTCTCAATCAAATAGACTCTATGCATGTTTGCCTTTTGCACTTCCACCATACTTCTTTTTTCTTCTTGTTGTTAATGCTTGTAAGCGATAATTTTGTATCACAGATAACAGTGAAAGAAAATTTGTTAGAACGCAATTTTCATTCAGTCTTTTAATTTGACTTTTAGTGATAAATTCAATTTGTTGACGGCTGAAAGTTACTTTATAAATTTTTCGATATAAGTCTGACATTTACCTTCAACAACGTTGTGATGCCTTAGTTAATTAACAAGTGGTTAATTAACAGTATAAATATATATTGAAATTACTCAAAACTCGAGTTGCCTATGCGAACATGCAAAAAGTATATGTAATTATGTGGGATTAAATGGGCTTCTTTTTAGATGAACTTGACAATGTATTTTGCAGTGTGTGATGGGTTGTACATCAAAGAGAATTTATTCAGGTATGGTTGTTTGTTACCATGTCATTTCAAGTAATTGCTTGCATCGAAATTCATTTCCTCTCAAACAGCTTTTCTTACATGAAAAAATAAAAGGAATAAACATCTCACCTTCGCAACTGGTCGTACGAAATCAGTCGTAACACCAGCAATGAAATTTAAAATAATCTAATTTTGCCGCAATACACTCACTTTAGCAATCAAGAAAAGTGAACTGATAACCAGATTTTTGGAATCGAAAACCAGAAGAATGAGAATTTCTAGAATGTATCAGTAATTTTGAAATTTCAAATGGGATTCTTAAAGAAGATAATTAATTTACAATCCCTTTTCAATTTTTTATTTGAATCTTATTGAGCAATTTTTTTTTTCTAGCCTTTCTGATTGCTATTTTCTATACTTTTCAAGTTGCTCACTGTTCGTTCTAATCTCCATTATGAATAAATATTGAAATGTTTACTTGCATCTTCTCTGCCTCGTGACTGCAATTTAGGTGGAAGTAAAACTTGTCCTTCCTTCTACAGCCACCTTAATTTAAGTGTTGAACAGATCTGAGCAATTCAAGAAAAAAGTTAGTAATAACTTTGTCCTTCTAAGATTTTGGGTTCTTTTCTTTTTCTCTTGGAAAAACGAACATTTAACTTCCTAATTGCTTGAGTTGATTTAATAACTGTTCAGTTGTAGTTGAAGTGGATTAAATAGATCATTCTGTTTGCGAATAACTCCATCTTTCATCTTCAGTTCTAGCGATTTTCATTTTAAAATTCGTTTACTACTTTCAAAATTTCAATTAAATTAAAATTTATCTTCAATTAGAAGAAATGCTTAATTATTGCTAAACTTTCATGAATATTTTAGTGAAATATTCAGTTTCTATAAAGAATGAAAATAACAAACTACTAATTCAGTGCAAAACATATTCAATTTTCAATTAAAATTTAAAAAAAATACAATTTGTCGTCCTTAACCTTCCACGTACGGTAGCATCTGTTAAACATTCATTTCACTATTTGCATTGCAAAGGTTCATATGTACCACTCTAACTGCTGCCAATTAACGCAGCGGCAAAATGTACCGAACTCGTTGGAAATAAGTCGGCTGTATCGGCTGAAGCAACCAGCTCCAATTGCTGTAAAACTTGATTTCTTCGGCAGCTTCAAAAAATTCTCCAGTCAGTTAAATTTGTTGATGGCATGTCTGTTTAGGCAAGTTGGTTGCTTTTTGCTTTCGTCTTGTTTTTCTTCCTTTGCCTCAGAATTTCAGTTCATTTCCTTTCTTGGCATCACATTGACGTTACAGTTTGCTGTGAATTTTCAGCTCAGTTTCATTCACTGAACTTCCATTAATATCACTGAGAGATGATCAAAGTTGGAAAAATGAAGCTTTCTTTATTTCGGTTCTTTGAGTTTGCTCAAGTAACGAACCTTGATAATTATTGTTAGTGATCTGTAGGTTTTTCAATCAAACCATTATCTCAATTAAGAATTTTAAATTTCTTTTACAATTCAGCAACATCATATCAAACATTTACACTAAATAAATTAATTGTTTAATTCCCTTGATTTATTCACTTTTATTCATTTTTTCGTCCATTTTTGAAAGCTTTTAAATAATCCTTGAATTATTCGCTTTTTTTCCTTAACCCGTTCTTGGTCATAGGCCTTTTAAGTCATTTTTCCAATTTTAGAAATATTTTTGTGAATTCAAAGTCAACAGTTCTTAAAAATTAGGTCATTTTCTAAGCGTAATTATATCTGCATAATTTTTCTGAAGTTTCATTCTTGTTTGAAGTAAGTTCAAATCAATAAAAATGCTTTTGAATGAGCAAGCAATTTTTTTTTGAAACATACACTGCATCAACCATTAAACATGTTTTCAGTCTAATTTGTAAAATATTTTAAATTAACATATTTTAAATTTTGTCAAAGATTAAATTAAGAACAATCGTTTCATGCAACACCACCAGTTCTTCATTAACAATAATGTTACAAAAGAGTTTAGAAGTTTGCTTTGCACCCTACCGTCCAAACATATTAATTAACCTCTCTACTTCTTTGCCATGTTCAACAAGCTTTCTCATTTGACAAATAATATATTTACTATCTAATAATGGGTTCTATTTCATAGGTTTGATGGGTATTTTTTCAAATTGAACTCGTAGTTTGCTATCAGCACAATGTTAGAGAAAGAATTTTGTAAAATGTAGACAGCTTTAAATTTGCTTCGATCATCTTAATTTAAAATGCTGCTTATTTAAACTTTAGATTATATTACTCCCAGCAATTTCATCACTTTAAATCTCTTATCCATATGATTGGCACAGTCAGTTTTTCAAGTAAGCTTCCGTAATAATTAAATCTTAATCACTAATATGTTATTTCTTTCATGCGCAATGCCTGTGTATAAAATGAAACATTTGACATTAGTTATGTAATTAAGCAAATGATAATTGTTTCATGCGTCGAACAGGCTCGGTGTACTGAGATTCTAAACTAATTATTTGTCAAATTAAAAATGTTTACTGGAAATAGCAGAGGAAGGAATGAAGTTAACACACCAATTAATGTTCAGTTAGAACAGCAAGAATGCAAAACCTTTAAATGTTTTGTAACATCATCATCAATGAATTAGCTGGTTGTCAGTAGCCTGATATTTACTTCAGCATAACAAATGGTAATGCTCTCGACTTCTTGTGGATAAGAATAACTTTGAAAAAAGACGTTAGGCATCGGTTGGCCTCATAAGCTTACCTTATAGCCTTATTATAAAATTGATGACATATTGAAATTCTCGTATTTGATGATTTGTGTAGAATCCAAGAAGTTGGCTCTTGCACACTTTCGTCATCAACCATTTCATTTTCTTTTCCACAGCTGTTACTGTTTTTTATGCCTGGGAAGAATTAGTATTGATAACTTTTGAAGTTAGCTTTTTTCTGATTCACTTGGTTGGTATAAACGAACTTCCCACACTTAGTATTCACCAAGTTTTTAATTGTTCAAGTTCGAAACAGTTAAACATATCTTTCAAACAATTGGAATCATCTAAACTCACTAAAATCGATATTTGCAGTAACAATATATCCTTAATTATGCAGCCTTTATAGATATTAGATGCCTAAAAATAATTTATTGCAGTTTATTCATTTGAGAACTGAACTGATTGCCGAATTCAGTTATAAGTGTTTCAAACTTGGTAGAGGAAATTCTCTTCTTTTGCTTTATTTACATATTCATAAGATCCAGTGTCCATGGCAAATAATGTACCATCCAAATATCATAGGCTTGACGAGAAGTGATGAATAATCGATCCCTAGGATTATTCTTGGCACTTTTTCTTCCTCCATCAAAGCTCCCTTGCATACATTCACATTGCTTCTTAAATTCTTCCAACAACTTATTGCTTTTCAGCTTTAAATCAAATAATAATTAATACTAACGATCTGCGACAGCTGACAAAGTATCATAAGTAAGATTCTGAATATGATGCGCAGTCTTATAATCGTCATAACACGGACAATTTCTACTGCCAAAGAACAAAATGTGGGTTTGAATTTCATTAGATTTTAAGTAAAAAATGAAATTTCATTAGTCTTTATCTTCTAATTTAATGGAAAGTTTTCTTTTCCAACCTCGAAACAAAATTTCAAGTATTTAAATATTGTATAGTGTGAAAGTTATTAAAAGGTTGCATGGTATCCTAATTTTAGTTACCAGTGGACCACCAATGAGTATTGGGCGTCTCTCTTATTCATATTATGCTTAACTGCTTGAATAGTAGGAATGATAATGCTGCTGCTAATTATTTTACTTTTCGCCGCTACTGTTTCTTCTGGTGCTCAGAAACTCGGTTCGTTCATTCCTAAATTTTGCTTATTTTCTAATTTTTTTCTTAAAAAATTACAGTCGGAAACGGAATGAGCCGAACAGTTCAAATGAACAGAGAAGTGCCTGCACTTTACTTTTTGACTTATGAGAGCATAGTTCCTTCAACACGGACTACTGCCAAATTTGTAGCAAAAAAATTATAGTTTTCATGAGAATGGAAGTAGTTACAGCTATTAGCTCTATTAAAATATTTGCCATCGTAAGACCCTGTAATGGAAGCTGACTGTTTATAGATCTTTTTCTGTATCTGTTAATAGGTAGCAATACTGGGAAGTCTTTTCGGTTCTGACCTCAGTAAATTGTGTCATTGTTTGTTCATAGTTTGCTAAAACAAATGAAATTGAGAAATATGAAATCAGGAAATAAAATAAAATTTTTAATAAAGAAGCAATATTTACAATTCTGCAGACAGCAATTTAACCAGGAAGTCAGCTAAAGTCGGCTACAGTTCGATGTGGTTGCCTCGCCCATTCCGAATCACTTGCTGTTTAAGTGGATATCCGGTGCCGGAGAACCCTCAAGTACTTTATCTGGTTTTATGTATATTTCTGTAGTACAATGCAAAATAAGACGCATGATGAAAATTAAATCTTTTTTTATTTCTATTCAGTAACGTTCTTTAGGACAATGACGCAGTTAGGTAGATAGCCTGGAATACTTTTGAAGAGAAGTATTCAAGGAGCTAAAACCAAAGTCTATTTTCATAATTTTGAGAAATCGAGGCATCTTATAGTCTAATTTCACGTAGTGATATACTTAGACTCTAGTGAGGTTCCACGGTAAAAAGAAATAACAATATGAGTATCACTTTCTACTGAATAGCTATGCCGATGCAAAGCTGCCATAAGATTAATGCCACATGCACTCACTTAGTCGATGCAATAAATTTCTTGCCCTATTATTTGTCTGTTGAGCATTAGCAGACTTTGGGTTATTTATAAGATAGAAGTGAACAAAGCTTGTCGAATTTGAATTTGTACTAACTTAAGTCAACTTTATTTATTTTCGTGATAGCGAAGTGACGAAATTTTCTCTCAGTGCAATTTCAGTTTCAGGTAATTCGAAATTGGACTCATGAGGAATCAGATTTCACAGCTGATGAGCGATATAATGAGCATATTGTTCCCAGTAGCAGCAGTAGCATTGGATCCCGAGCTTGGGGAACTCCCAGAGAGAAGGTGGTTGACTCGAAATGCCGTGTGTATCACGGTAGCTACCTGTTATCTGCTTCTGCACTCTTCACCTTTGATGATTTTAGTGGCGTCGGCGTTGCCTGTAAATGTCCGGGTATGTTTGCCCGTCCCTTGGTTTTCCCATTTTTAGATTTATAGTTGAGCAAGGAGAATATAAAATAGCTTGGGTAAGAATATTTTTCTTGAAATTATAATTGATTTTATGTGAAATTTTTTAGAAGTGCCAGCTAATGAATACTTAGACCGGAACTGTAGGCGACTTAAGCCTTGCCTGAATAATGGCCATCGCTCCTTCAGTTCTAGTCCGCACTGTATTTGCCCAGAGCCATATTTCGGGGAACAGTGTGAGAAATACTGCGATCAGGGACAGCGAATGAGAGGTTCGTTGAATAACTTCGATAAATCTGATTTCGTCTTTTTTTGGCGAACATATTGATGTTGGAAGAAAAGCTTCCAGTGCAGAGTGCGATTTTCTTAAACGGAGGCAGCTCATTTGGTTGTGATTCTCTTCTAAGTTCCGAAGTGCTTTTGTTGAAACAGTGTTCTACAAGTTTATTGGATTAACACTTCACTTTTATGAGGAGAACAGCTCTCAACTGTTCTTGCAGAAGTTTCTCGAGTAGAAGTATAAAGTACACTGCTTGATACGTGTGACTATGGCTTACCTTGAAAACTAGTAGAATTTATCAGTTGCAAACTGCGCCGTAATTCTGAGGCTGAAGTTCCGTACTGCAGGAGCTGATGGTAGTGATTACTGTGGATGCACACCATTTTATCAGGGTGAGGAATGTCGAAATATAGTCTGTTTGAATGGTGGCACTGAGATACGGCGTCACTGCCGATGTCCCCCGAATTTTCTCGGTTATCACTGCGAGATTGATGCTAATCGTACATCGGTTATGTCACGATTTCACGGCTATCGAGAACAGGTTCGCTGCCCTACCACATTCAACTTCTTAATCTTCTAAGTATGTTATTCCCAATTTGTGTTGCTCAAAGAGTTTCATTAACTCACTTCTTTTATCCAGCCACTTCTATCACTTCTTGAAAAACATAAGGACTGATTCGATCTGTTTAATAGATGTTGATGCCTGAAGGCTATTTGTTACGTTTTGAATAGTGAGATAGGAAAGAGCTGTGGGGAGGAAATGTGATGATAGGAAGGCATAGAAAAGCTCTCGATGCTAAACAAAAAAAAGCAGAGCTAATTAAAGTTATCTGACAGTAGCAGTAACAAATTAATGTAAGTGAAATTATTCATAATATTTTCTTCTCATGTGAAAGTTTCCCACTAGAAACAAATAGTTCAACACACTAATGCATTAGCGGTTTATACGTTAATGTCAGTAGTCCTGTGCAAACGTAAAGGAAAGCTTTCGATAAGGGTCAAGTAGTATATTCCGCATGTAAAGGCTCAGCCCAAGTTGGATAGTGTCTCTTGAAGTGAATTTTCGTTATTCATCGTCAGATTCACTTAGAACAGTGTAGTGGTAGTGAGCAGATAATTAGTCAGACACATTTTAGAAATTAAATTTTAAAGTTTCCACATTTCTTTCGTTTACTTATCATTCACTCTCTGAAGAATGTACTCAGGTATAGATTGTTTAGACACATTTGATTAAGTTACACCAATACATTCATAATCAAGAACAACAGAAAGCTTGTGGAATTTATAGAGTATCTATCAGGACAGTGACTTCCTGACACGAGATGTATCAAGCACAATATTCAGCCTCGTCATGATTGCTGTCCTCGTCCTTTCCATGTACTTGTTAATGAAGCACAGAATGCAGGTTTGTCACCTGTTGGTGCAGTTTATTTCAAGTCTTATCACAATTGCTAACTGCATTACCTAATTGTATTCTTTAACACCCACAGGAAGCTTTTCCCTTTATAATATATCATTGCAAAAAGCGCTGCTTCAGTGCGATAAATCTTAAAAAACTCTGACAAATCGATCCGAAGCATTTCGATGAGTGCTTCACTGTCTCGTTAACTCTGCTCGAAATTGTATCAGCTAGTCTTACTCTTTTGTAAACAACCGATTCTCATAGTCCCATTCACTTTCCTCGCAAATAATCCTCCCCAATCTAACCTATTCCGATCTCTCTTATTTCCTGAGCCTTTCAAGCATCGATCTCGTCCTGTTTTAGGTTCAAAACCGATTCGCGACTGTTCGACGTCAGGCAGTCATTCGGTCGGCTATTGAAATCAGTTCACGCCGTGGTAACGTAGTCGTGGCGGAAGATCCCGGAATTCTGTCCTTCAGGACCATTCCGTTTCTCAATGAAGGACCTCCTCCTTACATAATAAATCCTCACAGAGGTCAGCAGTACAAATATCATAGATTACAACTTCAAAAATTTTCCAATAAAATTTCAGCATCAAAATTTTCAGGAAGGTCTCATCGACAAGACAATCTGCCCCCATTGCCAACTTATGAAGATGCCACGAAATTACCTCCATTTATTAGGTAAGTTTTATAACAATCTTCAAAGGAAGAATCTCCATAATGTTTCTTTTATTTGAAAGGCTATGTGTCTCGAGCAAATTATTCTTGAAATAATAATTGATAATAATAAGAAGAAATGAGAATGAATTGAAATTTCAGGAGCCAGGTGGGAGAGGAAATAAGATTAGAAGAAGAAGAAGAGGTGGTAAGTGCTCCATTAGCTGAATTACAAATTAATGAACAGCTGTCAGGAACCGAAACTGATAATGAAACCCCAATAATACTGCCACCATCCTATTTGATGGAACCATGTCAGTCTCTGGAATCATCTACCTCGGTACCAGGTGGAGCATCTGTACACATGCATATTTTCAGCACTGATAACAGTTCTATTACATTTAGCAAAAAGGCATTAACAAGGAAGAGTATATGAAAGCAGTTCTGTGATGCATCGATGCACTGCGTGCCTCTTCTTCTTCACTCTCGATGGATCCACTCGTAATACACGTGATTCTGTGTCTCATTTGCCTTGACCTCTTCGATATCTAACTTTCTTAAAAACACGCGGGTTCATTTTGATTGTTTCCATGTTCACATCATAATTCTTTTATATTGAAAGTATATGCATGGTATTTGTTTACTTCTAGTCATTTAGAATGAGTTTTCTCTTTTTTTTGGCAACTTTATTTCCCGGAAAAGTATTTTTTGTACTTCCATTTCTGGCATTTCTGACTTAAAGCTCTTTGAGGTAACTATAGTTAAAAAGTTTGGGTTCATTTTTTTTTTTTTTTTTTGTAAATATTATAAGAAATAGAGAGATTAGGAACATTGGGGAATTTTATAAACTAAGAATATTAAAATTATGTTAAATCACTTTAATTAAACAATTGTGAAGTAGAAAATTGGAGAGAAAAAATTAGCAGAATACTCCACTTCAATCTATTTTTTGTTCACCTGATAAGATGGTTGTTTTAAAAGTTTTTGGATATTCGCAACGCTGGATATTTACTTCAGAGTTATTTTAATAATATATTCTCATCTATAAATCTCTCTAGTTCAACTCATACTGCTTTCAGATGCAGAAACAGTCATGTTTAGTTTGGCAATTCTGTAAGTATTTAGCGAATTATTTATGGAAATTGCTTTTTTTTTTAACGAACGCCTGTAAAACAGAAATTAAGAAAATCTTGGAGAGTAAAATAGCAACCATGGTAATCACAATTTTAAAAATAAAATCGACTTATTTTAAATAATATCTATGTTTCTTATGAATGTTGTTCATTCAAGTCGCCATATTTTCATGTGCTCAGTTGATAAAACATGGATATATTCAATAAAGATTTTCGACATTTAAGTAGTGCTATGCAAAAATTCTGTTAACTCTTTTAAGACATTGGGGAATTAATTTGCTTGCAGTTTTTAACAGGATTCTATTTCAACAGCATTTTCCATCATCATGAAAAAAGTACTATCTTCAGATATGGGGACCACTGATTCGAAATTTCCTTTCTATTTCCAGAATAATTATCAGATTACTCTAATCGTCTACAAAGCAGAATAGCGAATAGTCGCACCTTCTTCCTTACTTACTGTTAAGGTTAAAAACTAGCAATAATCAAGATTTTACAAGAATTTTTTTCTGGTTTCAGTGTAGTGTCATAATATTTTGGTTCTTTGGAATACGCTTTTATGATATAAGAGAAGTCAGGTGGGAGAAAAAGTGATAATTCCGTGTATGCGCGGAAATACGAATGTTTTCAGGAAAATGTTTTCACCGGAATCTTGTTCTAACCTTATCAGCATTCAAAATGCAAACAAAATTTTTCTCAGTGCATTCATCAGCGCTGAGGAACCGTTTTGACAAAAGAACTTTAGAAATACTTCGAACAACAGCTGAATTGATTTAATGTTCGAATAAAATCTCTCATTAAGGACAAAATCTTATGGTCTTCCAGAAAATCCTAAACATAATCAAAAGGAAATCTAAGTTTAAACATAGTTTAAAATTAGAAAGGTTATTAGAAGAAAGGTCAAAAGAAGAAAAGAGTAGGGATGTAAACATTGATTTAATCAATCAAAGATATTATTTAGGTTGTCGCAATTCTTTAGGTTTAGAATTCTACAGTATAATATTTACGATAACGCCCAAAGCAAGGTTTTTTTTTGTCAGTGGAGCACATATACTGTGCGATGGACACCGAAGGAAAGTTGTTCATCAAACAATTCATTAATTCATTAATTGAACATTTAAAAGCCCACTTCATCTCATTTCGCAAAGAAGGCAGCATGAGGCAGTCGACGGATATTCCTTGGCTTCTTTGTGTTTCTCGTGCCTAATTACTGTATGGAAGAGAATCGTTAAATTTATTGCGAATACTCGCATTTCTTGCTTCTCTTTTGAAAAATACAAATTTTATAACATTGAATGAGGAATATGGGTTGAAAAAAGACTCGTTTCTTTTTGGTGCTATAACTATTAGTATTTGAAAAGAAAAAGTTTCCTCTTAAAAGTAGAAAGAATTAAGAAAAGGACAAATTCAAATCACCGCATGTTCATTTGTTGCTGTTTTGCAGATCTCTCAAAATTCCAACAGTGAAAATTTGGCAGCAAAGAGTGAATACTAAAAATTATACGGCTGACTATAGATTTCAAAAATAAATGAAATTATCATGTATTTCTAAGACAGAACAACGCTACTTTTTTTTGTTGGAGCATTAATACATTTCAAAAAGAGTTTTATAAAATGATGGTAAATTCATTTTTCGTTCTTTCTAATTTCATTTCTCGGTTGCTCCACGCAGAACAATTGAAATGAAGATATTCAAAATATTCCGTTCTTTTTTTTTCTCAACAATATTTTACTTTTATCGTCGAGTCACATCAAGAACTTTAAAATTTTGGAACTGTAATTTTATCGGGAAGTTCTAAGTATGTTAAGGAATTGAAAAAAGACTTGAAAAGCAAATGACTTATCTTATCTGTTCTTAGTCCCACTTCAGAGCAAGTTTTCGAGCAAATTCACATTTTCTAGAGCAAATTTCCTTGTTCTAAAAACCAATTTTTCAAATTTTCATTAAGGGAAAACCAAAAAGTCAAGTTACATGTAAACAACAGCCTCGGGGATTTTTCTTATTTGATTGATCAATTTCTCCTGGCCCACTTCCAAACATTCGCCTTTCAGTCCTACGGTTCAAAAATATTGTTATTTAAAATTTTGAAGTTCCTGAATGCGTCTTCTCTTCACTGAGCTGAATTAATTTTTAATGTTGCGCAATTTAGCACCCTAACATAACCAAGCGTATGGATAGAAAAGCTCATCGAAAAATTGGACCAATCAAGGAATATTTCTTTGTCGACATAGATCTGGAAGCCTCAGACGATACATCTTGAACTATAGCACTTCCAGCCGATCCTGCTGCATTGCAAGAACTCTTTCCTAAGGAATGGCCAATACCTTTATTACATATTCTTAACTTTTAAGCAAAAGCCTCATTGATCGAAAATCTGACTCATATGAGTATGTTGCAAAATATATGAGATGCAAGCAAACGTGTCTTAGATTATACGACCAAAGACCATGCACTAATTTGAGGTTGGCCGATGACCCTTGGTAATAAGTTAACCTCAATTTGCCAGAAAAAGAGTTAGCAGCCATCTAAGTTAATGAGTAAAATGAGGATAACGAAGTATTAAAAGTAAAGAAATTGAACATTATTGAAGTTGAAGAAAACATGTCGTCTGTTTTAAGGATCATTCTTTCTTCAACACTTTCGAGATTTTATTTCAGATTTTTCACTTCTACATGTCATTATCATTCTATTAAGCATAAATACTGTCACCGTAACCACTCTTATCATCATTGTTGTCATTTATCATTATCTTCGTCTCTGCCATCGTCTTTTTGATTGCTAATCAGTAAAGAGCTGAACAAAAGAAAAAGTGGTGTACTGTTTTCAGTAGGCTCACTTAAATCCATCGGTGAGAGTGTAGTAGCTGCTGAACTGAACTGTCTGGTTGTTATCGTAGTTTCACATCGGGCGCCTCTCTGTCTACCCTTTCCTTTCTTCATTCTATTCCAGGAAATTACCTATCTTCAGTAGCACTTAAAGTGGTCACTTTGTCTCCTGCACACTTCTCAGCAATTATGTTAATTACCTATCTTAATTCTACTCTTTCTTATCTTACTTTTCTTACTCTTCTGCTTTCACTCTTTCTCACTTATCAATTGCTGTTATCTCATCAACACAACCATTGTCATCCTCGTCTTCACAGCTATACCAATTCATTTTCCACTGCCGTCTTGTTGTTTTTACTAATTCTTTCAGGAAACTTCAAACTTATTATTATATTTCATGTGGAGTGGGCATTTTTTAATAAATTTGAATGTGCTTCACAAATTCCACACCAATTTTTCTATTTTGCTTAGGGATTTCACATGCAAATTTCAGTGATCTATCGGATTTCTAAGCTTAAGTACGGTTAGACTTAGTTTTCTCTTCCTCACATTTGAAGAACGCTTCCTGATCGTTCGAATATCACTCGGTCCTTGTGAGACCAAAAAATTTCACTTTCACGGCATCTTGCAGCATCTTTTTTAACTTTGTTTAATTCATCGATTATTATTTTTTTAAATCAAGTTGCTAATTTAGAGCACGAAGTTTTTCCTGAGAAAGTCAGTTCTAGAAAAAAGAAATTAACAAGTGTTTTCAGATTGCCATCTACTGCACTGTTAGTAATAAAGGTCGTCCATCGCATGCGCTTCAATGAGAGGTCACATTGTTCGGTCAAAATTATTCAAAAGACTTCTTATGTAATCGATTGAAATGGCATTTTGCTCTAGCTGATTTTCTAATGAAGTTCTTGACTATATTAGTTGAACAGGCCTCTCAAGACGAGATTTCCCAGCTGAGCGGAATAACTTTAGTCGACGGCTGACCTTTTTGCGGTCAAGTGATTTGTAAAAGCATTCCCTGAAGCAGTGGCTGGATCAGAGTTAGTATCTTTAGCTAAGTGTGAACTTAGGACGCTGCAACACTGGCACAGTATCAGTTGTTGCGGAGAAGTCTACTAGTAATAGTATCTGGGCGCTTTAAATCGCTCACTGAAGTTGGACGAAACAGAAAAGTTTTTTTTTTCGGGCTAAAAAGCGCATGTGCTGTAGTTAGATTGGAATCTAAATAATTCATTAAAATTTCAGATTAGTATTTGAAATGAACAAATCGCTTGAAAATCTTGTCAGATTTCAGCTGCTGTTGTTTGAGCAAACAAAGAAGAGAAGGTGTCCTTGTTGGGGAGATACAGTTGTTTGTTGTTGTTCCATCAGTATTTCCTTTCACAAAATTCTGCTTTCAAACAGTCGTCGTTTGCTTGGGCTGTTGTGCCGTTATGTATCCGCTTCGGCAGTTGTGAAGATTAATGAGGATTTCAACCTAAGCCGAGCAACTTTTTTGAGAAAAATTATGTGCGGCACTGCAGGCAAGGCAAAAGTTTTGCTACTTTTTCAGTAGAATAATTCGTTATTTCTAAAAAGATGAAATGAATTTTCCAATTGCAAGCAAAAATGAATGCAAATATAAAACACCGTACTAAACCTGTCAGAACGAAAAGGCGAATGAAACTTATTACCTTTCTCCTCTATTCCTTTCAAGTTATTTTTTTAATTGAGCTTTTCTTCGTCTTTAAATGTTTGATCATTCAAAGAAAAATTGCAATTCAAGGTCGTTTTGCAAAGATTTATTCAGAAAGTGCTTCATTGGCTCGTTTGTTTTCCAGCTTGGATTCCATCTGTTGATTAATTAACGCTGAAAACCATATACTGACTGATTTTATCTAAAGAAGGAGCTTTCTCGTAGATTAGCATCACTTACTGCATAAAAAGGCTTGTATTTTGTCGTGTTTTGCTGTGTCGTAATTAGTGGTGGTTCATAACTCGTTATTATTTATAATTATTGAAATTATTACTCATTACAATAAGGTTATTTCAGTGGCATTGTTGACACCATTATTGTTAAAATCCTAAAAAAAAAGATTTTCAAAATTTCTTACAGATCTCGGCTTTTCTTTTTTCGAAGTTTGAAACTATATCTCTGTATCACATGATTCAGAGTGAGGGCATGCTTTCCAACGGTGCCATCACCAACACCTCTATTGCTACTAGAAGAAAGATAAATGAACACCTACATAAATGTTGTGAACGAAGAAATACTCAGCTGTAATAATGATGATGGCAAATTAGGAGAGTGGCTTTTTTAAACATTCTTTTTAATTTGTTGGAGAAATTCCTTTAAGATTTCGATCTGAAACGGAAAGAGCAAATTAGACATATATCCATTGCACTACTGGATTCAAACTTGTGCTACCTTCAGTGTAGTGAATATAAAGGAGGAATGTTTTTTGGTAGTAGTTGAGATTTCTTTCAGAAGCAAAAAAAATGCGAATTTTAGATTTGACTAGGAAATGAGAAAATAGCGGATATCTTGAAACGATAAAGCTTATAAATTCAAGCAAAAATTCAAAAGTGACTACATTTAAGTTAAAAACATGAAAATCCGTTATGACCATCTGTGGAAAACAATCTTACAAAGCGGCAACTTTCAAAAAGAAATGAAGTACTCTAAATTTGTATGCAGCAAACAAAAGTTTTGCATAGACAAACTTTATCTATGTAAACAATACGACAACATTAAAGCTTTAACAACAAATATTTTTATAAACTAAATAACAAATTTGACATGATGAAGAAAATTAAATTTCGAGGAGCGTGTTTAGTTATTAATTGATCTTAGTGATTTTCTCATTTGACTTTTTAATTTTTATGATTTACAGTGCAAGATAATTCGAATTAGTTGTTATTTTTGTTAGGTAAATAATCTTACAGGTAAAAAATTTTATTATTTCGTCCTAAAAATCACCAATCAGTTTGGTGGTTGACGGACTCATGCCTTATCAGCAAGGTATATATCAGAAGGTGTTGTTTGCATACTAACTGTTTTGCATATCAGTTGACCTAAATCACGCAAGTTGTAGTGATTTCTGATTTTACTGTTGCTGAATCGCTTTCTTCCGTAACATAGTTTGTAGTTGTTTCTTTTTTTGATTTCATTCTTGTTGAGAAATTTCTGTTCTTCTAGAAGAGTAAAACATCTCTGTCTAGTTAATAAAGGAATCTCAGACATTTTTTCATTTTTAACAAAATCCGGTGTTATTTATAGCAATGCTGTTAGGATGAATCAATTATTTTTAAGTGACCAGGTAATTTTAACTTAAGTTGTAAGAAAATGGATTGGGAACATTTGTTCTCAACTTGTGACAGTATCTTTAGTGACACTCGTCTTAAAAGTATCTTTCCGAAATGTTTTTCCATTCGTTTTTGGGACCATCTTAAAAAAAAAAAAAAGAAAAATGTTTTTTTGTCTTTTTTTAGTATGAACGATGAATGTGAATGACTGTTTGTTTCCAAATCTATGGGAAACTTTACAACCTTAAGGCTACCGTTCCCGAGCCTTCGTTTCTATTTACAGACAGACGTAAACATCCAACATAGTTTCACATGATGGCTCAGCTAGTTGTATTCAGGTACGAGTGATTTTAAGTGTCTCGGCTACCGCCTGACCAATTAGTCAGGTGCATACCTTTGTGTGCTATGAAAGTTCGGAGCAGTATTTGATTACGTGGGAAATGGAAAGCTATCCTCCGATTATCTGAGATTGGTTCCAGAAATTGATTCAAAGAAGATGAATTTATGATGACAAGAAAATTGAATAAGTGACAAGAAATTACTTAAGTAAAGAAAAAATATTATAAACACACATTAATATTTAGAATATGTGCTTCATATTATATTTAATTATTATAATAATTGCTAGAAATCATAAGCACAATAATAATTATCTACAAAACTACATTTCTGTTCTTATTTTGCTTTTTTCCTCGCCTCTTGTCACACCACTTATCTAAGTAGTCAGTAGAGATTAAGCTAATTATCATTGGATGAAAAGTAAATGTTCCATTTCGATTTTTCGAAAACGGCTACAAACAAATGGATAAAACAGTTCTGCGATTGTTCCTAGCTTCCACCGCCTCACCAAAAAAGTTCGCTGCCGTCTCAGTTTGTGCTATTTCTGATAAACGTAATTCTATGGCTAATTGAATTTTCATTTTTGTTTTTGCTTCAAATTTAGCAACTTTTAATTGCTTAATTTTTGACACTACCGTCTGCTTCTTCATGTACATTTATCGTAACATTAAAAATTATAATGGCATAGCACAAGATGATACGTTGAAGAAGTTCGTGCATCAGGTTACCTAGACTATTCATCAGTTGTGGCAACTTTCGTCAGCTAAATTCTGAATCAAAGTGACTTCTCGTTATTGGGGATTTCTGCCATCATTTTCGTTTCGCAAATGACGGTTAATAATTAACTACTATAGGAATTCGCATATTACTGTTTTAGTTGGCAGTAATATTTTGTTTGTTTGAATGGAAGAAAATTTGGCAGCTGAGTGATGGATGAGGTCAGTGCACAACACTACGCTGCTGCACCTCCGAACATGCTCTCTTATCAGATAGTTTTAATTAATTTCCTAAACAGAGGTCGTCCTGAATGCAAAACGGGCAAAGCCTTTTTATTCTTGTTTACAATAGTATTTTTCACTAAGCAATCATGAAGTTTTGTGTTACTTTGCAATAGATTCTTTAGAAAAAAAAATGAACTTCCCTAACATTTTGCATCCAGCAGACAAACCTCCCTCCCTATATCAAACTTTAAACATCCAAATATTCAGGTGACAGTAGCAGTTTTCATTAAATATCCTTCTTCTGAAACAAAAATGAAGGAATAAGACTACCTCAACAAACTCTATGTTCTCCTACGTGTACAAATTAAGGAGAGTGATCGCATTTTTGCTGATTGTGATGGAATAGAGGTAATTATATTTAGTTGAAACGACGAAAAACTTCAAGACTTGCATCACGGTGTTCCTCACCCAAAACAAAATATTACAATAGAAATGATAATTCTTACGAGTTTTATGAAATCTCGGCGCCGGATGATTTGTCTTTTATTTTTCAATGACTCAAGAAATTTTAACGAGAGTTAAAGATAGATTTTCAGTTATGCCTTAGTTTTCCTCAGAGGATTTTGCAATCGTTTAATTAGCGTGGGAGTTTACTCAAACATTTGGCTCATTCTGTTATCTTTAGATTCTCTATCCAGCAATGTGCAAAAAAACACTTTCCTGTTCATACAACAATTGCTAACATTCTTCATTTTTGACCTCTCCCTAACTCGGATGTTGACCTTCTGCTAGCTTAATGTAAACTAACGAGATGGTGTATGCTGCTGTTGAGGAGTATGGAATGAAGCGTTGGAGGTGCCATTAGTCCTAGATGGAAAAGGTGTTCCCAGAGCAGGAACCCATTTTTCTTCACCTTTTTTCGATTGCAACATTTGCCACGAAGGAGCTGAGAGAGTGAGAATGAAGTGATGCGCTTTGCAAAAGTATGCAAAGAGGTAAATAATGTATGCGTCACATGTCTCAAGTAGTTGAAGATTAATTAGCGTCGTCGCTTTAAAAAGGTGTACAGGACAGGAGCGAAGAGGTGTCGAAGTAGAAAACGGAGGTTGATATATGGGCCGCGTCGGGTCGCGGCGCCAAAGACTCCCCTCCTTTTCCCTTCACAACTCCCCAGAACTCGAAACCCGATGTCTCGATGTCCCCCGTTTGCTACCAATGCTGTCTCCATACCATCACATTATAACTTTTTTCCGCTTGTTTCCTGTTTCCTTTCCTTTTTTCTACTGAATTACGTTCATATCTTCTTTGCATCATAATCGCTCTATTTACTTTTCCTAGTCAGTACTATTTGCTGTTCAGATTCCACATCGTGACGTCCACTGGTATCGTATTCATTATGATACCGTATTCGCCGCTGCTTGCAGAAGACGGCTTTGCAAGCTTTAAACTGTCTCCCATCCATTATCTGAATTGCTATCGTCAGAAGATTGTGATAACCTGTCATTAACCTGTCGTTTCTACAGCTAAAATGTAGCTAGACATGACGCCCACAGTTTCTAGGGGAAAGGGAAAAATAGCCATGTGTCACCAGATGTTTGAAGCTGGAAGACATTTCAGTTGAAGGAATAAAACTTGGCAGCTTGAAAATTTCTCAAGATGTTGAACTGAACATCCAACCGTTGCTGATCAATTTGAAAAGAATTTATAAGTAAATTGTTTAAGAATTATGATTTGAAGGTATGAATTTAATGCTGTCTATTTACGTATCTGTGAAAAGCATTCTGATACATCTTCTGATGTCTACGTTAAATACTTAGTTTCGACTAATTCGAACAACCCTTAGCCTGTATGAGAAAGTAGAAGTCTGAAATAATTGCATGCAAAAATAAAAAACTTTTGGGTTTCCAGAGTTCCAGGAAAGTCCACTATATTTTTCCCCTGTGTACTGAAAGATGATTATATTATTTATTTTCTTACTTAAATAAACTTAAGAATTTAAAGCAGACTGTATTAAAAAAAAAAAAAAAAAAGAACTGAACATCTTCAGAGTACATAACTTAGTAGCTAGCTACTGAAAACATCTTTAACCTATGTTTAGTGTTTAGTCCTAGTCGGTTTCATTTTTGCATTTGAAGAATATTTTGTTATCCAATTAATGTTTGCAAAACTGGAAAAAAAAAAATAGCTTTATCCGCTGACAGCTGATTATCTTATTATTGTGAATGATTAGCATCTTTAAGACAATTTTGCATCTACTTCTCATTGAACAAGCTGAAATATCGTTCTTTCTTGGTCATTTGCTAAAAATTTTCTCTTCTAAGAGATATGAAGCCGAGATAAAGAAAAATTTTTGGCTTTATCTAGAAGTCTGAACTTAGATTAGTTCATATTTTAGAAGATGAGGAGCAGGCAAGTGACTTCTTTTTCCATTCATTATTAATGGAGCTCATGATTTCATTTAAATGCTGAATCTGAATTACATCGGCCGAAAAGTTCCCGTAGAAAAGCAAAATTTCAATTGCATTTCTAAAAAATCCGTTTGTGTTTTATTGCTGGAAACATGCTTTGCTGTCTTTTTTTAAAAATTAGCCTGCGTTTCTACTGGATCAGATCAGCCCAAAACAACAGCATTGAACTCACAATGCATTTCATTTTGTAAATAACTAGGAGAGCTACAATTTTAATTACCTCATAACATTTGGGAGGACACAAGTAAAAAACAAAAAGACTTGCTGCATTTGAAGTCAAGCGATCTGCCCTTCTCTAATCAAATGTTTGAAGATTTCTCGTGAAAGGTCTAAATTACTTACCTAAAGAGATCTACCTATGAAAGGATCAGCAAAAATCTATCTTAGGTATTTAATTTCTTCCAGAACAATTGGTTTCTCTGGCTTTCTTTTCCCAGTTTGGTCCACAAAATAGCATGATGAGTTGGAAAAAAAAGATCTATGATATTACTTATTGCAATTTACTACAGAAATATGAAGTGGAATGACGTTAACGTAGCCCTTAGTTTATTGGAAGATAGCAGTAGTAATGAATGCATTATCTCATAGAAAAAACTTTCGATCTGTTGACAGTGACATTTTATACAATATATGTCGTAAAATCCAACTGTTCTTTAGCGAGCAGTTGCCTGATTTCATTTCCGGTCGTATTAAAGGAGCTCATTTTAAGATCAAATGTCTCGATTTAAAAACTTAAATAAATTCTCAAGTTAAACCATAAAGAATATATCTTAAACAAAAATATCACTCTAATAAGCGAAACTGAATTAAGAGTCAATCAGAAGAGCAAGGCAACCAATTTTTAATGTAACTTTTTCGCCTTTGAGTTCTTTTTCTTACTTATACCTCACAGATTCGTTAACATTAATTATTGTTAATAAGATGAAAATACTGATGCAATTAATTTCTGTTGTTGGCTGTGCTCTTTTCCTCTTGAATTCATTTGTTTAGAGTCACGTTTCTGCACATCCACTGCAGCAACAGATTAATTATTCATATAATTTTACATTTCATTAACAGTGCTTCTTTCAATCTCGGTCGTGTCATATCGGAAAAATACTTAAATCCAAATTCTATCATCTTATTCTACAATCCCATTATGTTTCTAAACGGTATTTTTATTTTTAGCGAAAATTCGTTTATGTGAAAGCATATCTTGAAATTGATCATTTTCATTAGCAGTACAATTACTTCGTGTCGAATTTCTTCATGATTATTTGTCGACCGGCCAGCATTGCTTTCTAGTACCGGATTCTATGCAGTTCTAAAAGTTTTCCCTTCTACAGTCATCGAATTAATGTAAATTATCAAATAAAACATTTTATATTACATTTAGTGCATATCACATTTTTATTAATTACCACTTTTTACCTGCTTATATAAATTGCTTATCTAATAGAATTAAGCACATTTACTAGTCAAAGTAGTAAATGTAATCTGAAGAAAAGGAAAATAAAACGTCTGTGGAATCAAATGCCGTCCAGTGAGTCGAATTGTCTCTCCATCCATTCATGCATTACTTTACTGCACTGGTCATAGTCATAATCATAGTAGCAGGTAGTTAGTTATGGGAACTATACAAAATTTTACAGTACCCAATATAGACGGCGCCATTTTTTCTGCCTTTTAATGTTTTTTTTTTTGCTGTACATACGATTGTCATTTGTCGTAATATCAACGGGAAAAAATTTCATGCCACCGAGATTGAGAGGCGGACTTTTGGCGATCGCCGTACTCTCCTTCAACTTATAGTACCAATTCAGAAAGGACATATCAATTTACTTTTTCTTTTTTATGATGATATCTGGCTAGTGTTTATATATCACATGCTGTGTTTCCATTCAGAGTTCTTCATTAATAACTCTGTCATCAAGTGCCTATCCTTTTGCCGTTCCACTAAAGTCAAAATTAAGCAAGTCTCAAGTAGCAATTGTTATGACATATATTCCGTGCCCGGTGTTATAAACCTACAATATGCTACTGGCAGAGCTGTTCACTGCTTCTTCGTTTGTATTTATCCGCAGTAGGACTATGTCATTTCAACAGACCTTTTATAATTTTGGGATGAGAACCAATTGGTCTCTGAACTGGAATATCATGATGTCTTATTCTTCCACATTGCACTCCACTTCAGTTGTTGCTTCTGAAGCACTGAAAATATTACTCAAACACAATTTTTTTACCTTCTCTGAACCTCTCTAGAAACCGGAATTTTTTTAAATAACTGTTTCATGCCAATCTTATTTCATTTCTGTTTATTTCCTCTCTAAGCTTTCCACCTCAAAGGAATATATTGCACTTGATTGAAAAAAGCATTTCCAATCAATTTAGGACATTTCTCTTACTTGAGCTACCTATCTTTCTTCAGTGTGACTTAAATTTTCTTATTTCTCACGATATTCGTGTTCATAGGGATGCAGTTATCCTTTGTTAATGACAGTGAGTACGGATCATAACTTCTTTACCAAATCATTTTCCTTTATAACTGATAAACTGATAAACTTTCTACTTTCTAGCTTTGAATTTAAATGATTTCAGCTCTTTTAGTTTTCACCGGTCCTATTTTTATCTGGAGCGATCCAAGCCAAAGTAAAAGTTGCTTGCATGATGATGTGAAATCACTGATTGCTGATCCTATTAAAACAATTTATATAATCGAAAGCTAAAAATTGTGAAAAATGCTGCCCTTTTTTGTCAGTGTAAAATTGTTTTCTTTTCTTTTTCTTTCTTTTTTTTTTGTTATTTTTAGCTTCATATTTCATTTTCAAAGGTTGTTGGATCATATTTCAAACAGTCATCTAAGATCACAGCTTTTCTTTGAAGATCGAATGTCAACCGCAGAATTGAGATTTCATCGCTTTGCAATAGTAATCGCATCAAAAAGATCTCCCAGCTCATTTTTCTCTTTTAGCATTCCACTTATCCATATATTAAGATAAATGTTAGCGGAACTTCAATAAAATTGTCTCGGCCGTTGTTTTTAACTAACTGAATGGTCCTGCAAGCTCTGGATTATTATCTATCCCTAGTCGTTTTGCATGTTCAGTTCGAAATCAGCAATCATGATTTCTTACTCAGTTCCAGTTAGACAGGATGGGAATAAAATCAATTGAATTACTGCAATGTGAAATGTCAGGAAAAATGTGATTTTGTTGAAGAATATTTAGCATAGCCTCAACAGCAGTATCCCATGTGCATCGAGAATCTATTGTCAGGTAGACAGAACTAAGCAGTTTATCTTATCAGCAGCTTAATCACCAAGAAATATCACTTTGAAGGGTTGTCATCTTGAACTTTTTTGATGAATTAGGTTTACTTTTGAAGTATTTGACTATAATCATGCAGCACCATGCAGGCAGGTAGAACTGATTAGAACGAGTTTTTCTTCTAGTGATAATTTTAGGGAAGAAAAGCTTATCTTCATATTTTTATTGGTAAGATTTGGAAGATAGTTTTGGCATATGAAATTGATTGATGCAACGTTTTTTTCTCGTTTGAGTTTTGGAGAGATTGAAGATCTCTGATATCTGATATTGTCTCCCCTTCATCATCTTGACTGTCTACAACGTTTAAGATTCTTCAAAGAAACCGCCCAGTCTGCTGTTTTTACTCACCATAACAATTGTTCCATCGAGAATTATGCCATCATCATGTTTAGAATTGTGCTATTCAATTTTATTGTAGCACTACTCGATACTGTTCCAACTTGTCACTTTTTTGATATCACTATAGTTTTTCCACTTGCTAAAATGCCACGACTTGATTTTGGGCTCAGCCTTCAGATATGAAACTCCAAAGAGAGCAAAAGAAGAGTGGCTTCAAGGATTACTAAATGTTACATACATACGCACTTCATTTTGAGAATGGCAATTTTATGCAAATTTATTTATAACTTCAGGCATCATCTGTTCACCTCGCAACAATACCTTTATTTGCATGAAGTATTTCAGACTTTCATACGTTTCGATGCTTTTTTGGGAGAAATGAAGACAGATAATTGAAAAGTGAGTTGGACAGAATTGGTTGGACGGTGAAATGAAGGAGATGGGATGAAGAGAAGAGAAAGTGGTAGGTTGACAAATCTTAAGATTAAACAATTAGCAAGACTAATGACAACGCATCGTCTACTTATACCTAGAAAATGAACTTTCTAACCGAAGGAAGGGGGGGAGGGTATGCAAAATAGAAGAGGCAGAAGCAAGTTAGAGGGCTTTAAAGCAGATTAAGTAGCGAACAGGTAAGTAAGCACTCACCTCAGCAGATTAACGCCTCTCATCAGTGTAGGAGCTCGGTTTCCAATCCTTTTGCTACCTGTACCGACTTGTTCTTTCTTCATGTATTTTAATTACAACGCATTACAGCTCTTTCAGTATGCTTTAATTCAATTTAGGTGCTTCCTCAACTGTTTGTGATGAAAACTGTTCATAAAAGTTTCTTTAAAATTGTTCAAGACAATCCTGATAACCATTAATTGTAATCTCATGGTAAACTTTTTTATATCTTTAATGATTGGGTAGAGGAGTTTTCTACTTAATTTATATATATATATATATATTGTTTTTCTGTGATTCATTATTCTGACTTCAGCTTCTTGGCTTGGCCTTTACTATTATAACAATTCCAGAATCCCATTCGTTTTTGGTGATCCGTCCCAATGATTAATATGCTTCCTTTCTTCATCTATTGTTCAAACATAGTCCAGCATGAAAAGAGAGAAGTTATTTCAAAAAGTTCATGAATCTATATTCCATTTCTTATCGGTAATCAGCAACATGTTTTATCTTCCGTTGACCGAATTATTTCTCTGAATTTCATTAGTCCTTAAACAGATTTCCATAACTGTTCAAAATTTCATGTTTTTGAGGGCCATCATTTTTCTAAATGATTGAAAGTCACCAAAATCACAGAACCGGTCATTCAGCACACTCATACATCTTATCGTGATATCTTGAGCGCACACCAAAACTGGCATGCAACCGCTTCCTGAACATCTCAGTGGAAAAGTTTTCTGTTGAAGCTTCCATGGCAAGATTCTTTGTCACCTCTGTCTTGTACAGGTGCATGTCATTCGTGTCTCGCGGGGATAGGAGGTGAATCCGAATTTCCGAATTCCCTTCGCTGTGTTATGATGAGGTGCTGCAGGTGCAGGTGAGGGATTTCGCGGACAAGTGTGCGACAGTGGGTGCGGGGTGTGGGAAGCGAGGAGAGGGGTTCGCCAAATACTTTCCTCCCTGTTTTTTAGATGAGCCTCACAAAATTCCACAAATTTCTCACTGAGGTTATTTCCGAAAGGACGCATCGATGATACTATTAATGAATGAAGTAACCTCATTTGAATCCAACAAGCGTTGAATTCCTGAGAGGCTTACGGTTTTAATTGCTTGTATTATATCCTCCTGAGGGTAATTAATTAACATCTTTTGTTGTTACTGCTACTGGTACTGGTTCTACACTTTTTATAATTAAAATGTATCACACTGCTAAAGAATGATGCAACAGCAAGTGATGAGGCTATTTAAGTCTATTAATTATTTCTTTAATTTTTCTTTTCAGAATTGCTTGTTTTCTCGATAAGAACCTCTTTACGACCCTAAAATCTGTCGGTGTTTATCTTCATCCATTGTAAATATTTGGTTGATTTACTTAGAGAAATTAATTCACTAGAAAACTGCTCAATAGCTAAGTGGAAAGAAAGCCGTCGTTTGAAAGATTAGTTGTAATTTAAAGCAAACACTCATATCATATCAATACAAAAATCAGGCTGTTTTTTACATTAGTAGATGTGATGTCTGCTGTCTAATGTTCAGGTCTAATCATCATGTAATTAACGTGAAAAAATTGTGAGCATATCCTGTCTCTCTGCTAGCGGAAATGTTCCTCACGGTATCATTAATCATCATCGTCAGTGTTCTTATCACCATCATCACCACCACTAATGTAGCAAACCCTTCTTTATACACACTCCGCTTCTCTTTTGGGGTTTCTGATTACTTGGAAGCCACGAGGTCACAGTGGCACTACAGGCCCAATTGTCTGTATTCTAATCTTATCTCTTCTATATCTATATGCGGCACAATTGTATTCAAATTTAATTTTATGGATACTCATATCCATATAATATACGCAAATAAAGTAAAATAATATGTTCAGATTGCTCCTTCATAATTATATATAATTTTCATATGCCTTTTATATATTTATTTATTTTAATCTAATAAATCTTCCTTTTCGGTCGCATCTACACATATCCAAATCATATTATCATTCACTCATTTTTTCCGAATCCCTTCTGGCTTGAAAAGATTCATACTGTAGCTTCAGTCTCTTCAGAATAGAAATTTTTAGCAGGCATCTTGTTGTACATAATATCATAATATCGATATACTGTGTGTTTTTAGCACCAACATTTTACCATAAAAATCTATAAGATAGATGCACTCAATAAATCATCGATGTTTAGGATCCCTACAATCAAACAAGCTGTTGCAAGGGCATCCTATTTATATAACGAATGAAAGTATATTATAGTAATGAAAGATTGTTAGTAAAGGATTTTCCTCTCAGTGACTTCTACTTGTAGATTCTTTGGACGATAATTAAACGTCTTTAGTTTTTTGTGAATTAAGTAAGTCTTGTAGAGCGGAATACGAATACCATTTGATCAAAAGCTAAATGTCGAGAAATTTCTTTCACACTGTTGCATTATGGTTACTACAGCACTAGTTGCTTGTTCTCTTTTCAACAACTACAAACCATAAATATAATTACATAGGTGCGCACGCAACCGTTCAATCCAAAATTAATTGGCGATAAACTCCTTAGCAAACATTTCACTGAATAAAGTTTTCTGCTTTCTAAATTATAAAAGTTTATTGCAATATAGTCATGAGTTATATATGAAGATTTCTCGAATTTTGCACTTTCTGTTTATTTTCCACCTCTGAATATGGTGCAGACAGGTAATGTTCTAAATGTACGACATATTTCAATGTTCTCTCCGAACTGTACAGAATAAACTTGTTTCCAGGACATATCAGTATTCTTCTTTACAAATACAAAAAAAAGTGTTGGTCTCTAGGAAGAACTAATTTGTCTTGTCTTAAATATGAGCTGAAGAATAGGAGAAGTAGCGATTTCTGTTTGCATTGATTTTTTAACTGAAAAAGAAAAAAATAGTTGGCGAATCATCTTCCTCAAATTTTTGTTAAGTGATGGATTTTGATAGGATGTTCAGTATTTCAATGTTTTGTTACATTATGTATCTTTATGTCAGAATATCGACACCTCGATGTTTTAATATTTTGACACTAATTTTTCTTCTTTCACCTTTCTTCTGTACTTCTGTGCAAGCAGAAATTTGCTTACAAATAAACTAAAATCATTTAACAGCTGATAGACAGAATTTAGCATAGTTTTTTTTTTTGTTGCTTGATCTCGCTCGCTCTTTTAATCTTGTTTGAAATTTGAGAGTAAAATGAAAGTAGAACCAGGTGTTATTTCTGATAACTCCTATATTTCTGATAACTCCTGTAAGTGTTTAGTAATTGGTAATTCTTATCGGACTTGAAAAATCAGTCTGACCAGACTGAACTTAGATTTTTTTTTTCAAAATATTTAAGTCATTTTAAAAATCAATGAGACATAGAACATGAGACTTGCATATTCAAACAACATTAATTCAGTATTTTTGAGTGATGAAGTTAGATTACTGCGCAATATCAAATGGATTTTTATTTTACATTTTAATATGCTCTACGTTTATGTTTACTGTCTATTTCAGTGGCATTGGATAAGTAAAGTGTAAACCATTTAAGAGAGTAATTATCCCGAAAAATGGAATTGTGTAAGTTCGACAAGTGCTGAATAAGTAATTCCAAAATTAGGCAAAGGAAGGGTAAGAGACTAACGGCGATTGAATTCTGAAATAGACAGTGATATTTTTGAAGCAAAAAATAAGACATAGTTACCGTAACAGCTTTCTCGAGATACTGTTCAGAGAGCTGCCAACTCTATCTTCGAACACGTAATGCAATATTTACATTACTGATTATTGCTATTCGATGAAAAGAAATGTGTTCCAGTGAATCGTTCCTTTCCATCAACATACCTGTAATTTCATGCTTCCTCTGGCTGGTATATCTCTTCATCTTCAGTCAGATAGCATCAAACAACCAATTCTCAATTTCATTCTGTAACACAATCACCTTTTCTGGGCAACTCTTCTAAAATATTTATCCTTTAAAAATGTCAATCTATTTGTATGATTCACTGCTCACCTTTCCTCTTATCTTCAGCAAAGTTTTCAAGCTCAAGCTCACTTGAAATTAAAACATATTTATTGCTAGGGGAAAAAATAATTTCGTTTCGGTCTCGAAGTTCCATAAGGGACTTGTCCAACGCTGCTAAATTCTCTGCCTTTACAAAGCATAAAAATGGCAATTGTGTTTTAAACTATTTTTTCATGGCAATTCCGCTCTAGAATGATACTCCGTTCTAAAATTGTCACAAGTTCCTTCCAGTTGGAATATGGGAATTCGTCTTATCGCATTCCTTCAGAGAGATGTTATCCTAGCTGTCATTTATTATGAGTTCCAATATGCAAGCAGTCTTTCTGGAAGAATTTCATATTGGACTTAATTTCTTTATCTGTACCTTCACCAACTCTAAAAATTACTGTTATCAATTTAGACGAAGGTTGAAAACAAAATTAATGGTAATTAACTTATGGAGAAGAGAACCAAAAAGAACTGCTCTTCTATCAGCACTTGACCTAGTTGCCATAAATAGGATTCAATTCACGCCGAGTTTGATTGCCATACTGATAAAAAGAGGATATTCTACATTTTATCAGTAAAAGAATGCTTGGAACAGTTCTAGAATACAATCGCTGTCGAAAATGAAAGGATTTCTCAGACAAAGATTTGTTCCAATCAAATTATTTTAGCCTGAGATGAATCATTTAAACAAAACGGTTTTATAATAAATGTATTTGATGCATCATCCCATACATTTCTATCATTTTCAAAAATTTCAAAATTCTTTTTAATGTTCAGTCTAATCTGTGATAGTTGGCTCGATCTAAAATTCTTTTTAAGCCGTAAAATTTTGTTTTTAGCGTAAAGTATCTGAACCTTTGTATGCAAATCTTAGGGCATGACTGTTTTTGACCTAATACATCTAATACGTCATCTTCATTCAATAGATACACTAAAAAAGAAATATCATGATTGTTTGGGCTGGAATTGGTTTTCGCAAATGGAAAACTAATAATTCTCATATTTCTCGCTCTTGTCGTTCTGTCTTTCAATGGAATTATAGGGAAGGAAGATTAGCCTTGTCAAATATCAGTCTTATCAGTATCGTTCCCGTTTCGTAAATGCATTAAGTCTGAATGAACGATCTTTCATGTTTGCGCAACAAGCGCTCAAATTCTGCTACAAGGACTATTCCGCTTTAATTTGTAATAGCTCAGTATGTCTCTAAGAATCATCAGAGATTATTTCCTTAAGAAAAAGTGAGTATAGAAGTTCGGATACAGCGGACAATGCGCGTAGTTTAGATAAATTTTGTGCAGCAATTTTAAAATGTAAATTATATTTCAGACGCTGACGACGTGTGAAGTTTAGACGTTGAATAGGCGTTCCAAAGAAAAAAGAAGAATAAATACGAGCAAAAATATATATACATTTTGGGAAAAGAAGGAAAAGAACTTTGTGAAACCAGAAGACAAAGTTGCTGACTTAAAAAAGAAACTAGAATCTCGTCAAATAAGAAGCTTTACCAGGAAGATTTCTGTGAAGCGAGGCTTAATTGTTCGATTGCAGAATCAATTCACAGACTGATCCTATATCTCCCAGTCACTCTTTTCATTTTATTTAAAATCACTGGAAACATCTGTAACAGATGTGTTCATACTGAATAAAAGGAGCTAAGAACAGGAAGTAAAAAAGTTGAAATCTTGTTGAATCTTATCAAAAACAAACAACTCCATTGGAAGCTTTCGACCACCAGAAATCAGTGAAGCAAAAAGGAATCCTTCTTAATCACCGCCATCATCAGTATCACAATTAGTAACAGTAGGAGCATCATCATTCGAGAAGGACAAGAGGCTCAATGCAGTTCTCAGTAGCTGTTGTGACCCTCTTCCACTACTGTGACCTAAAATGAACGAATTTTTGGAATCTATTAAGCCAGAAATTTCAGTTGAACAACGCACAAAAGTGCATAACCAAATAATTATTGCTTCCGCTTCTACTACTAGTGCTCTCATCACTACTTCAACTATCAAAAATAATTTTCCAATTACTGCTAAAGTTCCTATCAGAACATTTACTGTAGAAAAATTAAGACGTAAACGAAATTACTGTTTACATCTCACGCAGCAGCAAATCACACCATTGAAGGTGTTCGAGTCATTACTGTTTCTCTTAATTATCATTTTCCATAATTTGGTAATATCACTGTCAGCAGCTACCACAAATCTTCCACCAAACCGTTTTGCTGAGCAAGAAATTCAACTTTTAAGGGAAGCATTCTTAAAAAAGTTAGTCCTGAAATTTGCAGTTTTCTAAAATTGTTGTGAATATGTACTTTAAGGCTAAACAAAAATATAACTAATACAAGAATAATATTGCAATTTAGCAACTGCTATAAGAGTCGATGTTTCCGGCGATACTTTGATTTTTTTCGTACTTTGGTTCAATTTATATGAATTTTTCATTCTATTCTGTCACATTTTTATGCAAAAATTTTACTGGTAACTAAAATATATTTATGCGTTGTACTGAAAATGGCTGATTAATAAAACGGTAGCTTACTTGTATTTAAAGTGTCATTTTTGAGATTTAGATTTGGAATGAACGAACAACCAAAACAAGACAAACCAGCATTACCTGTACCAAATTATGTATGGAATATTTATGAAAAGGTGAAAAAGGAAGATATTGAATGGGTTCGGCACTACTACCCATATAATATTAGGGAATTAGATAATAGGTATCTTTTAACTTTTAAGAGCGCTTCATTAATTATGGACATATTGATATAAAGATTTGTGAATTAACAGTGAGTAGTTTTTGCAATATCAGATAAATACAATTACTTCCAGTACTTTGTTGCTTCATTACGATTTATCGGTTACTGTACGAAATGTTACCGGTGAGATAATTAGTCGGGCAGAACTGAAATTGAAATTGAGGAATAAAAAAGACCGAAGACATATCAAGATTTATGAAGTAGACCAGAGAAATTCTGAAATTTGGAGGTAAGTATTTGAAAAAATTATTTATTGTGAATACTTGCTCGGTTCATTACTTCTTATTTCATTGAAGGGATAATAATATCTTTATTCCAAATCTGGAAATTTCCAGATGGTAATATAAATTAAAGTTTTAACAATTTATTGCCTGAGGACTGAAAAGTTTGAATCAAATTTCAAGTATCACTTGAATTATTTACTGAGCATTTCTTACTTCTGCAACGTTTTTAAAACATATATTACAGGTTGATTGATGCTAAATTTATTGATAACAATATACGCGATTATCAGTGGATAGAAATGGATGTTACGGAAGCGATACGTAGGAGACGACCGGACATGAATAGAGTATGCTTACTTAATTTCATCCTTCAAAGAGTATTTTAGAGTCGGTAGGAGAGAAATTTATTGTTTCATTATTTTTTTATATATATTTAATGCATTTGTATCAAATAATAATAATAATAATAATAATAATAAGTAGTAGTAGTAGTAATAATAATGACAATAATAATAATAATATAGTAATAATAATAATAATGATAAAATGGATGATGCTGATAGTAATAGTAGTAGAAATATTTCAGATTGACTTTGCGGTGAAGTTATCACTTAGCCAACTGGCAACATATGCCAGCACATCATATCAACCAGCAGCATATTCCTTGTCGTCATCGTACGATAGGAAGCAGGCTGCCGCCTTAGTTGTTTATATTCAAACAACTGACAATAAGGTGGGAATGTTTTGCAGCAGTCGTGTTGTCACGTGAAACTAGAATGAGTATGGATTATTACCGAACTGAGTGAATTATTACTCAAGCAGTTCTTTAAGATTATCGTCAGCTATTTCTGTTTGCACGACGCAGAAATAGTTTGTGTGAGGTAATCGTTAGTAATTTTAGGTGCGGAAGAAACGGAAAACAAACATGAAAAGACGACATCAACACAAGAAGCACGAGCACAGAGCGGCTGATAAGAATTACTGTCGTCGCACTGAACTCTTGGTTGATTTCAACGAGCTTAACTGGCAGGATTGGATCTTAGCTCCATGTAAGACTTGAAAGCTGCCCTATCATTTTCAAGTAACAGCATTATCAAAATGAGTGAAACTAGCATACTCCAAACGGCAAACAATTTGGTTGGTAAGCAGTTGAAACTGGAATTTCAGCAAGCTACAGTGCCTATCAATGTCAAGGTGAATGTCCGAATCCGCTGACAAGTCATTTCAATACGACGAATCATGCCATTGTCCAAGGTCTAATCAATTCGGTGGATCCAAGCTTGGTGCCAGCTCCGTGCTGTGTTCCAACTGAGATGGAATCTCTGGCAATCCTTTATATCGACGTGGAAGGCAAAATCGTCATCAAAAACTATCCCGACATGGAAGTACTCAGTTGTGGATGTCGCTAAGTGGTATTACGTCTTGCGTCATATCATTTCTCATTCCTTTGTGACATTTCTTTGGTAAGTTTCTCGTACTCTTGGAGGACCAGTGAATTGCCCTTACGTCAGATAATCCCATCATAACATCCATTCTCTTAATATTCAGAAATGCGCAGTAATTTGAGTTGTTCGCTATTCATCAGTGGCTTCAAGCACACAGATGTCAGAATACCAAATATAAGTTGTTGGAGTGAAAATTAAAATATTCCGGAACTTAGTGTATGCCATTTATTTTATAGTTTTATTCCTCATCATTTCTTAACAAATTTGTAATCTTTCAAATTTACAGATAACAAGCGTCAGCTGCTGCCTGATGTGATACTTACTGTTCTATGGCAACAGTTATTCCGTCAAAGTTGTTTTTTCTTTTATCGGTGCGTTTCGGAGCGGAACTCGGGTCCCCGCTGTTATTTTACTTATTTCCTTTCTCTCGGCTGCAGTTCTTTCTCCTTTTTCAATTTCTTCCTTAATTTGCATAATTCTAAATTAGCTTCTTCTTCTTACAAAATGTCCATCTTAAAAAGCATTACAGAGAATTTATTATCTAATCATTTTAATGCAGTGCAGCATTTAAGTGACTATTCAGTTCCTCTAGAACTCGATTCTGCTTATTTTTTCTTTTTTTTTTAAATGCTTCAAAATAATTGATAGCGGTCAATGATTGATTCGGAAGACAAGTAGTGACTCGACCCAACTGTAAAGCTGAAGAAAAAACATGAATTGGCCGAAAACTAACAAAATTCGAAGAGCTGAGAGAACAAATGAGAATTCAAAATAATAAATTGAAAATTTTAATTCTAACTTGAAAAGAAATAAAAAATTGGATTTGTTTTAATCAGCAATAATAGTGAAGTTGAATTAGAATCGTGATACAATTTAGTAAAAAGGGAAAGTTGAATTAGAATCGTGATACAATTTAGTAAAAAGGGTTGAATTTTCGTTAAAGCTTTTGAAAATTAAAAGTTGAAGATTTTCATCGTTTTCCATATGGCCATCCATCACTAATTAAGAATAAATAATTAGGAACAAATGTGATTCTTAATATTAATGTACTTCTCTTTTTTATTCGCATTTCTTTATTAGAAATTATTCTTATGTAAAAATTGATGAAAAAAGAAAAGAAGCTTCGGAATTTGAAAGGCTAGCCTATTTATAAATACTTGTTTTGACCCCTGATCTTTCCCAAAAATAAGCCAAATGCAAAGCTTTCGATGTGAAGACCCTTAACTAAAACGTCTTCTCTTTTGTTGCTTTAGTCCTAAAATCGTATTAAAATTATTTTGCATATAAATTTGCATAATTTTATGAATTAGTATCCACATCTTGTGAGATTATTGTCACTTCAATTAATATTTGTATATAGATGTATATAAAAAGAAGTTCAAACTAATACTGTTACCATTTTCCGATTTCTGTTTTTTAAAATATTTAGCTCTAAAGTTACTTTCATTTTCATCTCGCGATTTTGATTGAAAGTAGAAAAAGATTAGTAGACCAAATCACAATAAGAATGGTTAAGTGACAGAAAATGATTTCTAAATTTACAGTGCGATTTTCAACATAGTGTGATGCTCAAAACGTTTGAGTGATCTGAAAATGTTCACTGTGTTAACAAAGCTAGATGATTAAATGGTTTGATCAAGTTCCATGCAAATTTTCATAAATCATAATGATTAATTACGGTTATGGTCAATTACAATTAAGTTAACTACATTATGTTAAGTTAACCGAAGTTAATTACAATTAATTGCAATTTTAGTTATGACCATCGAGATGTTTCTTAGATAGTCTGCTGAGAGTTCTGCTTTGTAAGCACTGATAATAATGTGCTACTTTCACTACTTTTTATTTTGTTAATTGTTTCTATCTAAAAATTTGCTAAATTTATATGCTCTAAAATTTATTGCAACACATAATTACACTGGGAATGAATATCTTTGAAATTCCCGAAAAACAAAATTATTGTAAATTAGGTCAGTATTAGGAGTTAGTCCTACGAAATATTTTTGAAATTTAAGGACTTGTGCTATCTCAAGAAACCCATTGTTTTTTGTACGTGTTTGCATTTGTAATAATAACCTTTTTTAAGCTTTAAAATCAAAAAAAAAAAAAATTTATTTTCTAAATTTTATCTGAATTATTTTAAAGTGATTTATGCATAACCTTGCTAGAAATGTCAGAAATAGTGATTGTTTCTAATTTGATGAAAAAATTATTCTCCAAGTCCGCGTGCTTATATATTTAAAGAACAGTACTCAAAATTTCAATAATCGGATCCAATTTTTTCTTTTAAATTTCATTACATAATAATCCTTTGGAATGCATTTTATGTCAACTTTTTAATTAAAACTAACTTTACATTTTTCAGAGCAATTGCAGATACTCGCATTTTCTCATAATATGCAGAATACTGAATCCTTCGTTTTATTGATCTCAGTTTAATCTGTTTTAGCATGCTTTTTAAAATATTATTTATTGCGTGCTCAAATCTTTTTTCTCTTTGGAACATTGGAACATTGGTCTGAGGTGATTTTCGAGTAAAAATTTATACTTCTTATTTTTTCAAGCTAATGCAAGTGAACATGACGAGCAGTTTATCAATACTCGTCTTTTTAAGGATGTGTTCTTTTTCATAATTCAATCATCTAAACATTGAGCAATCGATCCGATTGATCCAGAATTTTAATTGTTGGTAATTTACACTAACTGAACATTTTGGTTCTTACCAAAAAGCAAAAATAAAAGTTGCGAGAACCGAAATGATCAAATCAGTCCTTTTCATAATTTCACTGCTCATTGGGCGATAAGATAAAAGTGAAAAGTTTCAGCTAAACAAATTAGATTATAGATTTGCAGAAACTGGAAATGAAAATAAAAACTTTGATCCTTGAATTTCATTGTTGATAACAGTCAAACTTTGACAGAATTATGTTTGAATAAGATTTTATTCGTTTCTTAAAAATATAATAACATATATCTTATAAAGAAAATAGAATGTGACCGATACTCATTTAAGGTAGTTTAAGATATTCAGTTCAAGATAGTATAATCTGAAAGAGTATTAAATACATCATCATGGATTTTGCAGTTCAGTGCTAAGAAAAATTAAATTAAGATAGGAGAAATTTGCAGTCAGATGGTTCTATTAAAACATTAGGAGATATTTATATCAGCTAATTATCGATACTGGTGACCGTCTCCAATGTGAAGCTCATTTTTTCTTCTTGATTTAACGCCAATTTATTGAAACAGTTTCAAATTTATTTGGTTAGAATAAACACTCATTGATATGTGTAACAACGGCCTTGAAAGGTTATTACACAGCTCATTGCTACTCACGTTCAGTGAAGCTCAGCAACCTCCACTTTTCCATCATTCCATTTATATACTTTAATTGAAAACAGCACTTTTCACAACAGACGGTTCTTAAAGTCGCTGAGCTTGTTTCACATTCAACAAATTCAGAACATAGAAATATCGTCTAAAACTCGCTAAAGTAATAGCTAATGGTTTAGCTAATTGTAAATCAACCATATTGCAACAATAATTCTTCAGGAAAAATCCACAAGACTCATCTTTACATGGAGATCAAGGATTATAATTTTAGGCCGACCACGCAAATAAATGATGAGCTTAATGGTATTTGCACTAGTCGATGCATATATCAGCAATCTGCAAGTTAGTAAATGGGCCATGTAACACATCATTTTAATTAATTAGGTTGTGTGGCTCGAAACAAACATTATTTGCGAAATGATAAATAGTAGTGCTGATATGGCTTCAAATGAGAATGATAATTACAATTTGTTGAGGACAGAGTGAAAATTTCATTGTGCATGGAGTAAAATTAGAATGCATGTTAAAGTTATATTTACGCATATCTTTCTTTTATCACAAGGCAAAAATTAAATTCAATGGATCAGGTGCAACTAAGTTTTGTGACCGGCAAGTCCACCTCGAACAAACTAACACGAGAATTCGACATTTCTGATCAATCGAAAGAGTTAATTGCAGTAATCTTGTTAACTGAGTAGTTGGAGTCGGTCCACCTGAGCTGTTCGCATCTTTTTGTTTCACTCCTGCCTTCTTCGAAAGAAAAATATCAAATAGAAATCAGGTAATGCTAATGAAAATCACAAAATGCGCGATGTAATAAAATCCGGACCCACTAAAAAATACACTCACTTAAGAAATTATTCAACTAAAATATGCAAATGTGAAAATGCTGAAGGCAGTTTATATAATTAGCTTAATTTCAATCTCGATGACATGCACTATTTTTCCATGGAATATCAACTTTGATAGGTCTGTAAATCTTAAATAGATTGATTGATTGATCAAAATAATTTTTGGTAGAAACTGAAGTTTCATATTTTAGCAAAGGGAAGTGTAAAACTCGGTTAATAATAATAAGTTAATTAATAATGATAAAAACTATTGGTTCTAAAACAAAGAGATAATACTCTTTTTTCTGTATCACGGCTTAAGCAGAATTGTGAACAAATCTTTCATATGAAAGGAAGAAATGTTATTAACATTATTAAATTTGTTATAGATTAATTCATTCATTCAATATCGCTATTTGATAACAAAAACCAACAATGATAAATTAAACAATGTCTACGCTACCACATTTTAATTAAATTCAACTGCATAATCAAATACTTATTAATTGCAATTATGCTAATTCAGTTGTATATACATCAGCAGAATGGATGGCTAGCTCAATAAAGCAGACGACATATGCTCCAATAGTTCATCATTCACATATATAAAACGTTTGTTCAATGACCCGTCAAATTCGAACTGGATTGATAGGTGGTGTTTGGATTCACCGCCAGTATCGCTTCATTTGCATTCATTTAGCTACTAGCTACTGGGCTTTATGCATATCGAATACCAATTCGCATTTCGCTTCAATAACAATCCAACCCATTTATTATGAAGTCATACTAATTTGCCGTCTATATTACAGTCGCTTCATCTTACTTTACTTGTTCCAACTGATGATTGATAGAATAGATATCTCGTGATTATCTCGGGAATGAGTTTCATTCCTGCAGCACTGATAACCGTGTATTATGCTGTTCACAGGTATTCCAAGTGTTCGGTGTTGTTTGTGGAGGAAGTGAGCTAAGAAAGCATAATCATCATTTGGAATACAAGACGGCTCCGTTAGCCTTACCTCCTAATCGTTCCATCAACTGCTTCTCCTCAGCTTATTAGCTAAGAAGCAATTATTTCATTTATTTTATTCCTTCTATGGTATGCCTCTTTGCATTTAATACTTCTGCTAATAATGAAATGATAGGCATGTTGGTTACTTGAAGCAAAGCTAAACTGCAAAATTGTTGGAAATATCTGTATTTTGTAATTGGCCCATTAGTACTGTGATGGCCTGTGCTAATTAGTGGTTCGCGGAATTTGTTCATTTGCAGTGCTTTTCTGAATGCAGCGACTGGGAAGGCAGAAAAAGTAAAAAGGTCCAAATGCAGCAGAAAGGTAGGTATCAGAGGGGAGGTACATCCAGCGATCCATCTCATTAAATGTTGTAAATTGACTTCCAAACAACAGCTTCACATAGTGAGAAGTGAGATTAACTGCTCATTTATTGATAGCGATAGTAATGAGAAGATAAGCTCAATTCGAAACCAGAGATTCAGTTGTAGAGGAAGAATCTCAGTCCATCTCGTTGCTGCTGCGTCCAGCTTCTATCACTTATCATTTTAAGTCCATTTTTGATATCACCATATTCCTCACTTTACAATCATCTTTATTTAATCGTTGTTAACAGCTCAGCATCTTTTATTTTTACCTGTAAACTATCCTTAATAATACATAATTTAAACAAGTCGTCCCACAGAGATGAAACAGATATTCATTTCGTTTCGTTTCGAAACTACTTATTTCTGATAATTATTTCACTAGTGAAATGTGAAACGAGGAGAAAAGAGAACTGAAGGACAGAGGCAATAATTGTCTGTAGCCTATTTCAATTCTTTGATTAATGATCTTGAAAATCGATGATTTTTGAGTTTTTTGATTGTTATCTTTTCAGGACTGCCTGCCTTCCATCACTTCGAAAAGTAAGATTTCAGGCAGTAGTAAATAGTTCCTATAAAAATTATTTGGAGCAAAAAATTTGAACAAAATCTTAAAAATTTGTGAATACCGAATATTACATATAATGAGCTGGAACTCTCACTACTTTTTTATATCTTTTTTTCTGAACAAACAAAAAGTTCTAAAATTAAATTCATTTGAATAACTGGAAGTCTGAGGGTAGTAAGTAGTAAGAAGAAAGATTATGAGAAATATGCCTATGCTGATTATTGAAGATTACTGCAGAACTATCAGATTCAGTGAGTTGCTGTTGCTATTAGCCAGATGTAGATATTTCATCAGGATATAGAAGTGGGGATCGAGATGATGTAGTCAGAAATTGATTGGATCAAAACGTTGTTTGAGAAAAAAAAAAGCCTAAAACGATCAGTCTAGAATAATGCCATTCAACTGACTTCCATGTTTCATTAGCATTCATCATGACATATTGCAGTACTTACAAATTGGAAATGCAAATTTTATTGGTTTTTTACATTTGCATTTTCCACAATTTATGATGCACGCAGTGGATGAGAATCATTGCCCTGGAACTTTTCAGTTCTAGTTAGATCGAGAAATAACTTGGCTAATAATGGATTTCAAAAGCGCTTTTTTAAATGATTTTAAAAGTACTGGGAGTTAAATGCGGTGGTATATTAACGGGGTGAAGTTCAAACACTACATTCCTAAAAGTTAAATATTGCCATTTTTTTGTATTGTAACCTTCACAATTACTGATGAATGATGGAGATCAGTATATTCTACCTAGTCGTGAAATATTTTAATACCTCGTGAATTTCTGAATAAAAATAAGCCAACTCCTGAATTCTTTTATTAGTTTTTCGAATATAATTAGTTTCTACATCTTGAAAACAAAGACGTGACGATAATTTGGCCAGTGGTATTCTGATTTCTTATGGGGTAAGGAAATATACTAAGAAATTTTTAATTAAATTTTATTAATATAAAATAAATGCAAATAGTGATGCATTATTCGTGTTCATTTTAGAATTCCCAATTTTAAGATGAAATTTTGAAAAAGCTTTTACATTGATTTAAATTTTCGAAACAAAATTTTGAAGAATAGACTTGGTCAACGAAGCTCCTCTTAATTCTACAGACATTTCGTTTTTTTTTTTTTTTTTCAGTGAATTATTCAAATCGTCCATTCTGAATTAATATTTCGATCAGTGTAACCAACGTCACAAAATTAAATCAAAGCTTTTGCAAAATACATTTTTTTTTTTTCATTTAAAATATAAATTTAACACGTTATCAACACGAAACACATTATTCGTTCAATATGAATTGGCACTTTGTCAACAGAAATTTAAACTGTAAATTTAGTATTAAATTTAGTATTAGTATATTACATTTTGGCAAGTTCTTTTTTACTCTTCCTGATGTTTTGAAAATACAATGTTTCAGGTTGTCATATATTTATTTGTACATTTTATACTTATAGCTATTTTTATCATAATTAAAGGTTCAACACCATTCTTTGACTTGGATGATTCATTTTCTTAGTACAGAAATCAGTACATTTAGTTTATCTTAATCACTTTCTGATGGAACAAATCCTGATGTTCATATTTTATTCTAGATTTTTGACAGTGAAATTTAATCTGAAATTAGATTTTCTCAGCCCTTCTTCCTGAAAAGAATATTTTGTTATACTACTTGATTTTCACTTTTTGTGATATAATTAACTATAGATAAACTTTTATGAAATGATAATTAGTATAAATTAAATTGAATTAAGCAATATTGCTATTTTTTTTGTCGTGCAATAAACTTCGTAGCAGTAGTATTTCTTCAATTGTTCGAATTTGAGAAAGTTGGCTCAATTTCCAAAATTTTGTTTTTCAAAAATAATTTCAATTTGAAAACACATTACTCATATGAGTTAATACTGTTACTTTTTTCAGAGAATGGCATCAAATGCTTCTATGAATTGAAAATAATGTTGACAGTAGAAAGGAAAGAATAAAATGAGAGCACAATTTTTCTCCATTCAGTTTCCACATTTTTTCTTTTGTTTGAATATTTGTAACTTCTGCGCAATACGAAAATGAATCAGTTCTGACATCTGCGCATTCCAAATCTTTCTGATTAAGGAAATAATTATTGACTAATCAAGAACTAAGGCATTGGTTGTAAATTACAGTGATAATAATTGAAATTTTTTGGTTCTTTTCAGTGAGATATTAATATGTAGAATAAAGTGAAATTTTCATTAATTTCGAAAATGACCGATCGGTTAAAGTTTGACACCACGAGGGATGTCTTCTTCATCGTGGCTTTCACAACTACTTCCATGAGCCCTCACTATCGAATATTTTAATGTCTAGTGAGTGAGCACAAGGAAATAGATATCTATTTGTCTTTTCGTTCATCACCAATTTCTGTTTCATCTAATCTAATCCATATAATTTTCCCTTCCTCTGTTTTACACTGCATGGATTCTTCCAGAATCTATGCAAAAGTCCTTAAAGGTCTTTCTGCAGATAGACGTAGTTGTTTCCAGTTGCATGACTGAGCCAACTTTTTTTGTCGACAATCATCGCTTCCCAAGAAATTCCTTTATCGCTTAATACCCCTTAATTTTTTTAACTAAATTTCCTCTTTCTTTCTTTGAATTTCATCACATTTCAGTCCTTTATTCCAAAAAAAGAAACTACTTTGCATTCCGACCTGATTGGTTTAGAAAGATGACAGAGAACTGACTAATTTAAATACTCTTAGTAATAAAACTATCGGCAAATCAATACTAGTTAAGGAAAATTGTGCGATAACTTTCAAATTCAATTGATGTATCGCGAAGAATGTTGTCAATTTCACTTGAGTAGTTTATTTGCAACTAATTCTTATTAAAATTTGGAAAAAATTTTTCTAGATGATACAAAAAATGCTTCAACAGACAATTTCGCTAGCAGCATTTTTCATCGTAATCAGTGCAAACGTTGCTGAACTACAGGTTTATTATTTCCTCTTTTCTAAGACTGATAAAGTTTCAAATTCATGAAGCAGATCATTTGATTACGCGATACACCTTCGGAATAGCAGTATCCTAAAGAAGTTCGTAGTGCCATATCTTCATTTTATCCGTTTAGTCTGTTTACTCACTAAACGAGATAAAGTTTCGATCATTTTGTTTTCTAGGACAAAGTTCAGCAGGGCTTTTCCGTTTGCTTGAAGTATGAAACACACTTATTCTAACGTTCTTCAATGCCACTTAAATTTCCAAGCGCTGTGCTCAAGTTTTCCAAGAACTTTTGCATAAATTCTTTTAAATAAAAAAGCTCATTTTGGGAAGTAATATTTGGAACAATGAAGTTGATTTAAGAAGCATTACAGAATTCAGCATGTGAACAGCTCATTGAATGTTATGTTAAATCTCGAGCCAAAGAGGAAGAATGCCTAATGCATAATAAAAACGAGTGTTGGAACGAGTCGTTGCAAACCGAACTCAAAGGACTGAATAATGAGGTATGACAGTTCTGCATTCTGAAGAAATAACTGAGGACGGCATGACAAGTGGCAATTATCCTAGCATGACGAAAGATTTTAAATTCAGAGTTAAAATTAAAAAGTCATCATTTAGCCAGAAAAAGTGAAGTGAAATTGCATATTGCTCTTCTAGATCTCTGCAAAATGGAAATAATACGAAATGATGAAATTAGGAAAAAATGAATGACATATTAAAATGTCTGAAAGAGATGGAATTTGGTATAAGGTTAATTGGTGAGGAAATCATTAAAATCCCACTGCTTTTTACTTTGTAGATCGAATAAGGACGCTGTATTCTAGCTCTTCAATTGGTACTTTTTTTGATGCAATTTTTGAAGTGCTTCATTTGAAGCGCAGTTTTGCCTTTTTCATACAGTTTCACTTAAATTACAATAATATTTAAAGTTACTTGCAAGTCTACTTGTTTGCAGCGCATTTCATTTTACGAAAATTGTTTACGCGAAAAGTCGCCGATTGCGATGAATATCGAAAATGCGAAAAAGGTATCAGTTAATTACTTCACATCTCATTAAATATTCTGTCAGCGTTTGAAAATTATGTTGCAGCAGTAAAAATGAATGTTCAAGTGTTTAATAAATGACGTTTGGTGGGAAAGTATTAAAAAATAGATAAACGTAAATTGCGATGTAATTAATTACTATTATAAGAAGAGATTTGTTATCGAAGTTTTAAAACGATTATCGAGATCGATCTCCCGTAATGACGCAGTCCGGATTATAAGCTGGCTGTTGTTATTTGTTAAATTGATAAGTGCCATTTACCTTTCTGAGTAAAACGTGGGAATTTTTTTAACGAATAGCATTTATCACACGCAATTATGAAAAATGTACTGTTATAGCTGTTAACCTCGTTGATATTGATCATTTAGGCCTAGTTCTCATGATAACAGTATCATGATCAAGACATCTTGAGAGGATGTGTTTGTTGGGTAAAATGATTGGAGGAAAATTACTCTATTCTTAGGTAAATTAGATCTTACTTGAAGAGTAATTTAGGAAGCGCTGGACAAGCTGAAATAATTGTTAAGAGAAATGTATTTGCAGAGAGCGAAATGCAGCGCAATACTGCAGAAGAATGCGATCAAACAGGGCAAAGTAGGGATGAATGAAAAGGGTCGAGGCTACAGAAAGAATCGACGATCGGTCCACAAAGACAAGAAGAGTAATGCTCAGCAGAAACTGTGTTTTCGAGAAGCACGCAAGTTGAAAAGTTATTGTGGCCAGCTGTCCAAATGCTGCACCATCAACAAGTTGTAAGTATAATTACCTTAAATCGTCAAGTTTGGATCTGTTCCTTTCTAAATGTCACTTTACTATAGCACTCACTCCATTGTAGATGCAAAGTGAACACACAGATTGGTGAGAAAATCACCGCGAAAAGAATGGAAATCAAAGAAGCTTATGAGAAATGTCAACTGGAACATAGTGGAAGTACGAAAGGTGGAAGAAAAAATAAACGCGGACGACGCAGAAAGTCCAAACACTCCGATCTTGACACCTAAGTTCTTACTGTCAGTCAGTCACTACATAACAACGTGATGATATTGTTTTCAAATGTATGACGGCAGTGTCTTTCGATGTCAGTTTTTTCAACTATGACTTTCATCAAAGTTGGCTTATTACAAGAATCTTGACTTCATTGTGTTTTAAAGTTTAGACAAAGTGAATGCTTCGTACATGATTTCTATCTTTCAATACTTCTCTTGTCTTATGTCCGTTATCACTTGAGAGTTTGTTAAAGCTTGGAAATAATTAAATTCAGTGAAATGTTAGTAATTCATGAGACCAGTTGGTCAAAATTGCTTTCTGTATACCAATACTTCATACCAATTTCTGAATTAATGCTTGGAAATTTCCAACGAAATTTCTAATCACAAATAGAAGGAACAGAGAGTAAGCTAATATCCACTTTCGCTTTCGTTTGATCCTTGACACGCAGCCGTGTGAAAAGCGAACTGAACTCAGCTAGCACTACTCACATGCGTTTATTCTTTCTATTTGCTTCGTGGATAACCATATTCCAGGCCCACGTATATCGGGAAACAGTGCCCTCGAGCCACATCTTTAATTTTATTTCCCCAGCTATTTCTATCCATTAGCCGTCTCTGCGATGTTTTCGCCAAATAAAACATAACAATCAAAGGCCCCTCCACAGATTTACGAAATCCATATCGAAGCAAGAATATAAACCAAAAGATTTGCATAGCGATGAAATGAAGCAACGTATCGCAACTGGTTTGATAGCTTGTTCAGTCTCTGTTTCGTTGCATTCTGAGTATTTGCTAGAGAATCTGAATTGTTTCTGCAGTAGCAATGTTGGTCGGTGATGTCGTTGATGACGTTCCGCAGCGTGACCTTCATGAACCAGTCGTCGACGATTTCTGTTTCATGGAGCCTCCATATGGAACAGTGAGTGACCCTTTCAGTCTTCATTATCGATTATGCAGATGTTCCAGTAGGAAATAGAAAGGACTGCTTGGTACACGTTATAACAGTTCGGAGGTTTATTACTGACTGACTATTTCGTAATTAGCGTGCACATTTGATAAAGGAAATGTGGTACTACTTAACATGAAACTCATAACTTCTCTTTTTACGCAGTATCGTATGCCTCTTCTGGCTGTTTGCTTTACATTGCGAATTCATAGCTTAAGATGTTTGGTTTTCTATTTCATCTCGAAAATATATCGAAATATATTTTATTTTAATTTTTGTAAAGAACCAGCATAAGAACTATTGCTATTTTGTTGAATTTCTGTACTTTCAGCCTGTCGAATTTGTTGAATCACATTTTGGAACACATTCGACTGCCAAGAATTTGCAGTTTTTGAAAGGGACTACAACACTTGGATTCATCTATGAACCGAAAACACCGGCAGACAAAGGAGGCATTATAATTGCTGTGGATTCACGTGCATCAGCTGGAGAGTATATATGTAAGCTGCGTCTATGTAGACCGATTTTCTTCCATGTTGGTAGAAATTAGGTTTTTTATTATATGTAGGAATTTAGGATTTCTTATAGTCGAGAAAATATTTTAGCATCGAAAAGTGTCATGAAGATATTGGATATTGGTGACCGAATGGTAGCTACTATGGCAGGTGGTGCTGCCGACTGTCAGTTCTGGACGCGTATTGTTGCTAAATATTGCACGTAAGTTTGCAACATAAATTATAGATTTTCTATCTTCTTTTTTTTTTTTTTTTTTTTTTTTTTTTGCATTCAGATCTTAACACCCTTTTTAGGCTGTACGAACTTCGAGAGAAGACAGAAATTACAGTGGCCGCGGCAAGTAAATATTTCCAGAATGTTTTATATTCTTATCGAAATTATGGATTGTCAGTTGTGAGTAATAATAATTTTTTTCTCAGCTAGAACTATAAAAGGGCATAGAAGATTCGTTTATATTTGTTTTTTTCTGCAGATTCCAAATTTCATTATTTTAATAAATTTTATTAGGTCGACAGCAGTTAGACGTATAAGACTGACAGGCTTTCAAAAATGATATAGTATTATGTTATTTTATTCCGACTTTTTAGATGATATTATTTTATTTGAAGAATGTCTCCTTCATTGAGGGATGCAGTTTAACGGGAAAGTTTTGAGAAAGAATTTTAAAACGATGAAATATATCTTTAAACTTTCCTCCTTTTTTGAGGGTTCGATGATTGCTGGATATGACAAGCGTGGTCCAGCAATTTTTAAAGTTGACAGTGAAGGACAGCGTGTCCAGTTACAACTTTGTAGCATAGGTTCGGGTTCTTTAAGGTGTGTTTACGTACATTCTATCATCAAAATTGTATTCATTATTCATCGAAGATCGTAAGGGATCTGAGATTTTTTTTTCCAGCTCTTGGACTTGAAATGTAAAGGAATTGATTGGAAATTTTGAGCCCGTTTTATTGTTCCAGAGAAAATTTGGTCCCTTCTTACGTATTGATTATGGCAACATTTTCACTAATTTTAGTGCATATGGTATCCTTGATAATTTTTATCAGCCCAAAATGTCAGATAATGAAGCATACAAATTAGGTCGGAGAGCAATAATGCATGCTACATATCGTGATACTGGTTCTGGTGGTGTTTGCAATTGTTAGTTTTTTTCATACTTTTATATTCATTTATTGAATTTTGTATTCATTTTGTTAATGTTTCTGGTCAAGTGGCTTTGTGACGCGTAATTCTTTTCTTCAGTGGTACACATTACTCCAACTGAGAAAATTCGCTTTCCGTCGCTCGACGTTTCGCAGCTTTATTACGAATTTGCCGCTGAACTGGGACGAGATATTGCTTATGAACCGGAAATAGAAACTTGATTGGTTCTTCCTAAAAATGCTTGGTATATGGCTTTGTTGCACTTTTTCTTTGTAAATAAAGTTTTGACACGAAGTTCTTTTGTTTTCAAGATTTCGGTTTTGCATAGTTATGAACAGTATTCTGGAAATTCAAACCAATTTTTAATCGAAGTAAGCTTGAAAAGTGAGGGATCATTCTTGGAGATTTATTTTTAGCATTCTTAAAGATTTGAAAAGCGAAATTGGTTGAGGTATTGATGCTGAAAATCTATTAGGCACATTTCGATTCGTCGATTTATGCGTTTGCTAAAAAACTTGGCTGATCTAAGACGATATATTGCTTATATTTCGGTGAAAAAGTTGAATTTGTCAAGTTTCCGCAGTAGAAAAACTTTAATATAACTGAAAGTCGCATGACTTGTGAGTACAATCTAGTATAATTGTAAGAGATGATTATTTAGACGTCGAAAAAACTACAAAACAAGTGTTTTAAGCGTTTTTGGGTCGTGATTTTTATGCTTGAGGATGGGCAGTTAATTTGTAAAACGACGTAGGAAGGTGAGCATTTTAAAGATACGAGGCATCAAATGTGAACTACTGAGTGTAGAAATTTTTATGAATTCGGAGAGGATTCTAGTACAAAAGTATCCCTGAAAAAGCTATCTGAGTAGCCTATGTTCATGGCAGTTATCATAGACTTTTTTTTGGTTCTGTTGGTGATTAGTTTTCAACTTTCGTTCGAAACGACAGCTGGGTTACAACTTATGGGGGAAGGATTGTTTTACAAGAAAACTGTGTCGTTACCATAAGCCAACAATTAAATATTTTACTCATAGGAAGGACAGGACACGTTTTAATGCTTTTTTAATGCTAATTTTCGGGGAACAAAAAGTAAAATGGAGGTGTGGTTAAATGGATATAGATTGAATTCCCGATTTTTGTATCTTTTTTATCACTGATAACGTAAATATTAAAGAGAATAGGAATACTAAGTGGAGTACCTGGGAAAATATAAGCAAAAAAAAAATGAAGTTATGGTAAAATGAGGGATATAGCAATCGCCTGACCACTTTGCCCACAGACACTGTGCTTGATGATTGCTTTCCCAAGATATCTCCCACATTTATTCCTCGTATGTCATCGCCAACTGTATACTAGCCTCAGTTTTTGTCTTATCAATTTTTCACTCTTCAATTACCAGATATTTCCAAAGACTAGCGGTGGTAGCAAGTGGGAAATAAAAATGCATTTATTCACAAATTGTCCTTAGTCACCAAAGTAGACATCAAATGAACAAATGGTGCTCGGAAAACATATGTACTCAGCAAGAAGCAATTTAAATGCAGTGTTACTAAAAAGACAGTAGTGTAACTCCCACTCAGTTACGTTAATTGAGCTAACTAACTGGCAAGACCGTCAAAATTTGAAGTCTAAGGAAGTGAAACAACCAGAACAACAAAAAGTAAAGTAGAGAATCTTGCATATTAGAAAAAAGCCACAATTTTAGGTTAGAAAAGCTTAACATGAATTAAATTATAGAGTTAACGTAAGCCATTACTCTAAAATGATTAAATTAAGCAACACCACAAGGGTGACCAAACTTCTTCATAGGCTATGTTGATCACCGTTCACAATACTGACAAGAGTGGTCATTTCATCTAACTTCCCTGTTCTTTAATCCGGAGTTTTTTTTTCGATAATGAAATGACATCAACAGCGTCATATTCTGATTCTTCGATTGGTTCCACCAGCTTGTTTAGTCTTGACAAAACACAACTTTTAATAACAGTCCTGGTATCTTCGCTGGCCCTTCTTTTTAATTCTCTTTCACGGTTTATGTTTTTCCTTTCGTTCTGCAACTCTAATGAAGCAGTAGCATTACAGGCACTATCAGAATTGAAATGCTTGATTTCTTCATCTAGTTCAGCAGCTGTTTCTGAATAATCCATACAATTAACTGTCTCATCCCCTTCACCATCATTTTTATCACATTTTATCGACTTTTCAGTTCCAACAAGTTCATGATGAATGAGGCTTTTATCATTTTCAGTTCCCTGCACTTTTTGAATTCTTTTCATGATCTTTTTATACTTCTTGTTCAATTTCAATTTCTGTTCGTCCTCTAGATTGATAATCATTCGTTCAACTAATCCTTGCAGTGCCTCTAATTTCCGATCTTTTCTCATTATTTTTCTTAATTTCTTCGCATATTTTCTTTGCCGTAGTTGGTCAAAAAGCAGAATTCGAGACTCGATAAGATTCCTTAGCTTTTCAGTGAAGTATTCACTATATTCATTAAACGAACTTGATCCCACATCTCTGGCAGATGCCTTGGCATCTTCGTCATTTACTTCTACACCACTGCATGAAACATAATCAATTCCTTCATCTTCATGAGTTTTGTCTAAAGTTACTGAACCAGAAAATGAATTATTCGTCTTCGTCTTCACAGCAATACTACTACTTCCAGTCGGCACATCTCTGCAATCCTTTTTCAATTTTTTTAAAATGATCTCTCCTACATACTTCATATCGTAGTGCCATTTCTTGATGCCTCCATCCAAATGTTTCAGATAATCGATAAAAACCGTAATCCAATCTGAAATTGATAATAAGGATCGAGGGTGCACAATTTTAGCTCACATTCTACTCTGATACAATATAGTTATTGAAGTATTAAACTTCTACTTGCCGAAACCTGACTTTTAAAACAGGACATCAGGTATCCAATTCTTTCCTACTTTTACTGAGAAAATTCTCAGTCAATTACTTTTAAAACTGCTTACCAGTACAATTGAAATTCTTGAGAATCTCGGCATTTGTAACACTTCTACAATTGGTGATATGAACGCACAACATTCTTTTTAGAAATTCAGCTTCAATTAGGCCATTTGTACAGTAACCGACTAAATCTTCTTTCTCGATTCTGAATGTAATTTTTTTTTCGATTACCAACGCTGTTCAATTATCCCAACAAGTTTCTCTCATTAACCATCTTTCTTTACTATGATCTTAGGTTTGAATAAATTTAAAAGAAATCTCAAAAGACTAGAATTCCCAATTCGAGTACTTTATTCGAGCACTTTCGATCCACTAACTAAAATCAATTTAAATATGTTACTTATACAGAGATAACTAATACTTTATGCAATTTAAACACACAGCTCACAAAAATTCCCGTGTAAGTAACAGTCAGTTTCTAATTCATCATAGTATCATTATCATTACATTACAATAAGTTTTCAAATCATTAATGTATTAAAGTACACCTTTTTTGTAATTTTTGAATATCAAGATGACTAGGAAACATTGGTTTTTGTTCCAGAAACAGATTCAGAGCTCGTCTGTATTCACCGACAGTTATCAGAGGAAGTCGTGGCATGCAAGCATCTGCAGCTTTTTTCGTATCTCCATCAAAGTTTTTGCACGCTGCACGTAACTTTTCGACTTCTTTCAACCTATGATGAAAACATTACAGTGGCAAGTAGCCTGATAGAAAACTAGTATATATTAACTGAAATCTTTAGTGGTTGACCGCGCCACCATTATTTCAGCACACTTTTGGTCATGTTATCATACACTAGAAAAAGCATGCTTCTTGAGTCAATGCCGCAGTGATAAAAGAAATGAATAATTTTAATAAAGAAATTATTGCCAAATTTCTCATTAGCTCCCCCAAAAAAATACAGTTCTGGGGGAAAAGTTTCGGACTTTTACTTTCCTGCGATTATTCAAAAGTAAAGATTAATACCAAAATCTTTTAATTACTGGAACTGGGCGCAGCATCTTCCAAGTAAGTGAGAGCCACGGCAAATACGACATAGCCTTTTCCTGATCCATTAGTGCAAAATCAGCCACATTCCACTCCTCTTTTCCCGGAAGCATGTTTTCTAATTCCTGAGGAAGATTTTTAGGATGCAACCATTTCATTACAAAATCTAAAAAAAACAAAAAAAAAAATTACTTCTTTCAAAAATGGTAAAACTAACTTAGGGAAATTGTGAATCAAGATATTTCATAATAAAATAATTTCTAATTTTCAATATAAATATATCATCACAATCAATAAAAGGAAGAATTTTATGATACATCTGCTTCACAAGACAAGGTGATTCCAGTATGCTTATTGTAGTTTAGGAAAAACAACAGAACAATGAGACCATAAAGTGCTTGTCGCGTACTCTCAGCCAACTGAATGTCACAGTTGTCAAGATCGCATGGTTCCTCTGTCCTCCTCCTCAACAGATTAATTCGATAATCTACTTCTGCCTTGGGTCGTTGCAAGCGAATACTTATAGCACGAGCAGAATAATCTTCAGCATACAACTTTTCAAACTGTTTCTCTAGTTCATCATTCCATTCCTGTCTTTACTATGAAATATTATGCTTTCTTTGAAAAAGGCAACATTTACAAACGGAAATTAACTGAAATAAACTTTTGTACACAAAACTTGAAAATAATCATGCAGTCAATACATACAATGGAAACAATCAGGACTAAATAACATAATTTGTAATTTGATCCAAAATTACATTTCCTTTAATCTAATATAAATTGGAAACCTGAATGCAACTTACTACGTAGTTTATTAAGAAGGAAAGAAACTAATAATTTGGCAAGCGAAAATCTAATGAATACCTGCCCTTCTCAGCCGGATGATACAAAATTATCATCCTGCTGATAACTTGTCGCCCAGTTCGATCATTGAATCCTTCACCTAAATAGGGCGTTTACAATCATAATTAAAACATAGAGTGTTATTTTTTTTGAAAATTATAGGCAAAATACTGAGGTTAATTTTCCACAAAAAAAAAAAGATTTTTTGTGGAAAATTTCTTAACAGTGGTCAGTATACTCAAACACACGATTAAAACTATATAAAGATAATAAACAATTTCCTTAACTATGGCGCAAGAAAGAGCTTACACATTGTCGGAACAAAGTTTGTTCTGTTTTGAAATACTAATAAATCAATTCGCTCAATTCGATTCATATCTCTGCTATAGCCGCCTGCAAATTCATAGGCTCGGCTGTAGTCGATATTATTTGTTGCTGCGTATTTCTTCCAATTCTGAGAACATCCCCATCAATCTTTTTTTAATAATCAGAAAATTAAAAAAAAAAAAAAGAAACAAATGGCAACAAGTCTTTAGTACAACAAAATGAAAAGTAATCAGAATAAAAGAAATAAGCTTTCCAAGCAGCTTTTCATAAAATATCGAAGGAATAGGCAGACCTTCTTGATTCGCTCATTTTCATCGTTTGAAAACTGACCAGTTCTTAATTTGATTCCTAAAACTATTTAAAAAGAATATGTTATTAATCACATCTAATATTTAGGTATAAGATGCTGCACCACTTCCCAGCACCAAACTTCTTCTGATCAATTATTTTCCCTTAGGTAAAAATAAGATGAAACTCACCGCACTGCTTGAGCCGTTGCAGATGGACTGGTTTCAGTGCATAGCGCCTCAAGTGATAGAAAGGAATACCGTCCTTGGTGAGCACTCCCGAGGATGGCAGTAGTACGTTTGAGCGACGGGAACACGACTCATTATCAGAACTCATCCTCTCATAACTCCCGGTATTTACCAGTACCCCCCACTACTGACTCCTGAAATCCAAGTTGCTAATCTTAACACTCCCGCCTTTGGCTACGTCGCTACTCATCGTTCCCCGAAAAGGTTTACTCTTCGCAAAATAACTCAGCGTTTTGACTAGAGAGTAACAGACACTAAAATAAGTTATGAGAGAACATATTATTTTGGAGTGCAGAGAAATATGCAACTAAATAAATATGCTCACATAATGTTGAGATTTCCCAAAATTATTAAAGGAGGAACAGTACTGGAGGCACTACATGAAATACTTCAAGAAGAGAAAGAAAGAAATATAGAGATGCTATGTTTTCCCGTATCGTTTAGCGAACCATCCATCATTATCGAACAAATATTATCAGAGTACTACAAATGGGTCACTATGAAAATTTGACATTTGTATATTTAGGTTGGAATGCTTTACTGCTGTTCCCGCCAACGTTTATCCTCCGTGCTTGTCGCCCACGTTACGTATTTGTTGCCAGAACGGAAAGTGCTTGTCTCGTACACTTTTGTGAGATTTCACGCTGAGGATGAATTTTGTAGGAAATTTTGGACCAGTCCCTGCACTGAAGTACTGTTGCGTGACTTGTACGTCGAATGCTTTGTATTTGATCCGATAACGGTGCTTCGTTTTCATATCAATATCTTTTTATGCCTCTGTGTTTGATTTGGTGATTATTGAGCTTGGAGGTTTCATTTTTTTGCTGCGCTTGGCTAGGTTCGTTCTGCTGTAAGTTAAAATTGCATTCATAAACAGTTTTTTTCCTTTCTTCAGCAAACAATACAATGGGACGTCCATTTAACATGTCAAGAGGGAGCACAAGCATCGGTAAGTGTTTACGTTTTCAGTGAGACATCACTGAAAGTGTGATGGATCACTGTTTGATCTTTCTGTCTTGCATTTGGATTGATCTCTTTTGCTGTTTCTAGATGGAACTGGCTTTCGAGGTTCACCGAGAGGTGGTGGTGGCGGCTTTCGAGGGTTATCGAGAGGTGGTGGATTTCGTGGATCACCCCGAGGAGGAGGTAAATCTTTAATTTTCATCGCCCTTGAGATCTTATGTGCTTGCATATATTGCCGATTAGGACCGACGTCAAATGTTTACATAAGAATTTGTTAAATTCAGGTCGAGGTGGTTTTGGTGAAAGAAACGGCATGGGACGAGGAGGTTTTGGTGACCGAAGAAGTAGCAGCGGCAGTGGACGAGGTTTTCGTGGTGGGAGTGGAGGTGACGGTCGCGGCGGGTTCATTTATTTTCCAAACTTTTTTTTTGTTAGCTAAATTTATATGATCAAGAGTTTTGATCATATAAATTTAGAGTTTTGCACAGTTTAGAATATTCGTTTTATTTTTTTTCTACCGTGTTTGGTAACTCGTATAATATGAAGAAATGAACAGCTTTTATTTGAAGGTAGCAATAAATATATATGCTTAGTCTGTAGCTATTACTGAATGAAACTGGTGTATGCTTCAGCAGTCTTTTGATTACAGCGGGAGAGGACGATCACCACGGGGTCGTGGAAGTCCTCGAGGAGGAGGACGAGGTGGAGGAATGCGGGGTGGTAAAAGAGTCATCATCGAACCGCACCGACACGAAGGTTAATCTCATTTCTGTTTTTTACTTTTCTTTGTTGCTACTTCCATATGAAATATAAAAATTTCATTTTTAATCGTTTTAACATGTTTTCGTTCTGTTTTCACCAAGCTTTTCAAATCTAGGTGTTTTTATCGTGAAAGGCAAAGAGGACGCATTGGGTACTCGAAACTTAGTTACGGGTGAATCAGTATATGGTGAAAAAAGGGTAGCTGTTGAAAGTGATGATAATGAGAAAGTTGAATATCGAATTTGGAATCCTTTTCGATCAAAATTGGCTGCTTCAATACTCGGAGGTTTAGACGATATACATATTAAGCCGGGAACAAAGCTTCTTTATCTCGGTGCCGCATCGGGTACTACCGTGTCTCACTGTTCTGATATTGTTGGCCCGGTAAGTCGTCACTGATTTTAGTACTTGCACTGATTGAAATTATCGAGAGATAAAGTTAGTTTAAAATCATAAATTTATCAGAATACTTTTTTCAGGATGGTTTGGTTTATGCCGTGGAATTTTCTCATAGATCCGGTCGGGATTTGCTTAATGTAGCAAAAAAGAGGCCTAATATCATCCCTATAGTAGACGATGCTCGTCATCCTCAAAAATACAGGATGCTTGTGGGTATGTAACCATATTTGAATCTTGCAAGCTTGAGTTCTTAGTTTTTGCTGGAGTGCTAGTGTTAATAATCAAATAAATCCTTGTAGGAGCAGTGGATACAATATTTTCGGATGTAGCGCAACCTGACCAGGCTAGAATTGTTGCTATAAATGCACACCATTTCTTGAAGAATGGTGGTCATGTTGTAATCTCAATTAAGGTTCATTTATTTTCTTTTGACTTGTTCCCTCTACAACCATTTTTTTTGTTATCGCTCGTGAAGTGAATAATAAATTTAATTATCTGACTAGGGAATTTTTCTGTGCTTGAGGAAGTGTATTAATTATATTATGGTGCTGTGCCATGTTTAATTTCCTTATTGAACAGAAAAGCATTTCTCATGCTGTTTTAGGCGAATTGTATTGACTCGACAGCAGCACCAGAAGCAGTATTCGCTGGTGAAGTGAATAAACTGAAGGAGGAGAAGTTTAAACCGCGTGAACAAGTCACATTGGAACCGTATGAGAGGGATCATGCAGTCGTAGTTGCTGAATATCGTCCGCTGAAGAAAAAACAGAGTTGATATGTACGTACTGATATGTGCGTTGCAGCTAAAAGTCTTTTCTCATTTTCTTATTGAGTTTGAACAGGTTCAAACATTATTAAGAAAAGTGGAAATTTAGTACAGAACAGTTGCTTATTTACTCTATCCCTTATTTTTATTGTCAAGCTGGGCGGACTAATAAAAATTGCTTTCAATAAATAAAGCTGAGACTTTTTTGGTTTTTAGCTGCTAATTCTAGTATCTCAGGGTAAGATAACCTGACATGTTTTTGATTTCTGCATGATTGTTTTTGTTTATGTTTATTGCATTCGTTGGTTTTTTGTTGGGTTGGTTATTTTGAGCGGGTTTGTTCCACATATTTCCGGAGATTGAGGATACTTACTGTCTTTGCGGGAAGGTCTACTTCACATGTTTCTGAATACCTGGAGATTGTAACTGTTATGGTCGTTAATTAATTTGATAAAGTTTTTTAAAATTATGCTGCCATTCTTAAAGCACATAAGTTTTTTTCACAGCAATTTTTGTAATAATCGAAGCATTTCTTCTAATTACATATGAAAGTACCAGCCAAGCTGCTTGACCATTAATCCCTTGTAATACTAGTTCGTATTGTTTATTGTGATTTTTCTCAGAAGAAAATATTTTTGAAGTTGGAAAAGCAGTCAGCAATTGGAAAAGTGCAGATGATTCCAAAGAATTCGGCTATAACTGCTCGTGAAGGGGCTGCTCTCCAATATCATTCACAAGTTTCTTTTTCCAGGGAGTGTAGTTTCGCTTTGATTAAAGCGATAATATTTATCTAGTCAGGGATTCCTACCCTGCATCTTTTTCGACAACCCGACGGAATTTTATCCCGTGGTAATCATCGAAGCCTGAAACAAGTTAGTATTTTAGCACAGCTGCAGCCATTAACAGCTATCTTATTTACAAGCACCTGTGCTCGTTTTCTTTTATTTGTCGAACTCAATTTAACAAGAAATTATATTAATGAAATTAAAAGATCTGAAAAAACGAAAACGAAAGAGGACTTTACATTCCATTTGTTTTTTTTTTGTTTTATTATTATTATTTATTATTATTATTATTAATTATTGTTATTATTAATTATTATTATTATTATTTATTATTATTATTATTTATTATTATTATTAATTATTATTGTTATTAATTATTATTATTAATTATTTTTATTATTAATTATTATTATTATTAATTATTATTATTATTAATTATTATTACTATTAATTATTATTATTAATTGTTATTATTATTATTATATTATTAATTTATTGTTATTATATTATTTTACTATTATTATATTATATTATATTATTATTATATTAAATTATTATTATATTATATTTTTTATATTACATTAAAAATTATTAGTTATTTTATATTATATTATATATGTAAATCAGATAACAAGGAAGAAGGCTATCAGGTGCTATTATTTTGTGAGTAGAAGAGAATTACAATTTGTGGGTATTTTGTGTTTTTTTGTTTGCGCAATTTCTTTAAACCAATTTGAAAGGATTTTCTCCAGGATGTGTAAGAATTTTTGAGATTTCTTACGGATTACTTGGTTTAGTTCGGGCAAATGTATTTTTTTGTTGATGTTTTTAGTGGTGAAGTTCTGAATAACTTGTGGAAATTTTTGTAGTTGGTTTCCTCTTCGTTTTTTCTGTTTGAATTTGGCGTTTACCCAACGAGGTTGTCTATGGATTCTTCAAATTAATTAGGCTTCTTGCGCTTGCAGTACTATATTTCACTCCATCTATCATTTGCAGGATGTAGATGGATACGAGATATGCGGTAAGTTTATGACATCGCATGCTGATATGTGGTGTTGTCATTGACAGATTCTGAAATCTGAAATTAGCCAAGTCGAGGAAATAAGATAAAATGTTATAAACATACTAAAGCTGTTCGGGAATGTTGAGGAATTGAGAGAATAAGAATGAGAAATGGTGACTGATTATGTTTTGAAATTACTTTGTTCGTCACTGTTATGCAGTTGAAATCGCTTGTTGATATGCGACGTTTGCTGCAGATTATTAGTTGTGAATAAAGCTCAGTTCGATTTTCTGTATAAATTATTTCTGGTGTCCTATGAAGAGATTTTTTTCAATTTTATTTCAATCTTAGGTGTAGGATGAATGATTAACTTTGGAGAGATAGGAAGCGATAAGCAATTATTACAGCCTGTTAAAAAGATAAGATATTTTTCTCGTCTGTGTCTGAAGACGACTATGAAGATACATTCCTGTTTGCATTCAATTTCATGATAGTTTTTCATGATAGTTTGCTTCGATACTCAAGTTGTTTCAGATTCTTCTTTTTGTAAATAATATTCGGGAACATTTAAAAGCTTGTGTCTCCAGAGTCGAGTTCTCGTCTAATTTTTTTCTTTGTGGATGCTACTGATTTTTGGACGGGAACCCATGCTATTCTTCAAATTGATGAAGTAGAATTTTAGCTGGGCAACTTTTTAACTTGTGAAGTAAATTTCGCAGTTTCTGCCCTTTTTCTGGATTTTCTGAGCACTATTTTATACATCATCTTTTGTTTTGTAGATAACAAGGCCCCTGCTGCAATTTGTTGGGGGGTTCTCATTATTTTCAGCATTCAGTTTATTGCAACAGACTTATTTTAATCGATGATTTCCACTTTTGAAATCATTCAGAACTGATTATTATACAATTTTGCTTTGCAAAAACACCGAAAATTAATTTAAGAAGTCAGAAAATACTGCAAATAGGTTTCCAGAGATTAAATCTGATTTCTTACCTTTTTTGCTTTTAATTCTTTTTTTTGGTAATCGATAATGCTAAGGTGCAATTTTGATGTGCAGGATTCTTGCTTTTGGTTCACGCATTCTTTAAGTCGACGCAATCCTTTTAATTGGAATTTGGAATAGTGGACTCCAAGCATCTTATTATTGATGTAAGTATTATCACGATACATAGGAATAATGGGTATGCAAATAATTATCATCAAACTGAATGCGAAATGGTTTTTCGAATTTCTAAATGAGTGAGATGAGAGAATGCAAAGACTATAGTGATACCGAGAATCAGTGCTTCAGAATGAACTGCAGTAATATAAAGAGGCATAAAAAGGTAACCTGTCTAATATGTATCAGATAAGTATATTATATTATTATATTTGTATATATTATATATATATTTATAAAATATATAATGACGCGGAACTTCCTGAAAACGAAAGTTTTTCAGTCGCAGGGGAGGTATGGTTGCAAAGCTGATATTTAAAGTAAATGGCAGAAGGACACCTGTGACTCAGTTTGACTAAAAAAGAAAATTCATCTGGCCCGGGCGCCGTAAAGATATATAAACAATGAAGGCACAATTAAGGCATGCGTCTCTCTATCATACTTTTTCTTATCTTCTTTGCTATATCAATTCGCTTTCAGTAAATGGATGGTTATTCTTTTACTGTTTTCCAATTATAAATAAAACGGTATGAGAAATGAAGACTGTGAAATTTCTGTTAGTGTTGAGGATAAAAATGATAAGGAGATGAACAGCTGCTTCAGTTTCGTGTGAAAAAAAGGCATTTTTGATTGCACAATGTTTTTCACCCAGCTTTTTTCTTCACTTATGTTTTTTAATTTGTCAAATACCTTTAGTTGATTGTGTCAAATCATGCAGCATTTGTTTAGACATTTGTAGAGGAAAAAGTTTTATTAAAGAGATATAGTTCAGATGAAAAAAATGGGTTCTGTTAGGGGTTTCTCGACGTCCCATAAACATTTTGATCATTCTTCATAATGCTTGTCTGTTTCCTCCTTTTCTGTAAAAATCTTGCAGCGCTGCTTTTTCATTCCAGTTTCACTATTTTGAAAATCTGCCCTTCTCTCCATGTTCTAAATAAAAGTTTTTCCCGTCAAATATTGCTTCCATTTCAAATTTACGGATTTAAAACACTTTTTCACTTAATTTCCTTAAATTATCTGGATAATCTAACATCTATTGTCGACTCTTTAAATGACTTATCAGTTCATTCTAGACGTGAAATGGTTCAATCATTTACGTTTCGGGAAAAAGCAGACCCTTAAGGATTAAGTTTAAAACGGAACCTTAATTTCAGTGTGTCCAGCCACATTACCAGTTCATCGACGAGTCTGTCATTTCTAGAATCTCTCGTAGACTTCAAAATATTTGGCTGAATCACAAATATAGCCTTCGTTTCTCCTTATCCATTTCCTGTCCCTTTGAAAATGAATTTCTTTAATTGCGTAGAAATATGAATGCAAAGGAAAACCACAAAGCCATGGATAACCTGGAGATCCTGCTTAGTTTACACCTGGTCTTGGTAAACTATACCGGAAACAAAGGTAGTGCTCGCTAGAGAGTATATTTAGAACTATAAAAAAAAAATCCATAACTAAAAGCAGAAGCACAAAAAATAGATGAAGCAAGTGTAAGCGATAAAAGAAATAACCAACTCTACAAGTTGACATGTGTGTTAATTCGTCTGTCTTGGCTCAATTTTTTAAAACGCATATGGAAATAATTTGAGAGCTCAGAATTTTGACATTGTAAACTAAATTTTGTTATATAAATTTTTTGCAAAATTATTTTATTTCTTCTCAGTGCAAAATATTATGGGACTCATCGACTGACATCAAGAACGGAGAAATTTCTGCATGTAGTTTCTCAGAAATTAGCATATATGATTGTAATTCAAAGTAGCATGAAAAATCGTTCCTTTTATCGCAACCATTTATCGAAGCTGTTATACATACAGCACCTCTGTTATAAGTGATTTCTTAATGTTAAGTGTAATTTTTGCGTTTTTGTGAAAAAAAAATTAAAGTCAGAAGACTGACAAGAATTCATTAGGAATGTTGCTGGTTGATATTTATTATCCAACGAACATTTCATATGTAATGCGGTCATTGCATGATGAATACGACCTTTCTTTATGTTCATTATCTTATATGCACTGGCCAACAATAAGAAACAGGCCTTGAAGTTTCGATATTTATCACGCTTTTTAAATTTTCAATGAAATTTTCACTTTAGTTAATTTCTTTGAATTGAATATTATTTCCGAAAAGAATTTGGTGCATAAATCCTTTGAACCGACTTACCAGTCGTTTAAGACACGGTACCGTTTAATTTTTGATATCTAAATGCTTGTAACTCAGAACTTGCGAACTTCTAATCAAAGACTTTAGAATTTTCGTACTTCATTAAAAAAAAAAAAAAAAAAAAAAAAGAAGAAAAAAAGATAGCTTATTAACTATAATCGAAAATCTATTACTCCGGCTTTACTGGAAGCTAAATATTGTTGGTGAAAAACGATATCAAAACGTATAATCTGCTATTCACAAGTTCTTTCCTTTCCGCGATGATGAAAAATGGTTGCATTTTAAGGCAATTTACCAATAATCTGAAAATTAAATCTCAATGAGTCATAAACAAACTAAATTGGACCATAGTCTGAAATTGAGCCTTTTTTCTCATTAAATGCTTCCCCATAATAGTTCGATTTAGCATGTGCTTTATCCATTTAGGAAGGGTGAAATTCTGATTGTTTATTTTTCGCATGAATTTTGTGTAGTGAAGAAAACTGAAGTCAAGACACACATGAGGATTAATCTTGCAAAACTTGACTTGCGTAGTACAGAAAGAGTCATTTTTAAAACAGAAAGTTAGAAATATGCAAACGCGTAAGCGACGAACTTGCTGCCTGAGAACTACAAACAAAGCTGATTTCTGCTGTTTTGGTGTCTATTATTAGAACAAACCCTTCATTTATTACTTAAAGATCAATCAAACTGAAAAACAATTAAACTTTTGGATTCTCCCCATATACTAATAAGGCATAAAATATCAGTAAAATATTATTTAAAATGATTTATCTATAAACTTTTATAATACATTTATATCGACCCAAATTTTCCTTCTTTGTATTTTGCATACACAAACCATTATTGTAGTAACAATGACAAATATAAAAAAATAAATTTAAAAGTAATGAAAATGTTAAAGAGAGAAATAAATGAATTAGTAAAGATTTTTTTAGAAACCAAAAAATTCGAAGCTTTTGAAAAACCTCTTGCTGCTCGATTTCCTTCCTGTCCAGTACCTCGTCTTAATGACAATTTCCTTTCAGTATTTTCTTTCTAGATTTTGCCAAGTTTACAACTTTCATTCATGTTTTTAATAGTTCCATAAAAACATCAACTTCTCCTGATAGGATGTGCAAAGTTTTGGCAAGTTTTTTACCACCCTTTTTAATAATTTGTATGTTATTCGCTGCAATGAGCACATTCACTAGCAAAAATAAAATGCTCCTTTAAATTTATTAAAATTACGAGAAATCCGATTGACAGGACAAATGTCATTCTATTTTGAAAAAGCCATTGCGAAGAATTCTTACAAAAAGTTTCAGTCATTCAGGAATGCTTGCTACTCCTTTTTGTCAGAGATCTTTTTTCTATTTTTTGATTATCATATCTTTTCTCTAAAATGTACAGAGTTCTGCAGTGGTTAATAAGAAGATGGGTGCTTTCGTTATCTTATCAAATCCTTTTTACAATCTTTTTAAAGCTAAAATTAGCCCATCATCTTTAAATAACAACTCTTCCTAATTTCCTTAGAAATTAGTTGCTTTTTTTTTTCGTTTCTGACTTTTCATTTTAGGATCTGAAAACGTACGGCAGTGAGAAGTTCAGTCGGTCTTATGAAAAATATCTCTCATTATCTCACGTAACCTTTTTCAAGAGAATCTTACTATAAAAATCAAACTGTCAACATTTTGATCGGTCTTCCCAGGGTAACCAACCAGGTAACAACTCTCGCTTTACGAAAAGCAATTCAGATGTCATTGAAATATAACCATTCTCGACTCTCACAGTACTTTGTCAGCAAGTTTTTGTATAATGTTGGGTTCGAAATCAATAATTTTATAATGCAGATGTTGTTGCTAGGCTTTAGAAAGCGGCAATATTAAATTTCTCATTCTATGCTCTGATAAGTAAACCATTCGAAATGCAACCTCATATTCATATCGTTCCTAATGACTTTTCATTTTGATGTCGAATACCTGTGACATTTATTGTTTTGTTTGCTTTGCAAATACTGTTTGATTTCAGAAGCTTCCCTACCATCAGCCATATTACGCAGTGTTGATGGAAGAAGCAAACATTCTACTCCTTTTTTGTTCTTCACCATCTTTCATTGTTACTCTGTTTTCTCGTCTAATTATTTTTCCAGTTCAAGATAGTGTCATTTCATAATTAATATTGAAATAACTGGTAACAATAAGAAAGCGGCAACAGCAGCTTGGCAGCTGTTGCTGTTTTATTCAAAAAGAATTGAACTGACTAAGATCAAACTACTCATAGTTTTCAACAGCAAGTGCATTCGGGCGGAAACTATCATATCCCGCACTGCCTCCGGAGGCTTCTGCGGACCAAGCTTTCTGGAAGATATGCTTCCTCGCTTATTGCACTGTGGAAGTTCCAGCAATAATCCTACGTTTTCTCGATGGAAATTTCGCTAGCATGCAGTTTGCCTATTCATCCATCCATCAAAAATCTTTATTATAATGCCAATTTGCTAAATTTGAAGGCTATGTGTGAATGCGTGAATATTTTCGTCGTTTTCCTACTCCAATCACCCATTTGTGTCGTGTCCGATGTCCCCACTCTGGCACTGGCTCGTATGTTTCGGCACCGTAACCGACCCGATGAAAGCTTAGTTTCTATCGTGCATTCCTTTCCATCGATTATAGACCATGATTATATTTATACTTCTACGAATTTGCTTTGCTAACAGCTGGGCAATCCATTAAGTCCAGATACAACCTTTCGGGTGCACAATTGCGTGAGGCAGTAGCGTTCTGTTTTATGGAATGATGTCATCCGTCAAATCGTTTCTTTTTCTTGTCTGTTCCGGTCATTATACTTATGGCTATTTGTATCAAAAACTGATCACGTCGGTGCTGCTGCAGTCTCTAGGCACCATTTTCAGCACTTGTCCCTCCGTGAAGGCTCAAAATCACCTCATCTAGTATGCAAACTGCAAAAGAAGCATAAACTTAAATCAAATGCTAATTTAACAAAAATATTGGAAAGAGCTTTCTATCCCTCACAAAATCGAGTCACGCGATCAAGTTACTGCATGCGCTGATGTCGAGCGGAATACTCACAACGAGGAATCCCCTCCTGATAAAGGCTATCTCGAGAGACAGGTGTTGATAGGAAGATTACTGTTCATATTTTTAATAATCGGTTGATGACGACACGTTTTGACACGTTTTGTTCATGCCTGTCAATCCATTGGGTCTCAGCTTTAGTCACAACACGTCCTCATCCTTTCAGATACAGTGTGAACGAAGGAAATGGATGTGATGAAGACTGGGCCATACGGATATTAGAGTAACTCCTTGTTTTTGCAGTAGTTTGAAGTTTGTGATAAGGAGTTTATTCGAAAGAAATGGATGTGGTAACGGACATGACTCACATTAATGGTACTACGAATACAAGTACTGACGCTGCCGAATTATCACCTTTGCAGTGTTTACCGCAGATGGTTATTCCACAACACCAACTTAATATTTCCGGATTGTTTTTTCTAATTATTCCTGCCATCACTGTTCTGGGTAATTCAATGGTAATTATTGCTGTATTGCGGTTTAAGACTCTTCATTCTGCTATTAATTTCTTGATCTTTGGCTTAGCTGTTGCTGACTTACTAGTTGGACTTTTCGTCATGCCTTACGCTGTTTATGTCCATGTGAGTTTATAATTTTTCACGCCGATTTGGAGATTGAAAACTGAAAGTCTTAGAATGAATTAGCGGTGGTATTTTAATATAATAGTGGTTGTAATCATCAACGACAACTTGCTTTTAAAGCATACCTAATTACCATATTTCTTTTTTATTTATTGATATCTTCTGATGAGACAAAATAAACCACATAGTTCTTAGGAAGAAAGCAAATTAGACTTGAAACTGCTCATTCAAGTTGATGAGGCTAGAAAATTTACACATCTGAAATGAGAAATCAAATTGGATATATAGATCAAAGGTATGATTTACAAGAAGCATGGGTAGTCAGAAAATAAACTTAAGAAGGATCGAAATTCAGATATCCGAATAATTGTGAACAGGTGGCTTCCATTAACAATAAATAAATTAAGAAAATGCATTTTTCAGAGGAGATTGCCTTCTCGCTTTATCATTGATTTCATAAATTTTTGTTTAATACTCTAATCAATCTTTATCCAATTAAGATCCATTGTTTTTACTTTTAGAATATGAATTCTGGCCTTTCTATACAATAGTCTATTGTATAGCATTGTGAAGTTCCTATTTAGAAATACATTTTTGAAATTCACTGTTACCCGTAGTAACCAAGAAAAATGTTAATGACTCAGAAGTTCAATTCACTAAATATCTCTGAACAATTCATTTGATGTAATATTTTATAAAATGTTTTTTGAACAAAAAACTACTGTCCATTAATCGCTTTAGTGAAAGTATCTCTACATAAAATTTCCAATATTTAGAAATACTTTTTTTTGGTATAAAATTATAAAATTCGAGAAGCATAAACCAGTTTTTTTCACGAAGCTGGGTAAAATTTAACAATTTGAAGAAGCTAATTGGAAAAATAGAATATAAATAGAAGGGATGGAAATTTCTATTAAAAATGATTTGTATTTATATCCAGCAGAATCTGCCATCAGGAACAAAGAAAATCCAATTTAGGATTAGATATTTGAATTGGTGACATTACAAAGACTAGCAAACGAAATTAATCAAGTGAGTTGCTTTTCTTCTGTTTTTGAAGGTTATCACGGATACCCATGCAAAGCTGTACTGTTGGAAATAGACATTAAGTTTCTTCTATTCACTTTCTTAATTTATTTTTCTATATCTCAGGAATTTCTACAAGGCCTTTGGGATAAGTCTAATTTCAGGTGCAAGGTGGTTATTGGTTCCTTGGGTCGATGATGTGCGATATATATTCAGCGAGTGACGTCGCATGCAGCACTGCATCTATACTTATACTCACAGTCATTAGTTTTGATAGGTAATTTGACCACTGAATTGTCAATTTTAAATTTTACAAAGTGAAAAAAACAGAGCCATATTAACTGAGAAACAACTTCCTTCAGTTTCAGTTTAATTTCTTTTGCTATGTCAAGGGATAATTATATGTCTAACTGAATAAGTACCGATCAGTGTTTCTGTACTGATCGATGCTGTTTACTTTTTCATTCAGAAGCTGCTTTAATGTTTTGTCTGGAAAAATACATGGCAATTATTTATTATCCGTATGAAAATAGATTTATTGTCCAGATAATGCTGATAACATCAATGATCTTACCATTAGTTAGAAATTATGGATTACTATAATTCACTTTTCATTTCAACTTTAAATTAAAAAGTTTAGTTCTTAAGCCAATTAAAATATTGTAGGTACCGGGCGGTTACTCATCCTATAAGTTATTCACACAAATCACATGATACAAGACGAGTTATATTTATTATGATTGCTATTTGGGTCATTTCCCTTGCACTTGCTAGTCCTATTGTACTTGGTAAGTTGTTACTATCTCCACTTTACGTAATTTCGTATCTTTGAGATCTGACAGAGAGTAACAGTTTGAAGTATTTAATTGAAAAATTTTGAAAGTAATTGGAATTTTATGTGTCAATTATAGGTGTGAATATCCGGCCCTCAGATGCAGATCCGTATGAATGTCGTTTCTATAATCCAATATTTTCAATATCTTCATCAATGATTAGCTTTGTTATACCCTGTTTTATTGTTTTATTTGTCTATATTAGGTCTGTGCTTTTGTTACTTTTATTGTTTTGTCCTTTCCTATTTTCTTGTTAATACTTTTCTCTTTGTTGGATTCCTTCTTGTCATTTAAGTCAGAAAGACAAAAAGAACCATATTTGAAATATTTATTAATATTTTGCAGATTTTTTAACTGAATCGATTTACTAACTGTCTTGGGAAAGCTTTTAGGATAATGATTGCTTTACGCCAAAGACAAAAATTGTCCAAAGCACAACATTGTTCATATTCACGGCCTCCAAAAAGGTATGGATTGTTTTCAAAAAAATGAAAAGTGCTAAGCTTATCCGAAATCATTCCCGAAAAAGATTTATGATGTTTCGAAAACTTTAAAAAGCAACTAGCAAAGGCAACTTTCACTCATCCTTGCTTGTGATCAACTTACCAAATAGCCAGTGCTGCATTTGTCTGAACGCTTGGTGGGGACATTTCTATTTTTTCACATTCTTGATTTCGAGTTAATAGAAAATCTATTAATTGACCTCAAACTGTGGTTTTTAAATTAAAGAGTTTTTCTTATTTTATTCACTTCCTGAATGTTTACAACAGCTTAATAGTGCACTTACCGAAATCCTCTTCTCATGTCATTTTCATTCATTTCAGACTAACAAAGGAAGCGATGACTGCTGTAAGTAGTTTCGACTATAGCGGTCAAAAAGCGGTAACTGAGATTGGTTTGTTTATTATGCTCTGTTTAATTGAATAATTTGTTCGTTTGCTTCAGGCATCCGTAACTTTTCTTCCTTTTGCAACATTCGGAGAATTTTTGCTAATTTCAACGGAACTGCCCTAGTTTTCTGAAACAATAAGTAAGAGTAAAAGATGAAGACAGAAAGCGAGGAAAAGAAAGATGGAAATAAAAGCATTGATAATCTGTGAATGCTAATTCAACTTGAACCTATGCAAATTTCGAAGTTCTGAACATCAAATAAATAATAAAGCAAATTTTACTTCTCTAATAAATCCTGAAAATTTCTCTCTCTAAATGAGTCCATCTGTTATCATAAGATGACTATGATGCAGGAAATTGAAGGCATCCATTTTTTTTACCTTTATTTTAAAAGTGAATTTGGATACCATGAAGGCAGTGAAATCACTTTTTTAATCTTGCTGTTGCAAAAAGTTATCAAATGACACTTCGGTACTTCATTTCCGTTCTATCTTCTTCAATTTCATGCATCTGCACCTTTTCCATTAACTTGTAAAAATAAACTCAAAATCGGCATATAATTTCCGGCAGTACTGTGCTTCTTATTACCATTTTGGTATTTCCTTTACCGAAGTGAAATAGGATTCTGAAACAGAGAGGTTAATCCTTGTTTGATTATTGAAAAACTTGTAAGCTTTACAATAACATTCTACTTAATAAATGCGTTTAAATTATCATCCTTATTGATCAATCATTTCCTAACTTAATCTATGCAAGCTGATAGGCCCCAAGTTTACTAGCCATTAAGAATGCCTGGTAGGAAACTTTTTGATCTGATGTAGTAAGCTATATTTCCCTGCCATAAATGACCCATTTAATTTCTCCGAAGTTAAAACGATACTAATATAGTGAGCGATCCAAAGTGCACTAGCACACTGTTAGTAGAGAATGATGACATGTCCAGCAAGTTTTCGCCACACTTCGATTGCGTTTGTGGTGTTAACGACATTTGGATGAAAAAATTTGAATGAGAAATGATTTCTTTCATTTTATTTGATTATTTCTGGCTGTTATTCAAACATCTCAACTCTTTTAAATAGAGCAGGTCAGGAAGGACATGCTTTCTTCATTCTTTCATTAGTAGAAATTAATTTTTATTTTGCTGACGAAACTTTACAGATTATTTCCTACTGTTACTTTACTAATCGTTCTGCGGTACGTCCAAGCCTTCAAGAACTTTGATTTAAAAACTACGCTTTCAGATTTGAAATTCTCCTATTCCATCTTTCTTAAATTGTTGGGCTGAAAATCATTTAAAAATGATTTATATAAAATATGATGCAAAACAAAAAAGGGATTAATCTCTGTAATGCAAAAATCAATTGGAGCTGCGCAGGCATTTTTAACTGCTGTTTCCAAAAAGTTTGAAAGTATTGAGTTTGCCTCAACGATGTCATTGACATTTTTTATATTAAATTCTGAAGATGGCGTTAAAAGTTTCAGTAGAAACAACAGAAATGGCGAGACGACAGTCAGCAATTGATTGCGACACGAATGGACTTAACTTCGGCAAGGAAAAAAAAAAGAAACTGACGTATGATTTCTGACTGTTACTGGAAGCTTCTGTTCGAAGCAGTCTTTTGTTTTTGACCTATAACGAAGCAGGGTCATAAGGTTGAGTACGAAGGAAATATATTGCTTAGGGGACTGCTAACGGCACATTCTTCTTGAAAAAGTCGGTTAGAGTGGTAATAGTTTTCTGCCATGCAGTGTTTATGATTAAATTATGTTTTCCGAAATTTTTTGTTCCTAACATTTTAGTTTCATTTTACTTAAGTGCTGAATCTTGAAAATCTGATTCATTCATAAGCTAAATTGTCTCAGACTGCCAACTTTTATTATTCAGAAGTTATGAAACTTTTATAAGCTTTGTATTCTTAATACACTATCCTTACTCACTGAGTTGCGCGAATAGTGTCCTTCTTTCTAAGATTAATTTGGTTGCTGGATTTACTATAATCGTCCATTAATTTTTAGAGGTGATACTCTTGCCACGATTTCAAAGGTGAATATATTTTTTTCTCGTAAGACTGAAAGAGGAAATTCGAAAAATGGAGTGCGAAAGCTATCGAAAGAATTGGACAGCTGCGGAATATGTTTGAATAAAAATATGAACTATGACGCAGAAATGATCAAGATCAGTGATGCTAATATTTTGAATACTGAACAGATAAATAGTAAAGGTGAAATAATCAAAGCTTTTTAAGGGACTCTTTCTGAAAAGTTTGAACTAGCTAGTGGACTTGTAATTCTTTTTTAAGCAAATTAGTTCGCATGAAAACTACCGTCTGTTTTGAAAACAATTAGTTTAACTTAATAAACTTAGGTATAATTTAATGATTTAATTAATAATTTTATAAGTCTTATTTTATTTACTGCGAACTTCACAGTATTTTAAGAAGCAGAAATTCAAAAATTATGAATAAAATAAAACGAGATCAGATCTTGTAATTTGGGAGACTTACAATCCAAATTTAAAAGAACTGGAATTAAGATGATAATTTGGCTAAATTATAGCAAAAAAATCATTCAGTGAAGAGCTTGTGGCGCAAATGCTGCAAGGATTACATTACAACAGTTTGCCTTGCCCCTGCAGACAAGCCACCTTAAATCGGTATGCTCATTTTCCAGCCCTGACTCTGGCTTAATGAAATTTGCGAAACGCAAAAGCTGTAACTGCATGAAGCAATTTTTTCACTAGTGAATTTCTGAAGCTATGAATTTGATTTTCACTAGGACTAATATCATTGAATTACTAGAGAAGTTGCTTAGAAAAGCGGGTGTTGTATCTGAAGAATACTCGAAGGTCGAGTGACGAGATTAATGGATCTACTTAGGTGACACTACACGAGTTTGAATTTGATGCAAAAAAAAAAACGAGAATTGGATTTTGTGGATTGAAATCGTCCACATTTCAACTAACAGTATTTCAGTAGCGCATTTTTTAGCTCAGCACTATTTATTACTTTTATAATTGAGTCATAATTCTGCACCCTTGTTAGTATGTCATTTAATTTGCCAGCAACAACAATTTCGTGTCATTTAGCAAAATTGTATTGAGAAAAAATAACATACTAATAAAATTAATTATTGCATTATCATTAGTGTAAAAAACTACTGCTCGGCCGAGTTGCGCCAGAAGAAATGTTATAAAATCTTTTATCAAAACTCATCTTTACTTGAATGAAAATTGAGTGAGGTGGCTTCACTTAGATCGTAAAATCTTTCAAATGCAAATTAGTTATAAATAACTATTTACAGGCTTTTAAAAAATGATTCCAAAAGCAAGGATAGTTCTGCCATATTTGTGCCACAACCAGAAATTTATAAATTTTGCGAATTACAGAGCGAGAGCATTTCTGGTGATAAAATCGATTATCTGCATTTTAATTTTTCTGCTTTAAAATATATGCTTTTCTTATTCGAGAAAATGAACAATTTTGAGCTAAGTTTAAATTAAAATCGCCTTCTTTCAAAATTTTCATATTTTGTTAAAATATCGGAAATGTGTTAAACATTTAACAGAGTTTTTTTGACCTTCTTTACAACAAAAATTAGTTAGTAGACTAAAAGTTTTCCAGCTAATCGACAAAATGAGAACGCTTACAATGTTAGCAAAGATACGGCTTTTCCCGAAGGATTTTCACTGGAAGTAAGATTTTCTCGCATGATAATATGCAAAGGAAAAAAAAGCTCGCGTAGTGTGACTATTCTTTCTAATTTAATATTTGAAGGAGAGACTCTTTGGAATTATTTAACCTGTAGAAACTGTTTGAGGGTAAAAATGTTGAGGGGACCAGTAGGTTTGCCAGTTTTTTACTAATGTTAATACAATTATGATATGATTTTCTTCTACTTTTACTAATTCTAACTTTTTAATAAATGAATTCATCGGCACTGAAAACTCTTAAATTTTTTTAGTGTTTTAAATGAAAGTAGTTTAATTTGCAGGCACAACCAGAACTCAGCGCTGAATTTGTTGCACAAGAACTTTCAGACAACAAACCAGTTGAGGAAAAGGGTTCTGAAAAGAAAAAATATGATGACAGAAAGCGAACAGAATCCAAGATTGGTAACTGCTTCATTTTTTTACATTTAAAGAGCAAGATTTGTTGACAAACCGCTCTTTATCTTTTATAATTTTTTAAACAATTGCAGAAATTTCAGCGTTTTTCAAATTGGCAACATTATCCGTAATGACTATTAAGTTCACAGTTTTCGAAATTAATTTTAAGTAGAAAAGATTCAATGGCGAGGGACGAAAGTTCTCGATCGAGAAGTAAGGGATTCTGAAGCTCTTGATAAAATACCCAAAAGAACCTTGATAAAAAGCAGGGTTTTGTCAAGTTTAAGAAGGAAATGCACCAGAAGGAAGCTTTCACCCTTGAATTCAAGCGATTCAGCTAAGTCAGTATTTTCATTGTTATCGTTCTCTACTGTTTGAAATATTCTATTGTCTAAAAACTCCAATAATATATGATGAAGAATCGTTAACTGTTATTTGCTGGACACCGAGGATTGATTACTTTCAGAAACAATTCCATGGTGGAACGGAAGGCGTTAATGTTAAGAAGGCCGTTAAATCGTAGTAACAGCTTATCTGGAAGGCATTCAAACAAAAGCCAGCGGATAGAAAAACGTGCTACGAAGACTCTCGGTATTGTTGTCGGTACTGTACTTTTCAAATATATTTTAGAAATTTCTAAAATTATTTCGTTTTTTATTAAAAAAAAAAAAAAAAAAAAAAAAAAAAATGAAAAGGGAGGCATTCAGTTTACACCATATAATAGCAGCATTCTTTCACATACCTGTATTGTTCGATCTCGCCAGGTGTATCGTCAAACTAAATTTCATTTCATTTTCAACTAAATTTCACCAGAAAAAATTTCCTCTTATTTCCTTTTATCAATAGTTTTTCAATAAACTTTTTTTGGCTTTTCATTATGGTATTCATTCCATTCATGACAACAAAAAGAAATTGAAAAAACTACTTCTGAATTCATTTTACAGAAACATAATTTGAAAAAAAGCTGAATACTCTTTACGTTTTTTTCTCTTTTTTTTTTTTTTTTTTTTTTAAATAAAACTGCAAATTCTTCTCATTAGATTTGTTTGGCTTGTGGCAGTGTGGCAGAATCGAAAGCAATACGCTAGGGACCAAGTAATGTTGTTGAAATACGAATTCTATAATTTAATTTTAAAAGAGATAAGAATGTACAATGTTTTGATGTGAAGGCAATTTCGATAATAATCCAATTTCTTTATAAGTAAATTTGAAAAGTCATTTTCATGCAGAATTTTTAAACCCTTCGTTATATTTTTTTTTTGATTTTCTTACAAGGATTCAAACAAATTAGAATATTTATTTAAAACAGTAGCTTAATAATTGCAGGGATATTTCTCGCTTGTTGGGTGCCGTTTTTCTCGGTCTATATTCTTAGTGCAATTTGTATCCAGCTGGATATTAAAAGCTGCCAAGCGGAATTCTATGCTCTTTTTTATACTACTTGGCTTGGTTACATCAATTCATGTGTCAATCCAATAATTTACACTATTTTCAATGTGGAATTTCGACGTGCCTTCAAATGTATACTATTAGGAAAAGTTCGTCCACTTTTTTTTTTTTTTTTTTTTGTAACTCCTAAGAATTTTATTCCTGAAAAGTGTACTTCATCCTAATTCTTTTTTTTTTCAGTTTTCAATTCGGAAGGGCTTTTAACCTCAAACAGGAATGAAAAATTCAGAATCTCTCATATGGAGTTCTTTGATTTTCTCTAGCAGTCGATATGCACTTTGATCGCATTTATTAATTAATTCTTGCTTCGCGAAACTTTTACTTTTTTTACGATTTGGACGGATGGAAAGAATTGCGTGTTGTTGTTTATATTATTTATTGTTCATTTATAGTACTGAAATTATCCATGAATCATACATTCTTTACCGTTTATCCACGCTTGCTTTGGCTCATAATTAGGACAAATGATACGAAGATGTAATGATGGGATTTGAGAATATGCCTGCATGTCGACATGGAAACAAATATCAACACCTGGATCTCGAAGTTGAGTTACTACAATCTGTAATTAGCTCTGGTTTTTTTTTTTTTTTTTTTTCAAATACGCTAATATTTTGAAGGAATTGATCTGTAATGATTAATTAAATGAAACACTGAAATTGAAACGACCTTAGCTGGAGCATAAATAATTCTATTATCTTTTCGTGCTCTCATCATATAATTAAATACAGTGCTTGGACATTCCTTTGGCGCTTCTATCTTCTAAATTGCAGTATTTTAATGATAAGTTCATAACTGACTTCTTAGAAATTGTTTTTCAACTTTTTGAAGTGGAAACCGATTTAGCACTACAGTACAAATGAGGCTGGAAAGTTTGAAAATGAACTGTGCGAGACATGAATTAAGACAATTCCAAGTTTTCGCCTTATTAAAATCCAAGAGTGCTCACAACAGATTCACTCTCAGTTGCGCCATCCTCACAGTGTACGTCCACAACAATATTATTTGTTTCAGCCAACTGAACAAAATAAAGTTTAGAATAAAAGTATACCAAATTTTTTGTAAACTGTTAGGAGATCTCAGTGAGTCAAAGGGAAGACAAAAGTATGCATGATACCTCAATTCTTGCAAATTTCGGATTTTGAAATATTCAAACTCATTTCAGTAGACTATCGCTTTCAGATGTTTTAAGCAAAGAGGCAAAATTGGTGGAATTAAATCTTGAGCTTTTATTAAAACAGCCATTAAAATTAATTATGCTCACCTTACTTTTGTTTTCATTAGTTTTTAGACGTACTGGCTTTATAACCGGTGATGGTGGATCTAAACGCACAAATGCAAATTCTGTAAGGCAGTGCCTCCAAGTATTTAATGTCCAGAAAAAAGCTTGAAATCTGTTAAGCCATAAACTGTTTAAATTATTTCACCTTTCTTTCCAGATGACTTCTCAATATTGTTTATCGTTTCAGAAATTTCATTTACCCGAAGATTTTCAGACATTAATTGATTATGTCGGGATAACTGGAGAAAAAAAAAAGCATAATTAACCCAATCATATAATACTGACCCACGAAGTTGCAAATCAAAAGGAATAAGAATTTCAGTAGAGCTTCATCTCCTTCTTTTTTGTTTAAATCTTTGTTTTGGCAGAAATTTAATTAACAGCTTGGAAAATTACAACCGCAATCGCCAAAATAGTGAAGAAAGTAATAATTAAACTTGTATCGCACAAATACCTCAAATGGGGTTTCCGTATTTCTGGAGTTTTATATTTCCGGGAGGAGGCTAAACTTGAGAATTCACTGCATCCAGACAATGGAAAATTAATTTAAAAGTATTTCGCAAGAAGTTATTACTTCGTAAAATTCAATTTGCCGTGAGAGAAGCATTCATTCAGTGGATGCTGAGGTTACAGGCGTGAATATTAACTAGCTCGGCAAATTAACAAAAACGTCTTTGAGTAGGCTATGAAATCAGCAGCAGTCAACTACGCATCTAATATATTAACCAATAAATATAAATGAAGAGTTGAGGAACCTGTTCGGCTTTGTTTAGCGTCATATTCATCATATGGGCAAGTAGACTGACGGTTTCATTTGGAAAACTTTTATGCTGACTGTTGAACATATTATCTTTCTCGAGTGAATAAATAACCTCTTCTCTTAAGAAAACCTATAACTATAGATGATAGCACCAAATAATCACAGACACAAGTAGAACCACAATATTCATTCTTTAGCCGACCAACCTGTGATATCCACAACTCAACAATAAAGCACATTTTTAAAATTCACGAAAAATCTGCAGTTTCAATTAAAAAATAAGGAATGAAGAATTTACATTCCTCGCTTCAAAGGAGCAGGGAAATTAATGAATACTGAATTTCTCCGGCTCACTGCCCTACACATGCCAATATTACACAAATGAATAGATAATAACTGGCGCATTTCTGAAGAAATTGTGAAGATTTTATTGCTTGCATCTTTAATCAATATAAAGGATATCTCCAGCTTTTAAAATCATCTTTCTCTTATCCAATTTTAACTTTTATACGTGGGCAGGTTTGATACAATTGGAAGAAAAAAAAAAACAGTTTTAAGAAACAGATACTTCCTGCGTTTAAATTATTTAATTGGGAAGAGTTTGAAGCAGAAAGGAGATAATATCCGCTCCATCTATCAGATGAGGTTTTCTCCCTAATTAAATATGACCAATTAAGACTGGAACTCGATATTCGAAAGTTAAAAATTATAAAAATGTTAAAGATTTAATTACACACGATTTTTCAATTTTAAGGGTAATTTTTTTTCGCCAGCAATATTCTCTTGTAAAAAGTTGTTACAATGTGTACATGAAATTATTATTCATCCAGCAACATAATTAAAAACTGATAAATTTATGACACAGACAAAAATGAAAGAAACGATCCAATGGGAAAATCTCCTAAGAATATGAGACCGGTCAAACATAATATTCAGCAAAACGAAACTGATCTGCTAAGAAACTTCAGTTTCTAGGAAAACGAAACATTGTAGTTATTAAAAAAAAAAAAAAATGTAGTTGGTATTAAACTGAAAGCACCAGGACTAATTTCTCTGATAGGAAGGCTCCTAGTATAAGAACATAAGAAAAAGGTTCCGAATATTTCAAAATATAATGCTGTCCAGCGTCCAAAATAATATATTCTAGAAATATTAAATGCTAAAATCAAAAACTAGATCAGTAACCTTTGTCAGAGCCATTATCATTATTTGAAATTGACATTGCTTTTCGTGCAGAAATCTTCTAGCCTTTTCTTTAGACTGCCAGATTCATTAATGTTATATTTCATAATCCAAATCCGTAAACGTTTTAGTGATTCCATGTCGTTATTTCCAGCTGCAGAAAAGTAATGCGATTTGAATGGAATCTAACAATATGCATTTGCCTGTATCTGGAAGAAAAAGTTACAAGAATCTTTACATATTTTTCACAATAAAGCATAAGCACACCTGCTACATCGAACCAAACATTCTGAGTCGCATACATGAGTCCCTGAAGTTCCTTGATATTAGCCTTGAACTTTTTTGCTCCCTTCTCTTGCCTCCGCCTACAGCGTGGCTGCCAAACTGCTAATAACGACTTTATATAACCTCGGTGATTTGATTCCTGAAACCTTCCCCTCAGAATCCCATTTATGAATCTTCGAAACATAGAAAATATTTTATAAAACTATGATTTAAAAAAATCAGCCTTAAAATCTAAAACCTACCTGTGGATCCTTGACTAACCCGCCTTCTGGCAATAATTTATGATTCAAATATTTCCGAGTATTTCGAGAGCAGCTTTCTTCCAATAAGGTGCTCAGTAAAGCAGTAGCAAAATGTTCAATATGAGGTAAATTCTGCTGAAAGTTTCATAAGAAAACATAGCTTCCTAGCATCTGAAGATAAGCGAAAACTCAAATGTGAAATTTTTGAAATTTTTAATGGAGAAATATACCAGGTCATTTTTCAGACGAAAGAGTGGCTCCTTAAAGTGACGTCCGGAAATTTTCAGCTGAAAAATAAAAATAATCTTAATCGGACAATCAAAAAAAAGAATAAATTTACAAATAAGTTAGCGTTCTGAGTGCAAAAACAAACCCTTCTGAAGACCAGTTCTGCCTCGCAAGTCATATCCACTTTTAACAGTTCAATAACAAGTTCAGCAAGACCATCATGAAAAGCTCCAACTTCATTGAGCTTTTCAAAAATATTCCCTAAAATAATCTCCTTAAAACATAAAAGATAAAATGTTTGAAAGTTTAAAGTTTTCAATAATAAAGAATTCTAAAACAGTATAATCAAAAATGTATTATAGTTTGCCAAATATGGTCGTTTCTTTATTTACTCGCTTTTGAAAAGTTAGATGAAAAATAAGGTGAAAATGACTTGTGTATAACAATCTTAAACATCACAGAATAGGGAAATCTTCCCTACAGTTAAAATATAAAAGACCTCTCAATGCCATGGAATACAAATATAAAATAAGGCATAGCAAGCATCACTTTTCTTAAGTAGCAACTTTTCATAAGTAATAAAAATTCAAATATGAAAATATGTAAAAATTGGGCATACGAAGCCTTTTTTCTCGAAGCACATCGTTCAGATTTCTTTCCAAAATAGTATGACGTATAAGAAGATCACAGCCCTCCTTAGCCCGATATTTCTGAGCATTTTTATACCACAAATTAAAAGCATCATCGAAACAGTTACTGAAAAAAAAAGAAAAAAAAAAAAAAAACTTACTATTTAACATTGATTCAACATAAATTCAAATGAATAAAAACACCACTAATTTTTTTCAGAAACATACCTTTGCAGATGGGCCTTGACAACAGCGCGCAAATAAACTGAAGAGTTATTAAGAAAGCCTAAATCAATTAATGTGTCACACAAATCCTGGATTCTTGGCAGGTCATTTTTTTTAAAAGCTTCGGTGAAAAGAATCTCAGCAACCGCCGTATGATGCATCGAAAATAAACCATCCGGTGCTGTAAGAGCGTTTTTCAATTGAAAAAAATTTGGCAGCTAGGTAGGCAAAAGCATTTCCCAGTTCTTCACTTCCTTTTGATTATGGCATAAAAATGGCAGGCCAAAATCTTTTTTTTTATTTCGCTTATCAACTTCGGTGGTTTGTTAGGATGCTTTATGATTTTTCTAAAAAAGAGATTCTAAAGAGTCGAGACGACAAGCTTTGAATACTCATCCCAAAACTTTTCCAATCAAGCAGTTGAAATACATAATTGAAGACAAGATTCCCATTAAATTGTATTACTAAAAAACATACGCGACTTGACAAGAAACAAATTTCGATAGTAATGAGCATAATCGATTGTTGCCTTCAGTCCTTTTTCGGTTAAAATTCGTGTCAGCAGTTGTAGAATAACTGAATTGGGCAGCACAACACGGTTGCATTCCGAAGCACTGCAGTGGAATAATGATTCAGAAGTCTGAACTAAACCTAACATTTGGAATCAAGAATTCAGATGCCGAAACTTACAAATATATTAATTTACTCGTATTTTGTTAAGTTCTTATGAAATGACTTATACTATAGCAGTTTATAACTGTCAAAAAAGAAAAAACACACAGATTCTTCATAAGCCATAAAGTCTCCTCGACGTCTTTCCCACAGGTGACAAAAACTTCAAGAAGTTCGGCTGCAAATGTTTTTAAGCGACGGTAGGATGGCCAAAGTTCCTTACTCAAAACTTTTCGCAAGCCAACGACATCCTGAAATAAAACGGAAAAGTAACTTCCAAACTTCGATAAATAGAGCTTGAGATTCTTGAATGTAGGGCAGGGGGAGGGGAGAAGAAAGATTTCACTCTAATTTAAGAATTCAACCAGGTTGTTGTAAATGACTCCTCAGTTTGAGAGTAATTAGCAACGTGGGAAATAACTATCTCCTACTCACCTTTTTTAAAACCAATTCTTTCAATTGTTCAACTGATGCTACTTTGATTTTTGTAGTTTTAGGGCTGCCCTCATTCTTAAATCTTTCTTCAGCATTATCCTGGCATGACACAGCACTAGCCGAAGCTATCCCATCATGCATAATGGTCGAACATGGAGTAGTTCTTAGAGTTCGAAATTGCATATTTATTACAGGTAGTAATTTACTGGAGATGGGCCGTAAAATTTGACCAGCATCATGTTGATTTTTCTGAAATTAACAAAATAACAAAAATTACCGTACGCTAATGCTCTAGTAACGATGAGTTTAATTTTCAACAAAATTTATGAAATTTATAGCTGAAGTAAACCAAAACAAATAATAATTACCGATTTTCCCATTCCACGCCCACTTTTACAAAGCAACGTCTCTCGATTCCTGACGACTTTATCTGTTGGAGTATGAAGATGCGCTGGCCATAATCTAGCGCAAAATGCCCACTATAAATTACAGATTTATAACATTTTCAAATCCCGATTTTTATGATCTACACCGACATAAAAAGATCCGGTTTTTTTGTAAACAATAATGATTTTTACTGACAGAAAAAGCAGCGATGAAGTTGGAGAGAAGAAAAAAAAAAAAGAAAAACCTGCTGCTGTCTTTGCAAGCTTTTTCTTGATTTAATTCTCAACGTTGCATCATACAGTTGAGCCTTTTTAGACAGAGTTAATGATGTACTATGATTGGCCCGGAAACTGAAATTTTATATTTATCATGTGTAACCTGTAACTACTACACTACTAGTTTTCAAAAACAAAAACAAAACAAAAAAAAGCTATGGAAATCAATTAGATTACCTCGTCGTTATCACTTCGTAAGTCTGACAAGGCAGGTAATTCAATATTCCAGCGATACTGCACCATCCCCATCTTTCAAGAAAAAATTTCGAAGTTTCCGTTATACTTTCGTTTACTAAATCAAAAAGAATTGAAACCGACCTCCCACTTCCCGTTCCCTATATAGTTGTGTACATGTGAAGAATTATCATTTGCTGGTTAGCATGGCTTTAAATGTTGTGAAATTCTACGCAACAAAAATAGTCCAAAAGTTAATGTTCATTTTTCCTTACCTGCACTGTTTGTTCTTGAAGTGGAATCGAAAAACTCGGATGGTTCAATAGAAACACAGAACGTACTGCAACATGCATGACTAGAAATAAATTCCAATAAACTAGCGGAAAATTATTTACAGACATATCACTATTCATTAATTAATACAAAGTATCATCTAATTAATTATTTCAGTAAAAGCTGAAAATTAACCGACGACTGATAATTATTCCATTAACAATCATTAGTTAATAGCTAATGTAAGGCAGCACTTCAAAACAAGGCCAAATATAAAGTTAATAAAAAGTTATTATTTGGTGTTATTCTATACATTGGTATGGACAAATAGTCAAATACCAATATAACCAATGAGACAACTAGTTATGGAAGTTGGTGCAACTAAAAGTTAACGAATAGATATATAACGTACTTTTGTCTCTCCCGAAATGCGTTTCCACACCATTTTATGAGTTTTTTATGGGTAATTCCTATGTTCAAACTCGCTGACGGAGATAAGCGAAAACAAGCTGCTGAAATATTTCATTAAAAAAACTCATGTAACAATTCTCCTAAAGACCATCTACTAAATCATTCAAAAATAACATACAAAATCCTATTATTGAATGTTGATAATTCAGCAGTACAGTTCCAACTGGCAATTTACATCTGTGCAATAAACACCTGCAAGTATTAAACGAAATTTAAATAAGAATAAAGACTTAAAATGAATGAAGAATGATGAGAAGAGACAAAGTGAAGATATGGCTAGTTTCTAATATTAAATAATCCCAAAAAGTTTACTACAATACCTGCGGTTTGAATAACGCAACATACTTCAAGGCACGCAGTCCGAAATACAGTATCACATCACACCTAAATTAAGGTTGATTAGACAAAAAAAAGAATTAGTCAATCATTACAGCACTGCAGATCTAAGCTTCCACACACAGAAACTAAAAATTAGAATGAGCACCAATAAAAAGAACACATGACTATTTGTATTACGGAAAACAGGCTACGACGCATGACGTCACAGTCACATCAACTAAATTTATCAAGTTTCAATGATTTATGTGGCTCAAATAGTTCCTTCCTAACTGAATACGAAACAAAGAATCCAATATCTGCTTGAGAATACGGCAGAACTATAGAAAGCATAAGACCTGAGGAAAACTTTTATTTCTTCACATTATTTAAGGATTAGATATGCTAATGCTTGCTTTAGGTATCATGATGCATTAACTTATGCACCTTAAATTCAGTTCTTTAAATATTTAAAATGCAAAACGAAATAATCACTATTGTTATATATATCAGTGGATCAAAAATAGCAAATAAGAATGTCATATAACCAAAACTTACTGCTCACATTGTCGTTACCTATCCTTATAAAAATTTAAAGAAAGCAAAAATGGGAAAGTAGAAAAAAAAAATCGAAAAAGATAAAATATCACAATTTCTCAACATAATAAGGACAAAAAAGACTAAGGAAAAATTCTTAGGAAGGTTTCATTTCAGCATCAAAGAATTACTCAAACACATCCAAATCTAACGGTAAATCCAAAAACCATTCCAAAATAAAGCATTTTCCAACATTATTAAAGGAGTATGTTGTGCGAAAAAATAAAGAAAGATACTGAAAGGATTTGTAGGCTCCTGAAATACCACTAATAAATTATTTGTAAACCCGGTAAATGAAAAAAAAAAATCAACAACCAACAAAACCCAACATTTGCAACATCAACAAGCGTCACCACGAAACCTCACGTCACCAATAAATTCTGCTTTTTCCGGATTATTAGATGCAAAAAAATTTTGGAATTTTAAATGAGACGTGAATTCTAATAATATGCATAATGAAAATGGCAGTGATATTAAACAAGCTTTAAATTTATTCCGATATTTTTTTTTTTTACTTTTTTACTGAATATGCTAATAATCAGCTATAAAGACTTGCACCTATAGATATAATCACTTAAAAAGAAATTCATGCCGACAGTTGTAAACCACGTTTCTGACGTAAAACACGTGAGATATAAAGGTAGAAGAAATCTGCATAAAGTACGGTCTGAACAACTCCCGATATAACAGCAATTGGATCGAAAAAGCCTTCTGTATAATAGCGGTAGATCCAATTCAATATATATAACGCACTAGAAAATTATACTTCGATAACTGTCTCAAAGCATTTTACTATTTACTAGAACTGTAACATAGAAAATAACCTTACAAAAAACGTCACTTTCTCATGTAAACTGAATTATATATTAGAATATAAAAAAGGGGCAATGCCTGCAAAATAAGATAGGGTGATAATGGTCAATAAGCAGGAAGTACAGAAAAAGTTTCGCTTCACGAATAAAAAATATCACAGAAGCGTTCTAGCTATATTTTTGAATCTCCGTATGAAATGTTTACATACCGATAAGATCCAAGTGCGAATAAATAATGTGCGGTGATAGTTTCAGCACTCCCGGTGCGCGAAAGCATGAACAGCTGTGGCATAATCGCAACAGCTTCCAAATAAATCGAAAAGGTCCACATCACCTAAAAAAAATTTCTACAATTCATAAGTTGCACAAAACGTTTTTTACGCAGTAAAGCTTCTATAACTTTAGAGGAAGATACAAGACAAAAAAAAAGGATCACCTCCATAACTGTAAATTCATGATTAATAAGCAGAGCTAGAACAGCGCACGGGAGTACCAAGAATTCGACACGAAATGTATCATGATTCCGATCATAAGTTGCTTTGAATTTGATCCACATTAAGTACAGAGTACCGAAAGATGATATCAAGAAGAAAATCTGCAAATAAAAATAAGTGTTTATTTTTTGTGATAAAAGATTGATTTTATCAAAAAACAATCTGTAAACCAAGCCATAATGCAGTGAAAGTGAATCTGTAGTTCTTCAGAAGAGAAGCTCAAGATCGCTGATTTGAATCATGTTACGCGATATGATAAATTTGGCCGTATTACATCAAACAAATTAAATATTTATTCAAGAACAGCATAGATTTGTTCCATAAATCCGGAGTGATGACCCGAAAATTTTTTGAAAAAAAAAAAGAAGTATATACAATGATCAAAATTATCTAATCTAATAAACCTTCATGGCCGAATTATAGAGGGAAACAAAATTCGTGAAAAGATCCAAGTAACGAGATGTGAAGACGGCTGCGAAAAGGAGCTGTGATCTGCCTGATATGCCTGCAACAGATCGTGTCGTCCACATTTTCAATGCTAAGATGAAAATGGCAACGAGATGCGCCAAATCTGCTGTTAGTCGAAAGATGTTCATCTAAAAAGGCAAAAGTCATCGATAGTTTAGTTAGTTTTTAATTAGCAAATAAATATTACTAATCATCAAGTCAACACACAGCTGGTGAAAATACGAACTAAACTGTGTTAATTAGCTTGACGTCGATCCCACCAGAAATGAAACGTCATAAAGCCAGTGGGATGAGCATTAATTCACACTGTAAGGAATTTGGGTTACGTCACAGCTGTTTCGATAAGATTGGCTCCTGTCAAGGTCTTGGAACAGCACAACATATCTAGGAATTCTTCTTTTAGTGAGGTTACTAGGCACAGCGATTGGCTGAGCTGTATGCACCATTACCAGCTGAATGGATGAAGAGATATTTTCGAGGGAAATTCTTAAATCTCCTTATCTATAATAAACTGATATCATAACAACTGTATCCTTCCCCCCCAACCCCTTCCAAAACAGAAACTCACTTTAGGTGAGCCGGGGAGATTTAGAAACCCGAAACGATGGCTGACAGTCATTGAAACAGTTGAAGGCACAGTGAAACATGCTATCTCAAAGACTGTCACTTCGATAGATTCGGGTAGGTTCGTGAATGGGATTTCTGAATCGTAGAAGCCATCCGGTGTAGCCTTTACATGATGGCAGTTCTCAAATCAGCAAGAAGCACTAGACTACTGAAGTCGCCGCTGAAGAAATCGAATGGACCAGCACAGACCCATACTAGAATAAGACTCGATATACGACTATTTCCTCCATGTTTTCTTAACTGATTTATAAAAAATAATGAAATGCATCTTCACTTCCGTCCATCCTGTTCATCAATTCTAAATTCATCGCCTTAGTTTAGACTACAGTCAGACTGTAATGCAACTTCAATAGTATACGTCTTTTATACAGAAGCACCACTCTACCCACACGAAAAGCATGATGAAAAATGTTTATACCTCAATCAAAAAAAAGAAATGTTTATAAGGCATTGATGTCCATGACCAAAATGAAAATAAAACAAGATTAAAAGCAACTTTAATATATATGCATGTTTTTTCAAAATTTTCCGTATTAAACAAAACATTTGACGCTATTTCCATTTGAATGACACTGACACCAGCGATGATAAGCTTTTGTATTCATGTTATAAATCATAACTTTGATTATTATTAATTATGGTAAAGCAAAAGAAAAATTTTCAACTGATCAATTGATCTTAATATGAATCACTGCAACTGCTTTTTTGGATTTGCTTTCCCAAAAAGTTCCCATTCTTCTTTTCACTTATAACCATTTTTAAATGATGAGAAACTTTAACGATGTTCAAGACAGTGATGTTCACATATTCTCTATCGTAACATAACAGTTTCTTTCATAGCGATAAAGTATAGTGGAACGTTTATCACAATCCAATACCTTTGAGAAAAACTTCCACTAGATGAGTTTGATCCGGATCCTTTCGCGCTAAAAAAGAGCTGAAATTTCAGCACAGATAAAGGTGCAATGCATATCAACACTTTTACAAGAGATTTTTTAAGACATACTACAGTTCCTCAAACAGTCCACTGTCAAACGAATAAAGGCTTCGTCACATTTCGTATAACCCAGGGCTTCTGAGAAAAGTTTGAGATAATTGAAATGAAAGTTACACGCCTGAAAAGGGGGAAAAACTGGATAAGATTAATTCTATAAGGAATATTTAGATCTGAAGCAGACATATTGCAAAAAATCTTGAACTAAACTATGAGATCCAATACTACAAAACCAAAAAAAATAAATGTAGGAATCCATAGTTATATTCGGCTGTTACTAATCTATGAAAACAACAAATAAAACGCTCATAGTAAACAAAGTGGAATGGAAATTTAATGAATTCTTATTACCTCGTCAAAATGTAAAGTACACAACAGCTGATATGTTTGAAAGACATTTATCCATCGAATGTTTGTCTAAAAAAAACTCATTTAGCTTACCAATCAGCTATAAACAAATAAGACCGATATAAAAAGTCCCTAGAACTTTTCCAATTAAGTATGAACTTACCTTTCGCAGCAAACAACTGGCCTCGCTTAGTTTTCCTAAGCAAATCATAATTGCAATAGAAATTACGGAAACTTTCCATTCCGGCCAATATGTCCTTGCTACGGCAAGCGCTAAAAAAAACACAAAAATTAAATTATACACCCAACCTCATGCTTTAGGTTACTAATATCTATCAACAAATCTTTACCTTTATCCGCAAAACTTTCATTACCAATTCTGATAGCATAATGAAGCAAATAAATGATACCATTTGGAAAATCAGAAAATCGGAAAAAATTGCAAACTTTCAGAGCCTCGTCGAAGCCAAATCTGCAATTTGAGAAAGTGCTGAACTTATAATTCAGAATTTAAGTTTAATGGGAGATTAATCACAAACGAATCAAGTACTTTATCAAATGGGATTCTTGCCTATCAACTTACTTTTTCAAAGCTGTCGAAATAAATGGAGTTGAGATGATTTCAAAGTTACCGGACTGAACCCACTTAACTTCTGCTAGTGTCCTAAACAGCTGCGAATAAACAATAAATGACTGAAAAGTTTCATGTGGTAATTTTAAACTCTTTTGTATCAATATCCTCAGCGCTTTTTGATTTCGAGTTCTTGAGTGAAGATCTGAAAAAAAGTTATTTCAATTACTCCGAATGAATTCAATTGTTAAATGTATAGCTGTATAACTTCTACGCACGAAAAGAGGTACCAGGAGAACATACTGATAATAACACAGAAAAAAAAAAGAAAAAAAAGAAAAAAAAACAGAAACACTGCATTGCAGATGTATACTTCAGCGACTGAACTCAGAGAATGAACTCTAACTATAAACATTACATTTGCATTTGTCCTACCTTTAGGAACAAGTTGCTGTAAGTAATAAACGAAATCAGAAGTCATGTTTACGCTCTTGAATTCTTCTAAATGTCGAGCCAGAATAAATAAAATATTTTCAACAGTTATATGCACCGAATTACTACCATCTTTACACCTAAAAATAAAAAGTGACTCTTTGAAGCACGGAGGAATTCATCTTACCTATAGGTATATAGTATAAATTCAAGCGAGAAAATAGTACAGAACGGAAGAATGGGAAATCAACATCTCTTTTATGTATTCTAAGAGGATATTCCAGTCAGCTTTACGAATGTATAACATAAGAACAGGTTGAAACATCTGAGAAATATTTGCCGAGCTATAAGTTTTGACAAATTCATGTATCTTTTCCATTTCCTGCAACTTGTAATGAAATTTTCAATTTTCCTATGTCTTTCTAGAAAAATAATGATGGACCACTAATGAGAATAAAGGGTAGTTTTTCTTCTTTTTTTTGGAAAAAGAACCGAGACTAGTAGTATTAAAAAGCTATAAATAGTGAGGTCCTGACTATGGCTATATGATAAAAATTTCTTGGAGAACCTAAATTTATAAACTTTTTTCTTTTTTTAAACTGAATGAACAAACAATTAGATCTTAAAGATGCAATAACTTTCATTCACTTAACTAAAAGTTCTAAAACCTTCAATAATATATCGTGAATTACCTCATCTAGGACGTATTTTTTCAGCGTGTTTGATAATACTTCATTATACTTTCGTATTTTGTTTAGATTATTTCGTGTTTTTAGCCACCTGAAAATTAATTGGATTCAAGCACTTGAAGAATGCTAAACGCCTATCTTTCGTTAAATGCTATTAGGTTACTTTTCTATACTGCTGATTCCTACTGCAACAGGTTGTAGGAGCTTATAAAAAATGTCTTCTGGTATGTTATGCTTTTTCATGATATCCACAAGATCATCAAGCTGTTCAGTGCTCCATTTACTCATTTTTGTGTTATTCCTTCCTGCAACAATACACTGGTAAATTACTAGAATCATTTTGTAAATAATTTGTGAAAAATACACTTTTATTCACATGAGTTTTCAAATCGTTTAGAAAAAGTAACCTAAACAGGGCTGCAAAATTAATTTTCGTATTATACCAGCATTCAAGCTGTTTAAATCATTATATCCAACTGAAATAAAACCAGATAATATTTTAAGGCGTTCCTCAACAGCAGGCGTACTGAAATGCAAACCACCATAAAGCAAAAGTCTCAAGAATTAAAAACAAAATTTTCACAAGAAATTGGTTATTAACCTAAGAAAAAAGAAAGAAAAATACCGAATAAGTAAGGGTACAACCAAATGAATTTTAGTGCAGTTAGGATCCAAAATCTTCAAAAGCTCCAAAGTTAGCAATAAAGCCTTCTCAACGCATAGAAATTGATGAGTTAGAATACAAAACAAAATGTGCTCCAGCAAAAAATGCCTGAAAACTTAAAAAAGTTGCTGTGACTAATATGTTGAGTTTCCTTACACATAATAAACTTAGACATCATCACAGATAATATTGAACTTCTTACGCGTGATGAGTATTTCGATTAATATGTGTGAACAAATCCTTCAGTTCTGCCACTGATAATTCTGCATTTATTAAAGCTTTCGAAAAACAACCGATCCAATCCATATGAAGTCCGAGATCTGAGACATGAAATTATTTTAAGAAATTACGACTCTAGTATAATCACAAGTACTAAAATAATAAAGCATCTTCATATTATGTTAAGGAAGTGCAACTGTCAAAAATGTATGTGGAATTAACAAAAAGGTACCATTTTTAAAAAAGGATTTGACAGATGAGTGTAAATCACTGTGGAAATATGAAAGGGCTGAATAGAACATTCCGTGTACCGCATGTCTATTTGCTTCTCGAACCATTAACTTGAAAAAGCCACGATCTTTTCTCACTTTTAGAAGTGTCTAAAAGAATTGTATTTCAAAACGATGCAACGCATTTGATAAAAATTTAAAAGAAAAAAAAAAAAAAAAAACCTGACTTCGGTGCAAAGTTGTTCATGATTTTTGCCCATAGAATCGGTGCTACTGCGTGCAAGCAGCCAAACAAATTTCATTACCATTTCATCATTGAGCAATTTTTGTGATAAATCCGATGAAGACACTGACTCCAGCAACTGACAAAAAAAAAGAACTAAAAACATCCATTACACTTTTTCTGTTAATGAATTAAGACTTCTTTTTGTTTGCAAAAAGTTTGAGATAATTTCGAATATTTAATTCTAAGCACCTTTTTTTTTTTTTCCCCCCCCCCCCAATATATTCACACAATTTATTGTTTGTTAAAAACATACTAGCTTGAAATTTTGGATATCGCGTTTCTCGATGGCAGTTTTGCAACGTGCCATGAAAATAAGTGGTTCAATTTTACATCCATATTCCATAACAGCGCTCTTCAAAACGAGGAAAAAAAAAACATTCGGAGACAGTTAGCAAAATATTTCTCTCAATATAATGAAAAAGTTTCATATTTAAGGAAGAAAAATTGATTCGTATGAGTTAAATTCAAATCCAGAAATATTTACTTGAACTAGTTCATGCGCACTGCTGTCACCATTTTTAAAATAGCAATATATCTGATGTGCTTTCATTTCCATATTCACAGACAGATTACGCCTTTCTATTTCCTTTATCATCGAACTGAACAAAATTTATATGGATTCACAGGAAATATTCTGGACATAACTTTTCATGATGAGTTTTGGATAATGTTTAACATTTCCCTCTGAATAATGGATAATCATAACTATATTTAATTCTAATCACCAAAACTTAACGCACAATCATGACTTTAATGATATTATAAAGTAACATGCTATACTTCATTACAGCGACATTTTCTGTCATTGATAGTTCCTGTAGAAGTAGGGTGAAAAGTTCTTCATCCGGTTCGAGATCAAATACTGTTTCAGCTTCCTTCAACAATGCCACAGCATCGAATGCTTGTTCGTTTTCAATCAAAACCATTAAACGGCTTTTCATTGCTGCGCGAGTTACAGGAATATCTTCAAATTTGAATATGTGATTTTAAATACGACCAGTATAATGGACATTTTAAATCTTGAGTCATGTTAAATTTCTTTTGGTGAAATAGATGAAAGGAAATTCCGGAATTTACCTGCATGGATAAGCGCTCTCCAAAGACGATCAGCAAGAGCAGATTTTACACTACTTGTAGCATCACTCATCGGTAGGCCACATAAACTCAACAAAAATGGAACATGAATATCACCAGACCGTCGTAGAAATTCTATTAGATAGTCTGAATAATATACCTCTAAATAATATATGGAAATGACACTGTTCCCAAATATCGATATAATAATGTCCCATAAAGAGGTTTTAGAAAGATTATGAATGGTTGTGAAAAAACATTCTCCAAAAAAAAAAAAAGGACCGTTTTTCGATTCGAGAGGTAACAGAATACTGCTTGTAAAAACATCAGACTGAATCGTTAGTCGCTTTTGATAAATGTCTCGCAGTCCAGCAATTAAGAAATCTGGTGATTGCTCCATTCTCTGCTGCAATAACTATCTGCTATGTGCTGCTCACTTATGTCTAAAGATCTTCAGCCTTGGAATAAAGATGAGTAGACCAACCTAATTCTTATACATATGCTTGAAGTGTCGAGCTCTGAAATCAAAAAATCAATTTCTCTGAAACCACAACTGAAAATTAAAGCACTGATAAACCACCACAATAGCCAACCTTAGATACAGCATTCTGCTCAAGATGCTTGTTTTTTCCCGTATTGCTACCTTTCTTCGTAATATGCCCGACTGATTCGGCGAACAACCATCGCTGGAGTATGGCAATTATTTGTTGCTTCGGAAGCACTGTTGAGCAGTGCTTTTGTCTCGGAAAGATAATTGACTTATGGAGTCTGAGAAAAACCAGTCTTAAACATTAGTGGAAGATTAATTCCAAAAAACTTTTGAAAAGGAAGCATCTGAGAAAAGGAAATACTTTTTGTGAAGATATGATGTTTCCTTCTTTTGATTAAAATAAATCACTTGGAATAGAAAAAATGAAAAGGAGTGGAAACTTGCGCTGAATAGCGGTTAGCCAAGGAAAACGTCGAGCGTCGAACACAGCACTGCATTACCTACACCCTGAAGAAGATGCAGAAGTGACCTCTGCCCCGAAAGGACACATTGTCCACCGCAGCCATCCAACCAGAGACTAAAGTTCTTAGGAAGACTGCCTACTCGATCGAAATTACCCGGCGATAAGTAACTCCACGAGAAGTTCGTGAAACGCTCCGTGAAACAAGCAGTCCCAATTGCTTCTCTCCTATTGGTATTCCCAGTGCTCTCTTTATTTAAGCGCTAGGGTAGGGGTGAGGGGAAGATCAGCTGTAATAACTGGTGGTTTCCTTTATTCAAACATTTATATCACAGATTTCACGTCAGTCGTCAAAGTTCACGAGTTATTTGTGGCGTTCATGATCCTGTGGTGGACATGATACATCAGAAACACCTGTCATGGATAATCCGTCGGAACTCCGCTTAGCAACGCTTGATTCCGATATACTTTGCGTTGGTTCAGTTGCTTGCTTCTTCCTGTCAATATTTAAGCATTTCTGGCGGCATTCAAGTACTATCATACCATTTTCTTCATGACGAAGCCAACAGCGTACAGTGAGACTTTTCAGAAAGTTAGTTTGTACTTGGGAATGTCCGAGAGCTGTCCATCTGATGCCAAATTATTGTGCTGCGCGATGCTCATCGCCTTCTTCACACTTGGATCTTTTGCTTCACTCACTTCCCGACGATATTCATTCACTTCCTTTATTTGCAATGCTTCCAGTACTGCTCGTACTGTGATCTTAATGTTTCCCCTGCGGTCAGTTTCTGATATGGGAATTCAAAAACAAAAAAAAGAAAAGTTATTTCTTAGTGCCGTGATGGAAGGACCTTAATATAGTGAAATGGTGGCATCACGTAAACTGTTCTCGATGGTGTGAAATACAAATTGCTCAGATCTACGGAAGTGCCCTTATCGAGACATTGCAAGTAGATTTGCTCGATCAGCTCGACGCCCAATTCAACCGGAGTAACGGCCACGCGAATACCCTTCGTGTCCTCATAAAATGCTTCTCCTGTTAGCATTACAGCTACTGATCTGGATGGTAAACTTTTATAACTAGTGTTATATTACTTAGGTTCATGAATAATTACAGGCCATAATATGCGTTCTGCCTGCATGTTGTAGCAGCATTCTGGTCTTTTTTACTGATGTGCATTTAAGGAAAGAGATTGCAGAAAGTCTACCCAAGCTACCGTCATTCACCTGGATCGGCATCCCTTTTTATAAACGGAAAATTTTTTCATGCTTCCGAATGAGCTATGAATCTGACATAAATTGAAAAGTCGGCGCATGGTATGGATGTTAAACGACAATTCCTGAACAAAATCTTTTTAGATAAGTGGATTGTGTTGGAGCAGTTTTCAAATTTTCAAAAGTTCCATTTAGCTTGCTATATGTTCTGAAATTTAAAGATTTGCTCGAAAACTTCAAACTTATTTGTAAGAATTTATGTATAATACCTTGAAACCAGGATAATTTTCCATTGTTTCTTGGATACGATAAATCTGTTCTAATGGTGCTAGCGGATTCGGTTCTGATCGTAACCAATCGAAAGTTGCATGATCTCGATGCAAACCGATTCGTCGATTTGTCCATTGAAATAGTTCATCATGCAAAATTAATTTTGATTCTTACATATTGTTCTCCTTGACTGACGTTGTCAGGAAATTTATGTCAAGAAGGCTTGAATGAGAAACTTGGTGTGTCACAATTTTCAATTTATTTTAAATGTATAATTAAGTTGAAAATTTAAGGAAAATTACTTTCATTTCTCCAAATATTTCTTCAATGATATCGTCCAGGGTTATTAGTCCGATAAGACTGTAACTTTTGCTGTCGTATTTCACCACCATCGCCAGATGTGATATATAACCTGGAAAGGATATTTTGAAATGGGAGAATTATGAAAAATACTAGAAAAGCATGCAGTATACTCTGAGGAAGCGTAGCAAATTCGATTCTGAACAGTGAGTAGCGGTCCGTCTCCATTAAAATCAAGCGGATCGTTTTAAAATTTCTCAATATAGAATAGCTTATCAAAGGAAACCGATTTGGATGTAATCAGCTGGGTTTAGACAAACTCCGGAAAATACGAGAACAAATTTTTCATCGTAATAATCGCATCTCCCAAAAACAACCTTTTGGTTCGGATGCAAAATTCTGCCCTTCCATTTCGTTCATCAGAGGGTTTACTTGCATCTCTTCGCACACAAATCGGACCTATTCCTCTTAGACATAATTTCTTTTTAAAGCTGATAAGAGCAGTAATAAAATATATTTAAGAAAACCATTTCGAATTATCAAGTCAATAGACGTTTACCAAGCGAAACAATAGTAATTTGAAAATACTTCCATTCGTCTACTGCTACACTTTCCTAAATTCTCTTAGCATTGCTTCAAATTAAATCTTTTCAAAATATCACTTAGGTAAACAAATATTGATATGATGAACTATTTCGAAATTTCATGCAGACTTCCTTCATCTCGTCTTCATTTATTTTTTAATGCAAAGTATGGATTAATTTACCTGCTTTAAATAATTTAATTTTTTAAGGATCTCGATAACGACAGTGCCTTTATTGAAATCAGTAGTGATGAGGTCCTTGACGTTTAGTACAGCAATGATTTTACTTCTTTTTGAACCTTCGTAAACTGGTATGCGGCTGTAGCCTTTTTCTACGATTGAAAGTATCAGCTGGAAAAAAGGACTCTGTTGCAACTAAAAGTTGATTTAATTTCCCTAATATTATTATCTGGAACTAGAATCGCATTAGTAAGTTTACATCACTAAGATGCTGAAAAATACTATAAAAACTTTTATTTCTGTTATTTCCTCTTCCAATCATTTTTTGAATTTTTTACATAAAATAGTTTGTATAAAAGATGAAGTGATCGGATATGATTGTTTGATTAAGGTAAAAATTATCAATTCCAATTGCTATCGAAGCACATGGCCTAGTGTTCCAAATAATTTAATGGCAAATTAATTTCTTTAGATTGTTTTTCAGCAGTTTTTTTTTCGTAAATAAAATTTTTCTTGTAAGCTAGATTTCTATTTTGAAATGAAACTTTAGTTCATGGAAAACGGTCTAGTTTAAACTGTGAAGTCTACTGACAGCAAGCACTGGTTGGAATCATGCTTAAGCTCATGTCTAACGGCTATGTTTCATGTATTGAATTCTGAGGTTCCGGTAATACAATGAAAAAAGCGAACTTTATTATCGAGGGTGTCTGTTGTTGATAAGAGAAACACTTCGTCAATTTTCGTCATCACATTACCAACTCGAATTCTCGGCAAATTGATCGCGTTCTTCAGAATCTCTACAAATTTTTCTAATTAAATGTAGTGAAATGAAAAAATTATATCATTAGAAAATGAATCAATATAGATACCGGAAAAAACTGCAGAACTTGTTCTTGCTGTCTCCAGAATTAAAAATTCAATCTTACTCCTATCGTAAACTTCACATCCTGTAAATTTAAAAAATTTCTTCGAAACATAGCTTTGGAATTTATAAGGCAAGTTATTTTCAATGAACTTAGATTTCAAATTATCAATTCAAATTTCTCTTTATTAAGCAGCGTGTATTTTACAGTATAAATTAATAAAGAAATGGTTTTAAATCGGCAAGACTAAATAAACCTTGAGATCCAAGGACTGCATCCAAAATCTTCGAAACAGGCCAAGCAACTGGTGATAAAGCAATCATTACAAACCAGGTGATGTAGCGTGTTTTGCTGGCAATTTGTAAACCTCTTCGATTGCATATTGCCTAAGTTGCTAAGTGAGTTATGAACTTTAGACTGATATTTACTGTTACGATGCATGCATGAACTGTTATTCGTTATTACTTTTCTTAGATGATAAATTTTAAATGATTATGAGCATGAGACTGCCACCACTGCAATGTATATTTTAAAATATTAGGGCACTTTGTTTCATTCAATTTGACTATCAGTTTCAGATTTCCGTTTTGCAGTATTGTATTGTGGGGTGGCATAATTTAACAGAATTTAACTGTGCTTGCCTTACCAGTGGAAACAACTCTCCAAAAACAATGATAACAATACATGGCACAAGTGTTATTGCGAAGAACGGTAAGCTACCGGCGCCTACCTGTATAGCATAATGCATATGAAACTTTAGATTATAAAACAGAATGTTAAAATGTGAACTGAAAAATTACTGAGCAATCATTTCTAATTGAATGTCATGGGTGTTTTGTGTATTTGGAATTTCTGCAATTTCTAGCAATTATGAATTTATAACATTCTGAATCTGAACCACTTATGGAAAAAAACTTATCGATCAACTCACGTATTGAAGGAGGTTCTCAAGTAGTAATGATAATCCACAATTAATGATAGCATTTGCTATTGCGAATGTACAAATAAGCCAGTTAAGATGTCTACGCACCGGTATAATATTTTTCGCAAGACGACTTTTCTGAAATTTCAGCTTAAAAAGTATTGAAATGTTCTAATACTCGCTACTAGCCAATCGATCAATTTGTTTTGTATTTTTTGCATAAAATAATTTAAAATGGTAACTATTAATTGCATTTTTCAATCACACATTTTAATTAATTCTAAAAAAAAACAAACATAAGCATCACCCATGCGAATAATAATGTTTAATTCACTAATTGCCACTGATGTAAATGACAAATTAAGGCCTGAGAAAAGAGCACTCATTGTTGTCATTAAAGCGATGATAACAAGCATTGAGTATAACGGAAATGGCATCCAATGAGGACTTCGAGATGCAAGCAACTTTGTACGAATCTAAAGACAAGTTGGTAAATGAAATAAATGTCATCAATTCTTCTGAACTCTCTGAAACTGGTTAGTTGGTTATCAAGCACCTGATTAAGATACGTCATGTTCCGGAGGTTGCTCTCACTCACTTCATTTCTTATTTTTCTTAGGTCTCCAAAAGTAGATATTTTTTATGATTTTTTTAAGAGAATTCAATTTTGCTTCAACTTCATCTTAAACGTCCATTGCTATGCCTTTGCAGTGAACATACCTTACTGATCAGGCTGCTATCCAATCTGTTATTCAATACGTGTTATTTCATTTTGACTCTATTTGCTGAGAAACCAAGTGAAGTATTTAAGTTATTTCAACTCAAATATCAAGCAATGTATGAGTCGCACTGTGCACTACTTGTAAAATGTGAGATATAAGAAGTCAAATACTTTATATTTAATCAATAGATTTTTAATACACGAACATTGCTTTCCATAGTTTTGTTGGAGAATGATGGTTTAACGCACAATAAATATAAGTGATCATCTTCAGGTATGCCATCCTTCATTTCCAGTACCAACACATTTTCATAGGACAATTCATTGACCACATTCATGTAGTAAACAGCTTTTTTCATTCGAAACGAATCCTAAGTGTAGGTTAATGATTTTATCTTTTTCCTTTTATACTTTTAGTACCTGCATAAAAAGTATGAAATTTCCTTTATCAATCGTAATTGATATTGAATTGAAATTAATAAAAGTATTGCAATTTTACAAGAATTTCGATAAAATTCTAATACAGCACAGTGATCTGCATCGGTCAACCAAATTGAATCGTAACCGTTGGGCCACAAGTTCGCTCCAAATAAAGTCATTATGAATTTTGTGTTTGGTTTTACTGTTTCTACGTCATATACCGATCCACGTTTTATTCCAACTACTTTTCCCAACACCAGCAATTTCCTGTTATCAACAACTAATGGTCTTAATTTAAGCATATGGCATATGCAGATATTGTGACTGAAGTAATTGATAGACAATTGAAACACTGAATTAAATAATATAATTCATTGTTCAGTTAAATTGTCGCAATTAGTCCATATCCACCACTTTTTACTACAGTGAATTAAAATATAAAATTCTGTGAAGAAAAAATCCATTGATATTCGATCTCTTTATAGAAATATCGTAAATCTGAACAAGTGAAGAGGGAGATGTAATAAATCAGTGAGCGATGAATATACTGGAAATGCATATTGGAAATGCAGGTGTAATTTATTGGAAAATATATGAGTTAATTGGAAGAGTTTCTGAATAGAAATGTTTGATAAATCCGTACAGAAGGAAGGACGCAAGCGAGATTAAGATAAAATATAATTTTATTGCAACCATTTGGAAGAGGTAATAAATTGAACAATAATTTATGCTTCAAACGTTATGAAATTTATTAATTTTTTGCACAACCATTCTTTACTTGCTTAAATTTAGCTTCAATAACTTTTGGAAATCACAGAGAAAAAAAACTTTCGGAAGCATTTTCCTGAAATTTCGCCAGTTTAACTTCTCAATGAAAGCTTGTAGTTGTTTTAGCAAGTTATAATTAGAAGATTAAAAAATATAATGAAATTTTCTATTCTTACCTATTATTATCAACAGTAATGGAGAGGGGGATTTATGCAAAAGTTTCGAAGGCGAGAGTTATGACATCAAAAGTATCAGAATCTCGCGGAAGTGCATCTGTCTAAATAAATGGATCAAATATGTGCACTCCACCATATCGCCCAACTATTTAGGGATTACTGCATTTAAGATTTATCCGGCTCTTTCAGAACTCTTCTTTTCCCATCTTTTTTCGTAATAAATTATAATTATTCATAAATAAATCGATTATTTTAAAATATCGTTGAAGAGCTTACAGCAGCACATGTCTGTGGCTATATTGTTTGCTAGCTCTTTGCTAGAATAATAAATTCTTAATACATAAAAAAGGTCACATGAATTGATTTTTTCTTGCTAATTCACGCTGAACTTTCCTTTTATCACTGTCTATTCCCCCGGTGAATCTCATTTTGTTTATCGTTTTATTAATTGAAGACAGCATTCATCAGAATGTTTGTTGAACTTCAGAAACCCCAGTACAGAGAAAGTACTTACGTCTATCAACCCGCTAACAGTTACCTCTCCGACTAGCACAATCATTTGTGCACTTGTTATCATTTTTTCATTTATATCTTTTGGTTATACTAAGATATAAAAACTATTGATTACGTGTGATTGCCAATGTGAATGGTTTATATAATCTTTCTAAATCGATATAATGTTAACTTTATGGTTTCGGCTTCATCGAGAAACCAATCATACATTTCAGCTAAAATATCTTTTTAACATGGAAAGGAAATATAATGATGGCTTCATCCCAATATTTCTTTGGTGAAGAAATTAATTAATTAATTTTCAATTTATTATAGAGAAAAGCTATCGAATGGATTTTTTGTTTTCTAAAACGACTTGCTGATGAATGACGAAAATGTTTGGTAGTATTACTGATGACAACAGCCTAATACCACTATCAGTTGCGTTTTTGCAAAAATTAGCTATCATACTTCTAATTACATGTTCAAACTGTAAGTCTTAAGCAGCTGGACTGAAACTGCTTTTGAATATGTGAAATGAAATTGCTTTTTCTTACAGTTAGAACTGCACCAGAAAGATGAAATGAAATTCCGCTCCTTTTGAAATTTCCATTTTGTATAAAAATAGTTCATCAAATTTACTTGTTAAATTTTTAGGTTATGCGGTGCAATAAAAAAAAAACTGAGTAATTAATTGAAAAATAATATTAAGTAGCAATTTGTAATGTGCGAAAAAATTGTAGACTATCTAATAGAGTCAGTCTTTAAAAATGTTAATTAAAAATAAGTGATTGGATTCTTTTTCTTCATAAAGACCTGTTTTACAGTATTTAAAGAATTGATTTAGCTTAGTGGATAGGATCTAAAAGATTCTCTAGCTCCGAAGCCAATCTTCCTTATCATTACATGTCTGAATATTAATGATATCAAACGTGAACCAACCAACTCCAGCGCTGCTTTTGAAAGTGAATGCCACCACTGTGTCCATTTTTCCAAATTTTCAGTTTCTGCGAATTCTGCAAACACTATTTATGGTATTTTGAATTTTTTGATGATAACATTCCATGTTGTGATAACACTGTTATTAACATAATCTTCTATTCTAAGTATTGTTGAATTTTATTTCATGCTCTTGTTTATCATTTTCAATTATCACCACATATTTTTACTCTAAAGGTTCATTTTTGACTGATAGTGATGGTTAGGGTGATGACAAGTGTCAGAAGAGGAATCACAGGAAGGAGGACGATAGGTTGGTTAAAAATGTTGGTGTAGTCGTCAAAAAAAATGCCATGACATGCTAATAGTGAATATATTCTGGTTGTGACTGTCAGCCACTAACGAAGAATTTTAGCGTTAATTTTGTTAGCATACCTCAATTGGAAATAGGTTGATTTCTTTAGCAAGAACATCCGTGAAGACAACTTCTGAGTCTTTCTGGTTATGCAAACATCTCTACTTCCTTTCATCAATCGACCAAATCTTAGCTGAAACTTCATCGTTTAAGAACTTTTGGAGTTTCGAGCTTCTCAAGCCTTTTCATGGAAGAGAACTGTATCCTTTCTACCAAAAACACCTAACTTCATTTACTGATATGTAGTAAACTTCTATCCAATGATTTCGCTGGAATTCACAAAGTTATTGTGTTCAGATAATGATGATAATTAAATTTATCCACACCAGAGAGCGACGAATTTCTCTGCTAAATTGGTACAGTAGCCATAATGTGATAATCAGTGGACAGTTCGTTCAAGCCTCAGCTCATATACGTTTGTAGTGTGTCCTTCAACATCTGAACATAATTTCAAAAGTCAGAGTTCTAAGCTTTAGAAAAATGGACTTCTGAAATTAATCTCTTACAGCGAATAAAGCTGAAAAGTAACACAATGCTGCCTTTGAAGCTTTCCTCACTCTTTCTTCTTCCTTACCTTTTCCACTCATCCTGATGCCACTGAATAACTGCCAGATAAGTGATGGCATGGACAGAACTGTGTTTGTTTAGCTGAGTCATATCTACCGGAAATCCCAGGATTACAATGCTTGACGATTTCCTAGCTATATTTGCGATTACAGGAATGGAATTCGCTAATAGCACTTACCATTTCTTTCAGTAGTTACTTTTAGCGGTTGTAACAGTAAGGTCAGCAAATGTTCTCGAAAGCTGAATTAGATGAACAATGTATTGTTAAGCAAGCATTGTTTTATCTTCCCTACATTACCGCATTTCTAATGCTATGTATCTGTTTGGTGAAGAAGAGCTACTCTTTCTAGACTCAGGCGTATAACGTTTGCATATCAGATTCAAAATTCCATCATCTAAACTTTAAGAAATGTGGAATACAATGGCTAGAATTGGCAACTTGGCTAGGTTATCTCGACGTTGGAGACAATGGATTGAGCCATGGCAGCAGTGTCGAGAATACACTACAACAGCCCATTTATATAATGTTCTCCCATCTTCGTTTTTTTTCTCTTATCGAAATATCGGAAGTTCTAAACATTGAAATTTTTTTGTCCTCAAATTCCTAATTTTAGAATTCTATTTTATTTTTAAGGGATGGGTGATCTTAAATACTACCGAATGAAAACATTTTTAGTAAATTAATTTCCCTAATATTCAATAATTTTAGGGAAAAAGTGAGCCAAGGGATTCGCATTTGAAGTTTACGGATCTTGTTTCGACAACAGGGCCAAAGAAAATTCTAATTACTGGTGTGTCGGGACAGCTCGGAGGTGGACTCGCAACTACTTTAGGGTTTGTTTTTTCTGAAAATTAAACATTTTTCATATTATACAAAATGAAATCATAGTGCAATTTTTAACAAGCAGCGTCTACTCAATTTTCTTCACGTATCTTTTGAAATGCTGAGATTTGACAAAGTTTTGTAAAGTTCAATTTCATTCTTTATAATTACAATCATGATGTTATTTTTTTTTTCATAATCAATTTTTATTCTTTCAGGAAATAACGCTCCTCGACTGCTCTTATAATTATTTTTGATTTAGCCTTCCTTTAATTGATAGAAAATTCTAGCTTGATAACTGCAATAAGACAATTACTTTTTCTTGCCAGGAAAATATATGGTGAACACATGGTAATTAAAACAGATATTGTGAAACCACGCAAGGAAAAAAAGTTCGGTAACTTTTTCTGAATCTGTAACTGGTGAGACTGTTTTATTTCGAAGTGTTTGTTGTGAAAAAAATGTGAGAGAATACGGTCGGTCCCGTTTTGTATGAGAACATAAAACTTCCGGAACTGAAGATCAAGAAAAAGAGCTGGAATGCCAAACGGAAAGGTCAGAGTTGCAACGAACCTGAATGCATGAACACGCACTGCATGCTTGCAGGTGCTGCGTGCTAAATGAATACGTGAAGGAAAATCGTTCCTACTAATTTTTAGAGTCATTGATGACATCCGCATTAACTTCACTATACTTCTCATTTTCCACTTTCACGGCTAAATTTTTGTTTGTCTGGAACTCCTCAAAACTGACTATCAAGAGTTGCGTAATGGAAGTATATCGGAAGTGACTGAAGGAATATGTTCGCTTAATGCTGGTTATATAGAAAGAATTCAAGCGACCATGTTATTGCACAGAAACTTTTCATATCAGTCTGAATTCATTCATCAAGTTTGTGAAGAATGTTAAATTCATTCTGCAGTTAGAATCTGATTTTTTATTTCGTGGTGGATTCTTCCTAGTTTTTTTATCCCCCATTCCTCTCCTCCCTTTTTTTCATGTTGTGTTTTGAGGACTTTCAGAGCATTTTTATTATCTGGACATTCTAAACCAATCGGCTGTCAGTCAAATGGTTGTTGATCACAATATCGATACTATTATCCATTTTTCGGCATTGCTTAGTGCTGTTGGTGAAGCAAATGTTCCTTTGGCTCTTAAAGTAAATGTCGAGGGAGTACAGAATATTTTAGAAGTTGCCAAGTTGGTTTTTGATAGTGTATCAAAGAGATTGGAATTTAGGCAATACAACTGTTACACTGGAAGTATTGGCTCTACAAATAGAAAAACACGCAGCGCTTAATTCATTCAAAACATATGTTGCAAAGAGAGACAGAGAATGCTTTAGATCAGAAACGTACCATCGAATAAATTTTTTCCACTGCGCACCCGAAAAATTTTAAAATATTTTTAAATTTAGGCGATACAAAACACAGATTTTTATCCCAAGCAGTATTGGCGCATTTGGTCCAACGACACCTCTCGACCATACTCCCGATCTTTGCATTCAAAGACCGCGTACAATCTATGGTGTTACTAAAGTTAGTTTCTTCCAAAATTTTCTTTAATTAGCGAAGATAGTACTAAGTTTTAGAAAGTAATATGATGATTTTTATGCCTAGGTATATGCTGAGCTTCTCGGTGAATACTATAATGAACGTTTCGGCGTTGATTTCCGTTCGTTACGTTTCCCTGGCATTATCAGTGCCACGCAGCCAGGAGGTGGAACAACTGGTGAGTTTTTTTAGTGAAATGATATGAAGTGATACTCTTTAGTACTACTGCTTACAGACTAATCATCACACTTAGATTATGCAGTGCAAATATTCTACGATGCGCTGACGTATGGGAAGCACAAGTGTTATCTGCGGCCGGATTCACGATTGCCAATGATGTACGACACTGACTGTACTGCTTCTATCATTTTTGTCAGTTTATTTCCTCTGAATTAAAATTCCCTTTCGGATTCAAAATGTTCCAAGAAGCTAATGTATTTTCACTGTCATACATTTTAATTTAATGTTACCACCACTTATCTCCTTTCTCCATCTCTGGCCTAAGCCTAGTGTACTCAAATACGCTCTTTCGAAGCAATAACCTGTGCAAGTTTTTAGTATCTCACAGCGCCGGCTGAAAAACTGACACGTCGAACCTATAATGTTACGAGTTACTCATTTACACCCGAAGAAATCGCTACAGCAATCCGCAGAGTGCTGCCGAATTTCCAAATTGATTATGAAGTTTGTCCGATTAGACAAAAAATTGGTTAGTGATAAATTTAAATGTGTTTGTCCTTTATTTATCCCTTTTTTTTGTTTTGTTTGCTTACAGTTATTTTATTGTTAGCTTTTGGTACAAATTGAAAGCATGATGTCCAACCATTAAAGATACAAATATTTATACCCTTAAAAAAAAAATTCTTTTTTAAATTAAATTTGGTCACTGTACGGTTTGTCACTTTTTATGTGTGTCGAGAATGTAAATAATTCTGTCCCTAGAGTGAACTTTTGGAGTTCGTAAGAGGTGGTTGAGAAGAAGTTAAAGGGACAGGATGAAGGTTAAAGATAGCAAAAGTTGCTTTATTGCAGTTGCTTAAAAGGTGTTTTTTTATTTTTAGAATATAAGAAAATCAGTGGTGTCTCGAAATTTTTTGCAGATTGTTTATATATTCTTTACAATCCTTGAATTTTTGTTTTTTTGTTTCCTGAAATGCAATTTTAATTTACTTTGAAATCTTGCAGCTGATTCTTGGCCCAAGAGCTTGGATGATACATGTGCCAAAAGAGATTGGGGCTGGCAACCGTTTTATGACTTGGAAGCAACCGTCAATGTGATGCTCGAATTGGTTCGATGTCAGTTAGTTTTGGAAGGAAAAACTGTGTGAATATTACCGTGTGATTAAAAGCTAAAATTCCTTTCAAATATTATTTTTTCCCAACAAATTAACGGAATGGCTATTTCTCCCCCTTATTTTACAAGTAGCGCGAGCCAGCCGTGACATCGTCGCTTGATATCTACTTTCACATAACAAATGAAAGAGAAAGCCCAATGCAAACAGTCTTATCAATTGTTGTTTGCTCTCTCTTTTTCTAATTTTCAGTTCTGTTTAATTCGAAATTGCCTTAAAAATCTTCAGAAATTTTTTTTTTCGTTTGTTCATTCACGTGCTGCTCTTGATTATAGACCGTAATCGAACCTTCAAGTTGGCTAATTTAGCACGTCTATTCTCAGATTTTTGAATTCCCTAGATGAAAATTGATACTTTAATGTCCTTTTTCGAAAAAAAAAAAAAAAGAAAAAAATGAAAGAAAAGCAATAAATCTTAACTACCAGAAACAATATCAAGTGACACGGTCACTGAAAGAACTGTTAACTTATTCCAATTCGTATGGATTTTATAAACTTGAGCTTTCAAGATTTAATTGAAAATTGATAAGATTAAAAATAACATTTTAACATCCACTCAAAGTCAACCTAAAATGAAGTCCAATATTATAAATTTCTTCATAAGAAATTGTCCATGGCTTTATCTAATTTTACGGAAATTTTTATGTCTTCACTTTAACTTTTTCTCTTCCTCTTCTTTAATGAAGCTTCGGTTGTACAAGCGACTTTTGATGCTCAATAAATCTTAAATTAAACGATATAGCGTACCATTTAGCTTCAATTAGATATTACAAAGAATGCTTAATTGATAACTGTTAAACACATAATATGATTAGCACAGGAATTCTGCAATAAAACAATTAGTGGAACTTCTTTTCTAAACCTTGCCACAGCAGATGTGTCAATGAATGTTAGTAATTAACGTTAATCTCGTCCTATTTGTTGCTAATTCTAATTGAACCATTTAGGTGCAATGACCCACATGTATCTATCATGACAAAAAATTAGATGAATGTGGTTTTCTGAACTAGTTAGATTAGGGCTTGTGATTAATATAGATAGCATGGCACAATAATTCTGAAGAATCAAATAATTTCTTTTTTCTCAATTCTCAGATGTCATCGTTTCCACAAAAATATCATCCTGTAATCGGAAATTTCGAATTTTCACAATTTCCACGCAGCATAAAAACATTACTGAGAAACTCGGAAGTTATTTAGTAATTTTTTAGTATTCCACGTTTTTAATTCTCTTTTTTTTAAGCCAGAAAGTTTTGATAGAAAATCTTTCTGTCCCTCCACTGATGATATATAATGTTTTTAGCGTACACCTAAGGATTTTTAATACAAAGTTCGTCGTACTCAATCCTGAAAAATCTCTATTAGTCCTTTGGACAAATGGGAAAATTGGAATTCAAATTCAAATTTTGAACTCCTCATTGATCTATTACAGCATGTCTAGTAGAAAGATATTCAAGTAACAAGTTTTATTTTCAAAGTAATATGAATTTTAAGACGACTTGAAAATAGATAAATAGCATCCCCACTGCGATATCATTGACTGATCGGATCATGAATACATCCGCAATAAATCCTTACAAGCTGCAAAATATAGAGTAATTTATTAGATCCTAAATGGCTGACAAACCATTTCATCATTTTTTGGTCAATAAAATTAGAAAAATTTTTTAACATTCATATACACGTTGTCTTACTTAAGCAGTAATTCTGTAGGAAGATCTAAAATGGTGAATTAGTGAACTCATAGTTTAAACCAGAACTCAAAAATTCTATGTGATCAGCTTCGGAAAGAAGCTACTTAACAAAAATAAGAAACGACTTGTGTTATTTAATCTAAATAAAGATCGCCAAGATTATAGATCCCTAAAATTTTTAAGTTTTCTATTGCGACAAATCCTTAAAGTGTCCGTTTATTAACCAAAGTTCCATAAGTTGCTTTTGATTCGAAATAAGAATGATGACGCACAAACAGTGCAAAGTATTTATAATAATGAAATATGGAGGTACTGATAATAATTAAAAAAGTATACTATCAAATTGGAGTTTCTCCTCAATGTTTCTACTTTTGATTGTAGCTTCATGATTTTGTACGAAATATACTTCACCATTCTCCTTCGGTGTCCAGCCATAAAACCGCGCATACTCACTTACCTGCTTATCTGAAGCATTTTATCATTTCTTTGTTAAAATCAAAAAATTATTGTATAAAGCATGGGAGTCTAACAGATTTGTCAGCAGGACTGAGAAATGTGGCCTGAATGCTAAACTCAACTAGTTTACGATTAAATTATGCTGAAGAATGTTACATATGCCACGGCAATTGGATGGCATACCAAACGAGCTTCCTTTGACAGCTAGAAATTAACAATACCTTTTATAAACATTTGCTCGTAAAATTAAAACAGAAAGCAATTTGAAAACCATTTGTTTCAATTATATTTCATTTTCAACAGAAATAACAACTGCAAAAGTGTAAGGAAAATGGAACTAACCTGATATTCCACCCAGCAAGCGAACAAGCAAAGATTTCTCAATGTTTTGGAAAGTGACATTGATTACCTGGCATGCATCTGCAGAAAAAAAAAATGCAGCTAAAATTAGAAAAATTGTGACAGAGACCTAAGTTTTTGATGCATAGTGTTCAGTTAAACAATATCCAGAAATAATTCTTTAAAAAAGAACATTGAGAACAAAGTTTTTCAATCTCCAAGATTAAAAAACGAACAATTTCTCACACTTTCTTCAAATCCCGGTACTGTTCTGATGATTTTCGGAATTTCTCCAGGCTGTCTGAATGGTTCATTAATATCATCTAGTGGTCGATAATCTCCTCGCATCAAACGCCAAAATACGGCAAAATTACAGGACTCCAGCAAAGCTCCAATATCAAATACTCTCTTAAGTTCCTAAAATTTAGCAGAAAGATGAGAATCATACGACTGGAACGCAAAATTGTTTTAACATGACATCGAGTTTAATGGAAAGCTTACCGGTGAACCAACTCGACTGGAATCAATAAGGTATTTTGCAAGAGCATAATCACTTTTCGGAGCCATCATCATTGTTTTTAATAAAATCAGTTTTACCACGTTTTCATTATATCTGAAATAAAGTTGTACAGTTATATATTATCTTTTACTAAACCAGCAGCTATCTTCATAAGCCCTACAGCACTATATAATGATTATTTCACCTTACTCAGATTGGATGCCTGACATTATCCAAATTCCTTGCTAGCTATTTGTTCCAATTTCTATCTCTCATACTCATTATTGCGAATGCTGTTTCTCAGTGACTTCCTTCTCGCAGAAAATTTTAACTATAAAACGGTGTAATTTATAAAAAAAAAGATTTTGAAACTCAACATTCCTTGATAAAATACAAAACAAAATGTAATTTAGATCATTTTGCAGAATAAAGATTAGAAATCAAAAGCAAAAAACATACTTGTCAGGATTGAGTTGATACAACTTCAATGTAGTAACCAATATATCTTTGTCGTACTGATTTTCTTGCACCATTGCTTCGATGCAGTTTTCTAGTGTATCAACATTATTCGGATTATATCGATTTACCCCAGTTATCGCTTGATCTAATTTGCTTTTCAGTTCCTCAAAAATTGACATCGTTTGCGCTACAAAAGTTAAACCACATTAATAACTGCAGAATGGTTTATGAGATGATGTTCCTACTCCTTTCCCAATCATATTTCTAACTTTAATAATCCAAGAACCGTATCTACATCTCCCATATTAATAACTAAACATAAACTATTATCCAAGCTATAGCTTGAAATTCCTTTTAAGAACTACCGATATACTGACAAGTAACAAAATCCAACCACTTGTTCATAAGATTTGGATTACATATTAGACAAAAATCAATAAAGCAGCGCTAATATGATAAATGTAGTGTGGTAATGGTTACGATTCATAAAATTTCAGCTGGATTAAGAGTAGTGAAAAAACAAATCTAGTAGTTCAAAACAAAAATAACATTTAAACTGTCACACTATTTCGATCCGTTTAATCTTCCAAATTGAAATATAAAATTTACAGATATCTACCCATTCATATCCGCTTATTTTAAAGAATAACAAATCAAGTAAGTATTTCGAATTAATGTATTAACGTATAATTCCAAAATGAAACATTAAATTGTATTGTTTACTTCATAAAACAATGACTCAAGAAACACGACAAGAAACACTGCTTCCATTGGTCAAAGAAAAGTACACCACGGTAAGGAAAGGCGATGAATTACAAAATCCATTAACCGTAATTTAACGAAAAGTATGTACAATTAATTCATCACACTATGATTGATCCAAATCATTGCCATTTACATAACAGATGCTCGGCATATGCCTAATTTCCACAGAACCTTTCTGTTAATTTGAAATAAAATTAGGTAATTAATTTAGATAAAATGAAGAGAATGAGCAAAAAGAAAAAGAGTAACACGAAAATTTTGGGAATTAATGGAGATTAACAAGCATATGCACCATATAAATCAGTTACTTAATAAGTTAATGGTTCGCTGCAAAGGGAATAGAAATGATAATTCAGGCACATTCGACAAAGAATAAAATTAGACAAATTTAACAATCTTGAGAAATCAAAGATACGAAAGATGAAAATAATGCTAAATACACTTAATTTATACTGATAAAATGGCTGGAAAAAGTTTATAGCTTGATTCCCATTCGAAATCAAGAAATTGGTGCAAAAAAATAAGATTTTAAAATTTCCTGAAACCAAGAAGACTACAAAACACAATATATGACCAATGCAAAAAAAATAAGATAAAAAAATCTTTTACTACTCATAGCAATGAAATTTTCTTTCTTTTGGGATTAAAGATAAATGATGAATTTCTAAATGTTATTATTTCGACACATAAAAAAAAAAAACAACTGTCAACAGCAAAATCTTGACACCGTTTTTGTAAGTCTAATTCTTTGTGATCGTATCCCTTGTTATTTAAAGTAAATTCTTTCCATAATCTTGCATGTTTGGTGGAAGTAGTGCCCGAAAAAGATTATCGAATATTTTTAGGGCATTTGGAAGAGTACTTGCAATATTGCGTGAGAGCCATGTATGTTGGAAACGGCTCCGAATTTCAAGAAGTCTGAAAAAAAAGGGATTTCAAACAAACACTTAAAAATACTGTTGGACTGAAGCTATGTTTAATTTATATTCTTCTGAAAAACTCTCAACTGAGAAGACTAACAGTCGATCTTGCCGTAAAAATAACTTTTACAAGGGCTAATATTTAATCAATGAAAGTAAGATATCTAAATATAAGAGAAGCCAAATAAAATAAACCTATTGGCAAGATCAGTACGAACAGCTGGTGGTAAGTTGGACACACCAATATTAACCATTTGATAACCGACAACTGTCACCTCTTGGGATAACCTGTCAGTGAATGAAAAGGAAGATTTTCGATCAATTGATGATAGCGAAGGATTTATACCATGTGTGCAAAGTGACTGCCCAAGTCTAAAAATAAAGTTTCAACAAGCTTTCAGATGTTTTTTTCTTTATCTGACCTTTCAAAACACAAAATAGGAGCGAACTTGCAAGTAAGAATCATAAGTTCGGTGATGAGCTGTATCTCAGCAAGTACAAGTGCCAATTCATAGTTGTAAGGAAGACGCTTCTTTGCTTGATCCAATGCTCTCAAACTACGTTTTAATTCTATCCGCGCTTTCTGGAAAATTCGTTTAGTTTTACTGGAAATTTTTTGATCGTTATTGAATGAACATTGGATTAAAGTTAAACTGGATTAATTTCGAGCAAAGTTAAAATTAGACTTGAACTTCTCTACATAGGTTTTCAAGCGTAATCTAGTTACTCCGTACCTTAAAAATAATCGGAGTTAGTCTCTCTAAAACCATATTATCTGGATTTAATATCATTTCCACAAATACTGAAATTGGTGTCTTCCTGGATGATGCTGAAAACGGTAACTGTTTTTTACTCCGTCTGCAATTATAGCTCAACCATTTTAAAAGTGTTTCTGAATCCATAACCTCAGTGATCTCTTTTCCCGAAACAAATATTTTATTGTATAAAAGAAAAAATCATCCATTAAACTAGTGCACTATAAAATTCAAAGCTATTTGTAAATGACTAAGCCATTCATTACTGCTGCACACGATGTCATGACAAACTGGGATAACAAAGGCATAACAAACTGGGAATACCCGAAAAGTACAGAAAAATCTAAATATACCGCTATCTGCAGTTTTTAAACCATAACTGAACCGAGTTATTTCATGTTCTACTCTTCCAACAGTAGATGCTTGCTTGAATAAAGCTTCCATATTCCTGTAATGATCAATAAGTGTCTTGATTCTAATTTTGAGCGGTATATTTGTCTTAAAGAATACTACATACGTTTTCAAGAGTATCCAGTTACTATGTATCTTAAAAATAACCAGAGTTAGTTTATTATCTGGATTTGATATCATTCCCATAAATACTAAAATTGGTGTCCACTGGACATACTGAAAAACGGTAATTGTTTTTTTACTCCAAAAGTGTTTCTGAATTTCCATAACCTCACTTTTAGTATTTGTGGAAATGATATTAAATTCAGGTAATATGGCTTTAGGGAGAGAGAGAGAAAGAGAGAGAGGGAGAGATTTAGTTAAGAAGTTCGGCAAAAAGAGTCAACCAAGAATATGACCTAAACCTATTAAAAAGAAATAAAATATTTTTGGAAATTGAGGGTTAAATAGTAAGTTGAATCATCAGAGATTTGCACTGAAAGATTATTTTCCACAAATCAGCTCGATAACTCACCCATCCAGAAGAAAGTGTTCTGCGGTTATACGAGGTAATAAGGAACAAAAGTGTTTCATATCTACGGATTTGTTCCAGCAAACTCCCAATGAAGCTAACTCAGCCATGTAAGACAACGACGGTGGCATTACTTCACAACCAGTTGATAAATCGCATATCATTGCACCTAATTAGAGAAAAATATAAGAAACAAGTTTTTCCTAGCAAAGGATTAATTAGTAATCAAAAAAAAAAAAAAAAACTGACCTAAAATAGGAATCTTGTTGCCTAATCTTGTAGCGAGTACAGTTTTCTTGGCTATTGATTCGGGAGCAGCACAAAGAAAACCAGGATCGCTAGTTGAGAACCGTAGCACAATATTTAAGTGCGGTGAAAGCAAATTTTCAGCTTCAAACGGATATTTCCCTTCTACGCAAAGTGTAACAAAAGGTGGCAAATGATTAATCTGGAAATATTTGTAAAAAGTAATTCAAGGCACAGCTAAATTTGGAACATTTAATTTAATTTGTATTCTTAGTTATGAAAAGTTACCAAAGAAATGTTGCTTTTATCGATGTCCATTGAAATATATATTCTTGGCACTCTTCTCTGCACATTATTCAAAATTATTCGGTTTGATATAACCATAACTGCCAAATTTGGACCGAAATGTATAGCTTTTGTAAGGGGAAAATCATCCAGAAAAGATTCAATGGTTAGACGGACCAAATCAGACTCAATATAATTGGACTGGACATCAAGAGATGGTACTAACTAAAAATTTTATCTGCTATCCATGATAATGACTATGAGAACATAAAGGCTTGCTATCTAATGAAGCTTTTTTTTTACAGATCATATCCCAGCAAGGGCAAGAATTGATGATGCATTCATCAAGTATTTCTAGTAATTACCAAGTAATTAGCAATTTGTAGCCCCCATAATTTTTTCTAATATATAAACAAAAAAGTTACCTCCCAAATGCCGAACCTTAGTCTAATATTATAGTGCAATCTAATTAAAAGTAGTTTGCACCAAGGTAATGGAATGCACACGGCTCATATATAGACGAAGAGTAATGAAAAACGACCTTGACGAAAAGTTCGTCACAAACTTGAGTTATCTGAAACAAATCACGAGTTGTGTAAGGCAACTGGTAGCGATCAGTGGTTCGCACTTCGAAATTTATGAATAAATGACTCGCTTTACAATACCCAATACGAGTGGCAAGTTGCAAAAGCTGGAAAACAAATGAAAATGAAAAAAAAAAAAACTTAGATTCTTTTCGACTCAGTTCCAATAACAAAATTCAGAGCGGTAAAATCTTACAGTTTCTGTATTAAGGACTTTGCAACCGCTAAAATCCTGATAAACAGCTCGGATACAGGAATCCGGAGAATCACGAATCGTTAGACAGGGTATTGCATCTGTGAAAAGCAAACAAATACAATCATATCACTAATAAGAGTATTAAAAAGCACAGAATAAATGAATAAAAAGTACTGATCCTTCCTGGTTCGCTATTTTCAGTGCTATTGATCTTTTTTGTAGATTCCGCTGATGCTTCGCACAAAGTTTCTAATGGTGTTTCGACACTTGAATTAACGATCTGAAAAATCTCTCTCTGAATCTCACATCTGAAACCATTTCCCACTAATCCGATTCATTATTTTTTCAAAACTGAAGGTTGCAAGGAACAATATTTCATTAACACAGTAACTCAACCCATCAAGACTGGAACTGCAATGATTTACGAAAATCTAATTGAAAATGAATGGAAAGAAAACAAGCAAATTAAAACCTCAGGATCTTCCTTGAAGATTCTTAAGATTTGTACAAGAGTAGAGAAACCATGCCGAACAGCGATGTAATCTTCACCATATAATTCTATGCTATCTTCATTAATTATCAGCGTATACGTACCAGAACTACAACCACTTTCAAAAATTCCACACGTAATTCGACCATCCAAAGAAGATTGCCCCGGAACCTATAAATACTTTAAATAATTCCGTGATTATTATCCCAATATTATCAGCGCCAAAACAATTCTAACACAGTTCCATTTCTTTTTCAGAGTATCCTACCACAGTTAACTCTCTTTCAGAGACACCTTCCATTAATTTACTGATTAGTTTAAAATAATAATACTTCTGTTACACCCTCCTAGATTATATGTAATCCTTAATGACGGTCAAGAATCCTTCAAACCACCAATAAAACTCACCCAGTGTCCTCTATAATCCAATTCCAGCTGGACGCTTGAAAGGATGGATGTTGACATTTGTATAATTTGCATTAAACGTCGTGGTTCTGCTTCACTGGTTTTGTCAAAATAGATTTTTAAACGACCATCTTTTGGATATGGACAAGTACGTTTCCTAGATAATGAACTGTTACTTTAACACACTGTTTAAATTTATTGAAACTGCAAAAAACACACTCAACTAGTAAGACTTTTAAATACCTTTCATCCAAATCTACATATTTTGGTTGAGGCCACAATAAATCGGTCCAGCTTTCCAGTCGACCATTATTATAATTTGTTTTCTCCATGAACATCGTCGTATTATCAGTTGACATCAATGAAGCACGATCCATTTCTGAATCTATCGAGGTTGTACGATGAATTGTACGATTTAATCTATAAAAGGATCAATAGTAGAGCATATAACCCTATCAGAACTGAAACAGAGTTATGAATTAGGTGATTTTTTCCACTGGACTGTTTAAAAAGAAATATTTTGAAAGCAGTGAATATTAAGTTGAAATTCAAATTCGAAATGTTACGTGTTCAAACTCAGACTAGGCAACATAGTTCCTTCCATTTTTGCAGCTAATTCATAACAGTCCTCTCCACATTTATTTTTGATGGTTGGATCTGCTCCATAGCTTAAAAGACATTTGACGACTGCATCATTTCCTCGGCGTACTCCATCATGTAGAGCTGTTTCATTCTTTGAATTTAAAGTATTAACATTTGCTCCACTTTGACACAGTACCCTAAATTACAGTTCCTTGTTTCCTTTCCATAGCACAAGAACGATTTGACTTTAAATTTTTTCAATTTATTTCCACATATTTTGAAATTGTCTAAAGACCTGATTTTTCTTAATAGAACAAAACTCTGAAATGTACCCATATAAAATTCCTAACCTCACAACATCTTCATTCCCATAAGATGCTGCCCAGTGTAGTACAGTATTACCAGAATCAACAGCATCGATGGAATTCACACTAACTCCAGAAGATATCATTTGACACATTCGACCCAAGCTGCAAAAAAATTACCACCCAGCGAAAGGATCTCATTCTATTCTAAACTGCAATTAATCAAGAGTAAAAAACAGACTTTGACTGGGCAGCGGCATGCAACAGTTCTTGAACAAACGCATTTTTAATTTCTTCAGAAGATGCCATCCGATATGCTGTATTGTTTTTATCATTTTGAATACATGGGTTCACGCCTGCCGATAATAATGCTCGCACGCTGTCCACCGAATCTACAAATTTCTGATTAATGAGGAAACTTCGCAACGCAATCAGAATTTTGCGAAGAACAGAAACATCAAGTAGTTGACACTTGAAATCGTTTAAAAGCATTAAAAGCTGAATAAAGCGGTCTTTAGGAACAATTATAATGACTGAATGCCTGCGAAGACTTTACTTTAGCAAATATCTAGCGGAAATGAATGAAAAAAAAAATCATTACTTCGAGCTACTGCATAATGCAGCACCGTCCCCCCACTACAACAAATTTGATCTATTTGTTCGTGAAAATCCGATTTCGAAGCTGAAATGAAAAATTTTTTCATTACTGTGATTGAATCCTGCAAATCCTTCGAGAATGCGGCCAATTAACTTAAAGGGAGAATTTAACCACCATTTATTGATAACAAACCAATCTGGGCAAGAATAGATCGTAAGACATCGACCCGCTCATCCTCCACACTTTTTAATAATAACGAGCAGAGACTTCCGTTACTGCTCGATGCAATCGGAGTGATGTCGCCATTTGGAACGAGCATTCCTCGCCGCTTGTTCTGCAAAAATATTCATACTGACGAAATTCAGAAAGACTTGGAAATGCAGCAGAGTACAAGTAGTGCACTACATTTTCTACCACACCGTGCATTAGCACTGCACTATAAATAAACATGATCTCCATCAAAGATATGTTAGATGTTCATTTCCCGTCTGATCGTTGGTTACCGCCTGAATTTTATTGATGGTTATTTTCGAAATCTCCGTAATGTGAGTCTTCCCTCAATGACTCGAGAAAAACAAATCGTCTATTCCTGTCAAAGTTTTCTTCTTTTGAAACGCAGAAGCCATAGCTTACAAGTGCATTTACATCTTAAAAGAAAGTTCAAATCAGACCAAAACACCTCAACAATCGTAACACAAGCTGTCTGAGAGTGATTCTAACGTAGTCTTTTTTGATGATGTTTAATGCGTCCCTCTTGCGCAATTTTGTAAAAATCTCACTCCCTTATTACAGGTGGACGAGGATGTCGACCTAACCGTTCCTTCTTTCTGCGGCATCTTCAGTTACACTGTATAACGTTTCCTCGTTCTCCACGGTCTTTGCTAGGTGCTGTTTAGTTCTACTTTTTGTTTATCGTTGTTTGGTATATTAGCAGTGTTTTTGAATGACCAGAGCGTTTAATTGATTGATTGTCTGTTCAAAGAATTAATCGAAATGCTTTCTTCTTTATAATCAACGATAAAATTAGTTCAGTTAATTAAATAATATCACTTCTATGAAATCTTAACATAAACACATTCATCAGGCATTTCAAGATTTAATCCCTGATCCGTGAACTGTGCTATTTCTAGTATTAGAGTTCTTTGGTTCCATCGGGATCAAAATTCCTACTTGAACGTAAGGAATTTCTACGCTTCCACATTAATGACAAGTCAAATAGGAAATTCATAAGATAACCCATAAAATTGAAATTATAGATCATTTCTAAAACCGTCTCATTTACCTACTTGCAACAATGAGGGAAGCCTCAAGGCCCCACGAAATCATATATTCTCTCTAGATATTTCTTGAAAAATAAGTAAACGAGAATTGGGAAGGAAACGAAAAGGATAATAGTTAATGTGAAATTCCGTAAGATAAAGATGAGGGGCCTTGTTGTACGCATTGGATCCACATGTCTACCGCACTCGTATTTTGGCAGGTGGGACACCGGTTTACAATGGCATGTCATGTAGATGTATATATAGTGCGTACTTCTTACTCGTTCATTCATTTTTAGAGTGTGTCGTTGAATTCTGTATGTGCTACCTTGACTTGTTAATAAACACCTAACACTGCTACGAATGATGGTCTCCAACTTCAGGATACAGGCACTCCTTGTCTTGGAAGTACATTCTTTCAAAGGATATTTCAATTTCATTATACGATAGTATCAGCGTGGCATAAATTATGTTATACAATAAGTGGTTTTTAGTCTGTCGTACTGCGGTTTCTTTGGGTGAGCATGTTATGTGATGTTGTGTTTTTAGATTAAGTGGATATGTCAGTGGATCAGACAGATAAAGCTGATATTGCCGTGATTGGGCTGGCCGTGATGGGCCAGAATTTGATACTGAACATGCTTGATAAGGGATTTGTGGTTAGTTTCGGTTTTCATCTTTTTCTTTTTGTGCATGTCATTTTTGAAACTTCATTTAAATTTGAACAGATGAAGCAAGACAGTTGGGACTAAACATGCATCATGCTACTGATTTTAAAATATTTGTTCGGTTCGGTCTTGATTTATATTACTTTGGAGGTATGCATATATAATCGAACTGTATCGAAAGTGGACGACTTCCTAGCGAACGAAGGGAAAGGTCTTCGGGTCGTTGGTGTACATAGCTTAGAAGAATTAGCTCAGTAAGTATACATTTCTTTGTAGGTGCTATTGGAAGTTTGAATAAATTTTGTCCAATGAAAAATTTCTCAAATTTGTGCGGACAGAATGGGAATTTTATGTCAAAAAAACATGAAATATTTCACTTTTTTTTAACCAGAGTCTTGAAAAGACCACGTCGTATAATGTTAATGGTAAAGGCGGGACAGCCAGTGGATGCAATGATTTCTAGTATTTTGCCTTTTCTCGAGGAAGATGACATAATTATTGACGGTGGGAATAGCGAATATACGGACACATCTGTAAGCTTCTCTCTCATTTTTATATATGTGCAATAATTTTTCGCAACAACTTTATGCAAAAATTCTGTAATTTATACGATTTTGATGTGACAGTCAAAGGAAGTAAAAGATCTATGCGAACAATATAAAACAGATAGCAGAAGAATTATACGATTTGAATTTGCTTACTTAAATAGTTCTTATGTTTCGTGTTTTTATGTTTTCCAAATATCTTGCAGCGGCGTTGTGTCGAACTCAAACAGAAAGGTATTCGTTTCGTAGGTTGCGGTGTAAGTGGTGGTGAGGAAGGTGCTGTTTTGAGGTTTACATTTTCATGTTCCACTGTTATTTCTTCCATTTTATACTGACGTCATTGTACACTTTACTGAGACTGTTCCTTTTCTCATGACTAAACTGGTTGAACAAGGTAGGAGAAAACTGATTCTTTTTTTGTGTTTTATTGTACTTTTCACATTTCAGTCTGTTTCGTTTGTACCGCTTGTAGCTGTCTCAAGGACAGTAATAATTCCCATTCTCTAAATTAAAGGGATAATAACAATAACAACTTGTAACTTCTTTTACTAGAGTGTAACTGCTTTCAGGTGCACGTTACGGCCCATCATTGATGCCAGGTGGGTCACCGGATGCGTGGCCATACATAAAAGATATATTTCAAGCCATAGCCGCCAAAGTAGATAAAGAGCCTTGTTGTGACTGGGTAAATTGTTTCCCATACTCTTATAGATAAACCACAGCGTGGTTGGTTAGGAGCTTACTGGGAGTAGCAATGTGAATTTGTTTTTTTAGGTTGGTGAGAATGGCGCTGGACATTTCGTGAAAATGGTTCATAATGGAATTGAATATGGTGACATGCAGTTGATTGCAGAAGCTTATAGTCTACTTAAAGACGGGGCTGACTTGACACATGATGAAATGGCAGAGGTCGGTCAGAACTTCTTGTTTTTTGTTCTACTCAGATGTATTTTAGTTTTTTAGTTCTCGTGCACTTATCATATTGTTTGCTTTAATAAATTCTCTAATCTGCAATTGCACATGTAGTTTGTTGATGCTTTAAATGGTTGTAATTTGGTGAACTGCTAATATGAGGCATATCTATGCTTGGGTTTTCCGATGCATCGTTTTCTTGTCGGAGTTAAATACGTGTTAGATTCTGAGTTTACATCCTTGACGTTCCACAGTTCTTTATGTTGCTGTTCTTTGCCTTGTTCTTATTTGGTTGATTAAGAATTTTTATTAACATGATATATTTTCCCTTGCTTTCTGCGTAGAGAAGCAAAATTTGTTTTTTCACATGAGATGTGTATAATTGCCTCGCTTTGGGTATCTTGCAGGGCATTCAATCAGTTAATTAATTAATTAGTTTTTTTGCATTTGGTAGTCATAGAGACTAGCGAGTAGTAACAGTTCATTCTGCATTTTCCTTTTTTTAAGTACAACGAGTGGCCCAAGTAGTTTAATCAGGTCGAGCCTCGGAATTTTGGAAGTCTTTTTTTAAGCTTGTGTAGTAGAGACTTTCCACACTTATGTGGTAATGGGACCAGTAATAATTATATTACTTATCAACTTTACTAGATATTTTTACATTATTCCATAATTCTCATCCAGGTGCTCAGAAAACAAGTTTTAGCATCATCGAGAGATAAGTGCTTGAGAAGTGTTTGCAAGATATTGTGAAGGCGGGATTCACTGGGTCTTTGAAATTAAGCTAAAAAACTAGGTTTGCTTATTTCTTGAACTGTTATCATCTGGTTGTGGAAAGGTATCAGTTTCTTCAGTCGCGTCAGATACAAGATTAGGTTAGCTGTGAATCGATATGTGAGCACTGTTTTCCAGGTTGATGAGATCATTTCGGAGCTAAGACCTCTCATACCTATCTAGTTCTAAATAGTGTTCACAGGAAACAATGCTCACTGGCATGGAAAACAGTCGTCGATACAGGCTTGGAGCTTTCTGATATGCTAGACTCAGTTTTGAATTGATTAAGCAGTAACTTTCTATCGCATACTGTAATTGCCCGAAAGCAAGTTCTTAGATATAATTTGTTGTTGGCTTAGTCTTAAAAGGGTTTTAGTAGAATATAGGAATTCTTGGATGCAAGGACGATGGGGAGGTCATTAGTTCTTACGTGTTGTAGTGTTGAAAAGATCCATAAATTATCGTTTTTGTTAGAAAGATTCATATATCTTGCATAGATTTTATTAACGAAAAAAAAATCCCATAGATTCTTTTGGAATTGAATTAATACCCTGTTGTTAAAATACTAGGTTAACGAAAACTTCACCCATATTAGCTTTCAAAATAACCTCAGAAAAATTCAGTCCCATCAATCATACCACTCCTCTGTTACTTTCATCTTTATTTTTGTAAGTACACAGCTGCGAACATTTCTTTGTGTATTTTCACTATTTTATAATGAAGAAAAACTGTGAACAAAATTGGGAACATAAGATGAAGTTTTATATTTTTTCGTTGCAAATGTCCTGTGAGAAAGTGTTGTCTCTCATAATTCAAATCTGTTAGATTGGAGTAGAGCTTGTTGTGGACAAGTGGTGCTAAGCACTAGAGATTTGTGATTTTAGATTTTTTTATTCTTAATATCAGCTTCCCGTCAAGTCAGTTATAAGTGAAACTAAACAGAAATCATGGATTCATGTCAATTACCTTTCAAAAACTTAAGTACATTTGGAGTGGAAAACACTAAATAGGTGCTGTATTCACTTCTCTTATCATTGTTCGATGTAGTAGATCTGCTTTCTCATGTTATAAGTTAGAGCTTATTTGATTTACGAAATGAATTTAAAAATTGGTCATTATGCTCAGGGAGGTCTAGAATTTTTTAAGCAAATGCAAAGAAGTTAAAAAGGAGAAACATTAATTTACCAAACATGAGTTGTTCATCTAACATTTCTCAAACTATGTTTTTTTTAATATACGTGTATAGGTCACTGTATTATATAAATTTCTTTAAACTTCTATACTATTACATAAACCTTCTTTGGTAAAGTTAATTCTTTAATTCTGATTGCAAATCATGTTGTCATTGTAAAGGGACTTGTATTTTTTATCATTGTTAAAGGTCTTCGCTGAATGGAACAAAGGTGCTTTGGATTCGTATCTAATTGAAATCACAAGTCATATTCTCAAGTTCAAAGATGAAAATAAGAAAACTTTATTACCAAACATTAGAGATGCTGCTGGACAGGTATTTTAGTTCTTTTTTTTCCCCCTCCCCCTCCCCTCTATTTTTGGGACGTTGGGAAGCCTTGTTTTGAAACTTACCAAATATAGGTTGTCTTATTCGTAGTTTATTGAGATCCTTTTAGGCATGTCATTTGTGTCTGATTTAGAAGTACCAGTAGTAACTGAGAAGTTAAAATCGCGATGAAAGTATATATATTAGTTACTTTCAGAAAGGAACTGGTAAATGGACAGGGATCGTTGCTTTAAACTATGGAGTGCCGCTTACGCTTATTGGTTAATTACAACTACTTTTAATGAAAGATATCTGCAAGTAGTTTACTGGCGTATTTACTAAGTCCTCCGTCTTGTAAAAAGTTCTTTTTATTAAAATTTATTTATTCCCTACCACACTTTTCTTTTCCTTACAAACTCATTGAATTCATTTTTTTGTTCAGGTGAAGCTGTTTTTGCACGGTGTTTATCGTCTTTGAAGGATGAGCGAGTAGCGGCATCCAAAGTTTTGCCAGGGCCTAATCCTGACAAGGCTGGTATTATTGGCGACAGGAAAGCGTTTTGTGAACACATCAGGAAGGTATGCGAAGTCCAAATCTGCATTTTTTTTTTTTAGTCCATAATCCTCAAAATTTGATTGTTTCGCTTGTCTAGGCTCTATATGCATCGAAGATCATAAGCTATGCGCAAGGATTTATGCTCCTTGCGGAGGCGAACCGTATTTTCAAATGGAATTTGAATTTTGGAGCAATCGCGCTGATGTGGCGTGGCGGCTGCATTATTCGTTCTCGTTTTTTGGGTGAAATCAAAAAAGCTTTCGATATGAATCCAAGACTTAATAATCTCTTAATGGACAATTTTTTTTTAAACGCTATAAAGGAATGCCAGGTTTCTTATGTTTACAGTTGAAACAATAACTCGCTTTTTATAGAACGCTTCTCAGTTATTAGGAACTTTGAGTTTGGGCAGAAACGCACTAAAGAGTATTGTGTTCTTTGTATCACTGGTGTTTTAGAGGAGCATTCTCCCTTCAGTTAGAAGAGAATACATTTTTACGCAATTTATGAAGATGACTGTCTTCCACATGCAACTGTGTTGAATTTAGGGGACCATTCCACTGAGTAGATTATCCCAGTGATAGTTATGTTGTTTGTTATTAACTGCATCAGAATTTTACGGGATTATATATGAAGTAGTGCACTGACGAAAATTCATCATTTTAGGAATCTTGGCGCATTGTTAGTGCTGCCGGAATTTTACTTGGTGTATCAACACCAGCTTTTTCAACAGCTCTTGCGTTTTATGACGGTTTTCGTTGCAAAGTACTGCCAGCAAATCTTATTCAAGTAGGCTAAAAAATTTTTTTTTCTTCTCATTGAAATTTGTTTCTTTGTAGCTAGAAAGTTTTTTAGGCCCAACGTGATTATTTTGGTGCTCATATGTACGAATTAATGGATAAACCAGGTACATTTCTGCATACGAATTGGACAGGTACTGGCGGCAGTGTTACTTCTACCGCCTATATCCAATGAAATATTCGTGAATCATTCTTATGTCTTGTAAGGATTTCGCACGTATACGTTTCACATTTTAACAGAAGTTAATTGGTATTTATAATGCTGTCATTAATTTCCCTTAATTCTCGAGAATTAACTGAATGTTAGCACGGAATTTAAATGAGTCATGTAACATGATAAATTGACGGATAAATTGACAGATATATGGGTTTTGATGGTGTTAGCGGTTGTGTGTTCTCTTGCTCATAGTCGATGTGATATTTCTCATTAATTTCATACCCTCATTTTTTTAATATCTTACCATAATATGTTACGCTTTTAGTGTTCTAACTTGTAATGGATGATTATCCACATATCACTTTCTCAGAAAGTAAACGATTGGAACGTAATTTAAAGCTTTGCTATCTATCAAGAAAACCAAAAAAAAAAAAAAAAAATGAAACTTAAGGAAGGATTAGTAAAAGCTTCTGAAGAAGAAGCTGCAGTCTCGGGCAGCTTGAATTGCATTGGGAGAATTGAGATTGCTACTGACGACATTGGTCTCGAAATCCGTCTATTGTTATTTTTTGGATGTACCTTTTTTATGAATTGGGGAAAAGTTCTTCTAGGTTCCATTTTGAGGAGAAAGCGCTATATTCATGTAACTTCGAGTCATAAAACTACTCTGCATCGTAGGAGATTAATAGATTGGTTTGGTTTAAACTGACATTATTTATGCAGATGACGGTAAAGAAATTATAAAATATTTTAAATTATATTTTAAAGAAATTATATAAATGTTTGTATGGAATATTCGAAATACTGTGGAGGGGGTTCTGAAGTCATTTAGATTAAACGAAATATATAAGTTCGGTATTTCAAGGATACTTTCAGCGTAGAGCGACAGACGTGATCTGTTTTTATCGAAATCTAGTTATTCTAACTAGTAAAGTTGTGGGATATTATTGACGTTAACCTTTGGCAAAATAAAATATAATATTGTCAAAAGATGTATCTTTTCAAGTCTGGGGCAATGTTGATATTAAGGATATTTTTTTTTATTGGACGTAAAGGTTTTCTGTTTTTGAGAAAGAAGCATCATTTTTCATTACTAGTGAAAAAAAAAGCACATCGTCACGGAATGAGGCCAGATTTATTTTCACTGGAAAAGTAAAACAAAACGTTTCGAACAAACAACCGTGATCAGAGAGGCCAATGAAAAGCTGTAGCGCACGGGATGTGTTGAGATACTGGTATGAGGGCCAGCAGGATGGATTGTTTGGCAAGCTCGGAGTAGTGTCACAGTGGGTCAGAAGGTAGTGACCCCGCTAATGAGAAGACAATAATCGCGAGTTTCGGGATGGTCCCTCTGGCAGTTCGCTGGCTATCAGATTCGAGCGATGGCATTCCTGTCCCTGTTCTGTGTATGTGTGTCATTTAGCTGCTTTGCTTGCTTAGACTGTCCCGCAAATGTCTTCATCTGGTGGCCATGTGGTGCTGCTATGTATGTTCCCTCGGACCCAGCCGGTTACTCCTCTCCCTTTCCGTTGAAATGTCGTCGCACTGAAAGTAATCGGCTAACGAGAACAATTACAGATTTTAAGTACTTTTTTTACTGTGGACTGATAATTCATTTCTGATTTGATTTAAATGCAAGCAGTGAAATTTGTCTTCAAACTGTTTTTGTGGCAGGTTTCCTTCCCACAATCGGAGTAGGCAATTTTGTTTTAGGAAATCATTGTTCAGGGAGTTACTTGTTTACATTCTTACAGCTTGTGTACAAGGACAACGAATCATTCGTTGGCCATCTGACAGAAGGTCAGTTTCGAGAAAGGAAACAAGAATGGGAGAACGATGATGGATTATGAGCATAAATTGATTGTATTTAATAATGTAAATGGTCGTTGAAAGCAGATTATTGGACGTTTTTTAAACTCATAAAATGATGAAAATTGTACCCTTCCAGCCGTGTAAGAAGGTTCGTTACAGCTCATTGAAGACGTATGACTTGCAGTGACGGTGAAGTCGAATCATTCGTGATACCGAGGATAAACGACACAATATTATTAAATCAATCACTGAACCAAATTTCACCTTCCAACTCATAATTCCAAACAATTTCCATGCCAACTCCGCTCCACTAATTTACCTCCTCACTTTCATGCTTATCTCCACACTGAACTGATAGACTGTCAGCTAGATCTAAAAAAATACTGGAGACATGTCGCTTCCTATTCATGATATAATGAAAGATGAACACAGGAGAAAAACGAATGATAAAATGACACTCACAGTACACTACTAAATACAGTGCTGCTCATCAAAGCTCGAATACTTCAACTTTTATCATTAGCAGTTCTGAATCGCTAGAAGAGAATTCAGGAATTTAAACTGATGGGTAGGATAGATTGAAACTACACTGCTGAATGTTCTTACGGATTCCAAATATTAGCTGTAAGGTGAACGGACAGCGTTTTTCATTTCTTTCATGTCCACTTTTTTGAAAAATCTTTGAATTTTTGAAATTTTTGAATTTTTTAAATTCAAATTTTTGAAATTTTGAAATTGAAATGAAAAAAAAATTTTAAGAAGAAAATTCAAGCAATCTAAAGGACCATCCACTGACGGTTAAGTGCGCGATGACGACAATGTTTGTGTGATAAACTAACTCAATCCCGCAACAATAGGTCAATAGGTGAATTTAAAGCTCCTATCGTAGCAACAAGAGTAAAATTAGTATTATCAAAGTTCTTACGTCTATTCAGTATGTAAATGAGAGATGGTTGTCTTCTCGCAAATGACAAACCGTTTCGTCCAACACTGGGTGCAGGGAGCTAACAAACGTAGTTGTAAGAATACATTACAACATTCAACAAAGTGTTGATTTAAAGAGTTACTACTTTGCGATGCAGTAGCACAAACTACCCGTTCCGGTTAGCAGACAGTCGATGCGGTCGCATCGTAACTTGATAAGCTGACATGCAGTGGTGATATTCATAGGTGATAGCTAGAGCGAATTGTAGATCTGTAATGAACTGTGGTGTTTAACATTAAACTGCTAATTGTTAATCATTAAGTGGAACAGCCTTCTTCCTCTAAGCAGTGTCCCTATCAATCAGCATCTCGATACTTCGTCATATGGTGATGACGAGAAAGTCAATCCTGCCGAATGAGGAGGCTTACAGACCAGTACACTAGCTTCACATAGTCAAACTAGGGCCTGGAAAGCTTTCCTGCTAGAAGCAAGGACGAAATCTCGGCATTGCTCAGTTCCATCCTCCAGGAGGAACATGAATACGTAGCAGCAATCTCTCGGTTAGTGAAAAAACAAGTTGTGCTTACAACCGTACAGACTCACACACAGACAGAGACAGACCTATGTGTATGTGTGTATATATAGCGTCCTTGTCTCCGTAGAATGAATGGGTTCTGAAGATGTAACGATTTCTGAAATAAAAGAAAAGGGGAACGGTTTGCTCCATCTGAATGTTCACTCCTGATTCTTCTATTCGTCAGACCTGAGGACACAAATCCTCGCCTTGCATGGCCAGCTCAGGTATCCTCCTCACATCCTTGCTTAGCCTGACCTCACGTCACATCCACATGCCACTGCTGCTGTGTAAAAATGCTATGTGCTGCATTAGCATATTGACAGTAATAAGCACACATTCATCTGCGCGACACGGCGATTTGTTTATAGCCATTTAGCACAATCGGCAATACGGTGTGTACGCGTGTGCGTGTGCGTCTGCGCGTGCGTGTCTGTGCTACAGGCAGTATGCGGGGGTGAATCCGCGGATGTGCAGGTCGTCAGGTGTGCTGCGGTTGCAGAGAATCGTCAGCAGGGTTCATCCGTCAATTCCTCAATGCGGTCCAGGATTGAGCGTCTCTCGACACGTACCTTGATGTCACGTTAGTCGACCATCACACGTACCACTCGCAATTAAGTAATGTGCTTCTCTATAAATTGCTTCTTTTGAGGGCAGAAGAGTCTCCTCTAATTTCAGGAATAAAGGAGCAATGATTGCTTTATAATGTTTGCTTTGATTATCAATCCTGATTCCTGCGCTAAGTATCTTTTGCCTGCGTATGTATTGTGTATAGGAAGGACCTACTGTGATGATGTACTAACGCTTTTTTCAATCGAGCATTATTCTGTTCTCTGATGATGATCAGCAGTGACTTGAGATGTTACTTCTTGCTGATAAGTTTGAGCCGTTGTCATCATGTGGCTGATTTTGAAGCGTCGATAATGTGCTGTGCGACGCGCATGCTTGTCCTTGTGCTGAATTCATTTTCTATTGTATATGATAGGATTGACTGCTTATTGATAACGTTGATAAAGCGTAAATGTTTTGAATAGCCGCGTAAAGGTTGCCACTTAGAAGACTGTATCAGTTCCACTCTGCACTCTGTTGTTTACTACCAGCACATTTTTACGTCAAGTAGCTTAGTCCAATATTCTGTGTTGTGCTATTTTTCAGCTTCACAACAGCCACCAACAACCGTACTAGTTCAAATTTGATGCAAAGTAAAGTGATTATTGAGGAGTCAGTTGTCAAAGGTTAGTTGATGATCTTTTACCTGTTGATGGACGTATATATCTGACTTGTCATATGTCACAAGTGTTGAAGAAGAAGCACATGAGTCGAATTTGACGTTATCCCGTGGAAGACGCTTTGTTGTGGTGTTGTTTTCAACGTTCCTCCTCTACTCCTCTCCCTTTAGCGTTTCCCTCCGTTCTTTCACTTACACAAATGACATGGAATGTCAGCATATGCAAAATGATTTTTTGTACGAAGTATCGGAGAAATCGACGTTTTTTGATGGTACTACGTGGAGCGCACTTTTTTGATTCATTGCAAGCAGAGAGAATGCTACCGTAGGACAAAGGGAACAGTGAGCAGTAGTCACACAAGATGGATGGCGACGATGACGCTGTTGACACGGGTGAGCATTGCTGCAGGATTGTAGCTCAGTCCCGACAGATTTACCTCGGTTGATTGCTGTCGCTCAGTAATCAGTTATCACTGTCATCTTCACTACTGCACGATTATCATCGTCAAAGCTGACTAGTGGACTGCGCTACTGACAAGGTCTCATTGTTGTTAGTTGCAGTCCACAGTTCTAATTATGCTGAGGAGTAATTAGTGTAGAGGTGAGTGGCCTGACCTGGTTGAGACAGGGGAGAGAGGAAGGTGTCATCGGTGTAAGATTCGATTGGTTTCACGTCAGATCAGATCAGTTGGCTGTACGGCTGCTGCCGTGCAGCAGACAGTTACGATAGGCTGTTATTGGCTGGTGCGGAAGTACATCTGAGGCTGAAACATTCGTCGGTGAGTGTGTGAGTGTCATCAAATTATTACACCACCAGTAGCAGTAGCAATAGCAGGAGCAGTAGCAGCGAATAGCTCTCGGCAATTTATAGGGGACGACGACTGTCGTCAGCTGTCGTCCCGGGGCTACCGATACCGAACCCGGCCCGCCCCACACAGCACGTTATATATAGGAGCCACCGGCATACCGCTCCTCCTCTGCTTCCTGTCCTTCCTGCACCTTCAGCAGCACTACCGCAGCCCAGTTTTGCCTGAACTGAATAGCAGCACATTGCAAACTGCCACTGCTATGCTCACTTCCTCGTTGACGTGACTGACGTGACTGACCTGACTGACACGGATTGTACGCAGTCACCGTGATCCTTCCTTGCTGGTTACGTTCTCTTTTACATCGTTGTATGTGTGGAAGCTGATGGTAGTCGTGAATCACGAGAGGCACCTCTGACCAGCAGAGTACCATTCACCTTTCTTTGCTGTGTTGGAACTGTTGAGAATGGAAACAGAAAGCTCCTTTTGAACATGTAGCACCTGAACTGAATGGCTTGCGCTGTCAGTGGGCCAACTATTCCCTAGCAAGGCTAATTTAGTCAGACCCTAAGTCCGGTTGGATACAGCACAGTGGCTATCGTTATCTTTCTGAATGAATTTCCTGATCTGCATTTCGGTACACTTTTTTCGGCGATGCACCCACTCTTGCGGACTTGCTGCAGTGATCTGGTCGGGATTCCGTGAAAAGGTTCTTGCTTCCTTGCGTTCTAGCTCTGATCTGTGTTGAGTGCGGAATACAGATTGTAATGTCATTCACAAAGGACCGCTCGTTCTATCCGTGCATTCGCTTTCGTCGCACCACTTCTTTGCTGTTGTCACTTGGAGGATGAGTTTATGAGACAAGGAGAGTTCATTCTGCGTAGGAGCTCTTCGGGGCTATTTTCGTCCTAGGAAATGCAGTAGTAGGGGGTGGGATGGCTGCCGCGGAGCAGCCGAGATATACTCATCATCTCATTGGATGATAGGGACCGCTAGGTAGTCCGTTTTGCCTGAAGGGCCATGTTCCGACATTTGTCTCATCCAGTGTGCACTAATCACACAGAGATACACGTGCTGAAGCTGCTGGCGAAGTATTGGTGAGGTCGAGTGTGATCTGAGGGATATGTGCTAAGAGGTGCTGTCGGTTGTGGCATTCAAGCTATGACAGGAGATGGATAAGCTGGAGGAAGGCTTCTGCGTCATACACTTCGTCGTTGGCATTTTAGGTGTGAGGGGGACCGTTTCGAGAGTGAAAGTGGAAGCGGGGAAGAGGACAACAACTGTCCAGAGCAAGGGAGAGCAGAGGAGACAACTGTCCCAACCCAGAAACTTCCTCCGTCCGATCTGCTAAATAACAATCATTCATATCTCCCCTCTTCCATTCCACCTGTTCCCCGATTCCCGATGCTTCTCGTCTAGCACTACTTCAATGTAAGCATGCCACAGAAGCACTTTTGTTTACAATGTTCCAACCGTAACAAGTGCTCACTGACCTGCTACCACAGGTTAAAGGGTACGTTTGCTGAATCTTCATTCCTACCCACTTATACTCTTTTTAAAGTGCAGGCAAAGTTATCGGCACCGTTCCCGCAGAAGAGTGGTTTAGTCGAGTAACCCTTAGCTAAGAGCTCATGGCTGGTTTGGAGAGAAATGGCTCATTCACGAGTATCCATGCATCTCAGTTACAAGTAACTTTTGTTAAACTGGTTGGAGGAAGCCTCTGACCTGGGCTGTTCCGAACAGTGCAGATGTTTTGCCACCGTTCGCTGACAGTAGTAAATGGAATGTGATGATCCCAGGAGGGCTACAATTTACCCATACTGTCAACCAGCTTAGACTTGGGCTGTGTCTTTCTTGTTTATAAATGTGTGTGTCTGACTGCAGTCTTACTTGTGTGTACCATCAGTAAGTGTCACATCCTTTTTGCTTCATTGCACTGTAATAGGCTGGAGTAGGATGGATGCAGTGAGTGTGTGTGTGTCAGTGGTGCTCTTTCGAGAAGGGAACAGCAGAGGGCGAAAGTTACCGTAGGCAAGTTGAAAATGGTGTGCACGGAAGGGTATAATAAATACGGGTCATCACTGAAGTGACATGAAACACGGTTGATTAATACAGTCATCATCACTACCAGTTAAGTTTGAAATGCTCTGTAGGTTTTATTCGCTGTTTGTACTGTTGCTGCTCTTGGCTGACAATATCAGTGCAAAACTTGCACACTTTTTTCATAGATCAAATCCCTTAGATCTGTTATATGTTCACTGATGAAGTGCTAAGATGCTAGAAACCACTGTATCAGTTTGCCAGCTTTGATGTCTACTGTATGAAGTTCGGAGGTTAGTGGCTGCTGTGTGATGAATCTATATGACTGCTCGCGATGGTCATCCTTCGCTGTAGTTTTTCCTCCCAGTATCTCTGGTTTTCAGATGGCTGATGACATGCCAATTTTGAGAATGTTCAGGTATGCGGATGGGATACGTAGAGATTGTGTATGACAATACGTCCTGGTGTTATTTACTAAAATTGCCCTTCTCACACTATTGGTGTTGTTGCGTATTATTTCATCGTTACGATATCATTCATTCGGCATTACAGTCTTTGATAAACTGAAATTATTTCAGATACTATGCTAATTTCTATATTGCCTGCTACCATTGCACTCGGTTACTAGAAAATTAAGCAATAAGGTGTTACGAAATTATTACAAAAACTACGGGACTATATCGTTTCGATGTTGCTCTCATCGACAATGCTGCCTCATCTGAATGCAGCGTTTAGAAACGGCAGTTCGGGAGCGCTTGATGGTGATCCTGATCATCCGCCCACTGTTTCCGGTCTGTTTCTTCTTATTGCACTTTTCTTAATTTTTTTTTAAAGGTTTTGTCTTTCATTCAAAACTTCCGATTAATAAGGAAAATCAGCAGGTTATAGACTACTAAAGCCCGAAAAAGTAAGATGACAGAGGGATGAAAAAGGTCAAACTGTTGAGTAAATTATAGTTAACTAGTTCAGGGAAGTTAATTAAAGTGTAAACGCTATAAGGAATATCAAAAATAGGAATTTCTCTCGATTTGTTCCGAAATTTTTCTCCAGATGTGGTATTTGTGCATTTTCTTTGATTTTTAACTATATATTAAAGTTTATTTGCAAGATTTGATGATAGAAATCTTAGGCTCACTTTCATTGATTTGATTGGGGTTTTTGTATCTGTGGTTGCAATGAATACAACTCATCATTTCAGGTAATTTTCCTTGTCGTCCCTCAGCTGTGTCGGTTACTTTTAATGATGAATGATAATTTGGGGTACTGAGACTTACTTTTCAATTCAAAATTTTGACGCGTTTAATTTGTTGGTGACCACTTTTCTGTAGAAGGAACTACGTCATCGTTAGAATTTCATGACAGTGAATATCTGTCTGCCTAACATTAAAAGTATTGTCCTTATCAGTAGTATCTGTTATTGTTGCCATTAGCTACATGTTTCAGGTAATATACAAAAACGGACACAATATAGCACAGTAAACGATTTGTCAGGCAGTGGCTTGGCGACAGCAACTCATCTTAGTGATTTAACAGATACAGTTGATGCTGATAATAGTAATGCGATGGATCAAACTGACTTGATAGAAGCTATTACGTTCGCATCACTTTATGGTTTCCAGGTGCTAAATTGCTTTCTTTTTTTTTTTTTTTTCGAGCTTTTTAAATACTGCTAAATGTAAGCGTTTATTTAAATTATTGCTCCCTAGCCTTAAGGAACAAGTTTAAATTTATTTTAGTGTTGACACATGAGATTTCGACGAATTATTTTATTAGCTGTTAAATTATTGACAAAAATGATGACTGTCTTTCTGGAAAACACTCTTTATCACCATTTACGAATAATCCTTCATAATAATTTGTTTTTGATAGTTATATTAACAAATCAATGATTTATCCGGATACAGTTCACTGTAATAATATATGTCTTAATCGGCTTACGTATTGTCTTTTTTCTGCTTTCTAAAGATTCTTATTAAGCAATTTTTTTTATATCTAAAACTTCTTTTGAATAACTACGCATTTATATAGGCGGTGCCGATTCGTATCAAAATTCTGTTACATCGTGCATTGTCTACGTTAACAAGAAAACGAGCGGAAGCAATCATCCGACGTACTGGTTGGAAGATAGATGATTTTGAAAGAGGATTTATCCAAGAGGTAAGCATATTTAGATCCAACAGAGTATTATCTTTGATTGGTTTCGTAACTGAATGTTGAAGTAATGTATAACGTCTCAGTTACTTATTTTAGCTTTTTTCTCACCGTTTTTATATCCAAATGTAGCTTATATCTTCTTTATCTTGTTTAAAATTTAGCGACGGTTTTACTATTGAATTAATGCTTAACTTACTCAATAGAAGATGCCATTGCAAGTGTTTAGCATTATAATTAGTCCTTTCTGATACTTCTACTGTCATTTTCAAATGTAAGTATGTTCTGCCCTCCTTTTTATACTCTGTTTACAGTAATTTAAACATCAAAAGATCGGTATTTCAAACGGAAAAAAAAAATTTATTCTTGGTTTTACTAGAAAAAAAAAGTAGCTATAATCATTCTTTATTATTTTATAAATTTCTTCCGGTTTTGCTGTTGAGTTCTTTGCCAGCATAGTTATTGATTATTGGTGCAGAAATATTAAGGATTATTTTTTAGGTTAAATCGTATACATCATGTTTGCATTCTTCTAAAGCAAGTTAAATTAGTTTCATACTTTTATAATTTTATTTTTAATTTCGTCCGTTTTTGCCACGAATTTGAAATTAAGATTGTTATTCATCCTTACTATCCCATAGACCTTTGAACCGCTTGTTCTTGTAATCCGAATATCAATTATCAATCTCTTATGCACAGCAGTCGTTATTTGTTCAATGTTTTTCGTAAAATGCACATTGCACAGCAGCAAATTCTTATTTGCTCAGCGGACACGGTATGCTTTCCGAAAGTTATGAGCACTGGTGGTCATCTTATCAGATAGATCTACATGAAAATTTATAGCTGCTAAAAACCTATTTTCTTTTTCATTATTAGTATCTATATTCACACGAGATATTGAGTGATGGAGGCCGTCTAACACAATCATTTGAAGGGACGTCTTTTATCAGTTTGCTTTTCGCATTTTAAAAGAAATGCATAATAGTTACATTGAGGAAATTCATGGAACTTCCATACGGACTACATCTATTTATTTCACCGTGCAGTTTCATATTTCCAATCAATATGTTCCTCTATTGATCTTTGAGGTAGAAATTCTTATCTTTATGTAAGGTAGAATTCCAGACAGTAATTAGTATCTTGCCCATAAGTTGAAGACTGCCTTATTAAGTTAGCAAATTTTGGTAAAGTGTTTAAAAGAAATTTGAATGATGAAATCCGGCACATTGTTTTCGTTTGATTTAATTTTACTCTTCATAAACTGCTAATTGTTTTTGTCGGTCGCTATACGAGGCATCTCAACAAATAGCAATTACGGAAAGGATAAATATCGATAGAATTTAGATATTTTAGCTCGTCAATTACATGAATAATTTCAATATTATTGAGTTAAACCCAGTGAAATGAATGCGAACTTTTGGTGTCATCCTTTACTTATTATTGCTTCCTGTTAGTCGAGAAGTAACGAAAGCAAGGTATGCTTTTCCTACTCATTTATTCGCTTCTTAACTCTATCAATCGAAATGAATTGAAATGGGTTTGTGAATATTAACACCGAACAGTTTAGTAATTTACTTCTAGCGTCATCTCTTTTATATTACAATAATTGTTTGTGAAATAGACAAAAAAAAAAAAAAAATGTAGTTAGAGCTTAGATCATTCTTGTGCAGTAAGGAGTCGAAATGGTGAAATCTAATCTAATTGCATAAGTTTGCATTTAGAAGACAGCTTTGAATGAATGTGAAATAAATTAATGAACTTTGTATTCACAAACCGAAGATGTATAAAAGTAGTTAGGAGTAAAACCTAGAAAGAGTGGTGACTCTAAAGGACCACAAGTTAATGAATTAATGAAATTAATGAACTTCCATGGATAGTACCATGTTTGGAGTCACATATGAATGTTGGAAGATTAGAAACTTGTCATGGAGAAAGACGATGAGGTAAACCGGTCATTGAATATCTTATCAGATTTTATAGGACCAACGTTGTATACTAATTAGTCTTTGAATAGTTTCTAGAGTGAAGGGGAAATATAATGTTTACAATGTCAAGAAGTAGTGGGTAGCGTGTAGTTCAAGTAATATCCATAATAAAAGTAAACAGCTAAAGTTCAAAAAGATGGTGGTGCGTGTGATCGAACTCCTGTTATGGGAAAGTAAGCTAAGAGCTGAACTTATACTAGATATATATCGTAATAATGTTAAGAGCGTCCGTCATATGGAAGCTGATGATCACTGCTAGAATTACTCGTTATGGAGATNTCTAAGAGCTGAACTTATACTAGATATATATCGTAATAATGTTAAGGGCGTCCGTCATATGGAAGCTGATGATCACTGCTAGAATTACTCGTTATGGAGATTCAGAGAGTGAAGATAGAAAAAGACTAATAGTTTTAATGATTGATTTATGGAATTAGGAGATCTTGACGGCCGTTGCAGTTCTTAATCAAGTCTGTAGTGTATGAGCTGTAACATTCTGTGAAATACTCTGGTAAATATGATTTAATGGAGAGTTTAAAATTTGAGAAGTGAATGGTATTAATTGAGAAAGAGATTCTTATCCATGCAATAAACCACCGTCCATAGATTTTCTGCATGGTTTTGGGATGGTCGATGTGGATGAAGATCCCCGATCAAGTCATACTATTCTGTAGTAATTTAGTATGGAACAGGGAATGAACTTGCCAATAAACGTTTGGCCACGCATGCTTCCGTGATTTGATGCTCTTACGCTCTGTAACGGGAAACACCATCAGTTTGGAGTATGGCACTGGATAGATGGATGGATATGCTTGGACACGGGTCTCTTGTCGATTAGTCATCCATAAAAGCTTCTGTCGCTTTGTTGGCACTTTTTGACACTCTCTCTAGGGTCCACTGATTCGGCTGTCGATGCTTTTGCGGTGCTGGTAGTGCTGCCCATGCATTCATGGTGATGACAGATTTGTATAGGATTCTTGTTGGTGAGAGAAAAGTGACCTTGCGATGCAAACAACTCCCCCGAGATGTACTGCTGTTACCAAAGCCTCCTGCCGTGTTTTTCTCCTCAGCATCCCTCCGTCCTTTTACCCCTTTTTCGGTTAAAACGGATTCATTTCTTCCCATAGCCGGAAATGTCGAAGTCCGGTCTAGGTGACCGTTTTGTTTTGATTGAGATCTGAATCTCAAGAATATTAGCATCATCAGCAGAGTTTCAACTGGTGAGAATATCCTTAATATAAAAGTCGGCATTCTTAGCTACCATGATTCCTTGCTCTACCTCTACTGCAACCACTATCAAATTTGTATGCATGCTTGTTTGTATGGTTGATTCAGCTGCATTGCAGTATACCCTAATAAAAAATTCTTTTTTTCTGCTGGAAAAAAATGGTGCTTTTGGAATCGTTAAGTGCATAGGTGTCATCCCGAATGACTGCGTCCATTTGATAGTAAATGGCATGCATACCATTTGAGCCATCCTGCTCACTCTCGAAATGCTGTGGTTGGATGTTTTCTTCAATTCCATTCAAACATTTTGTTAACTGTTCAGATTTTAAGTTAAAAATTCTATTCCTAACATTTTTTTTTATTTCCTTTAATCTCTGACTTTTGCCCCAGTGCAATGATGACTTTGATGAGCTTTAAAAACAACACTGATTTCTTTGACAGGTGCTGGATAAGAAGGGCGGCTTCTTGCCTGTCATCTTCGTTTTGCTACCACTAATCCCTCCCTCATTAGTTACCTTATCATTCACATGCTTAATCACCTTGAAATATATGATCACGAGGCTAAAATTCAGAACGGCTTTGCAAATGTAGCTGTAGCTGTAATTGTAACTGGGTTGTAGCATAAACTATTTTCTTTTTTAGTTTCCGCTTATGTTTTGTCACTTTATTTTTAGCAACAGCGAAGGTCGTCCTTAATTATGTGTCTGTACTAATTTATTATTATCAACATTTATTTCAACGATTTTTCGCTAGTTCTCTGCACGAAAGTGTAGAAATGTAGGCGAAGTTTGTGCAGAGTTCGATAAGAGATGGACTAAATCATTAACAGTTTAATTGATACTTAGTAATGGGGAGGATATTATAGAGTATAGTATCATTATTAGATGATTCAGACAGTTATGCTGCATCCATGTACCATCATATCTTCCAGTTCAGTATTGTTGAGTGAATGGGAACGTAAGGATATACTTAGTACGTGCTGAAGATCTGCAGTTAATAGTCCGAGAATTGAACGAGATAGTCGTTGCAAAATATTTTCTCGTTCCCTTGAAAATAGCTTACAGTCCAAGTAATAATTTAGTGGACAGGTTAATATTTGAGAGCAGAGTGCTCTTCACGCAAAGGAAGCTCTGGGTGATCCAGAAGGACTGCTGAATGAGAATGAGCCGTGTGTCCTAGCATGTGAGATGCAGTGAGACAGGTATAGTTTTGCTAGAAAATACACATTCATTACCGTATTCCTTTCATTTTACAATTTTCAAGCGTTTATTTGTGTATGTGTGTGTTTCGCATTTCATAGGGCATATTAGTATGTATCTCTGTTCGTCTTCTCATTAGTATCGTCCCTTCCATGTAGAAAGACAGGTAGCCGAAGTGATCGTTTTTCTATTGTCGAATGTGATGCTTTAGATCACTTTGGCGTGCGTCCACGATTCGATTTCAGCAATTCTTATCTTGTCTACGGTGAACATTGTCTAATTACCGTGATGTTATTATATATCATTATCTCATTTACTTCTTCACTATCCTAGGAATCATCAGCAGCACGTTGATTCTGTTATTCGTTGACGAGGTGGTCATTATTCATATTACATATGGATTGTTTACGAGCTTCGGTGGTCTATTTGCTGACTATGAAAAGCATCCGGAATATGAGTTTGGACAATGAGTACTTATTACATAGAATGAATTCATTCCAGTTAACGTCTATCCAAAAAGAGAATTTTGCGTACTGCCATCTTGCTGCATAAAGGTGTTTCGTCGAGCGAGAAATTCAAAGGAAGTATAGTTCTTTACCACTTTATTTCCATGTGTTTCATGTTCAAAAGTTCAAAGTAAAAAGAACGTCACTTTTGATATTTCCAGAAAGAAAGAAAATAAGGACAGAAGCAAAATTGGTGGTTGAGTTGAGGACATGATGACATCTTCTGACGAGTGTTTATAATTGTGTTTAGGCGAGAGACTGCATTTTTTTCTTTTTCTTTTGGTAAGCCAAAAGGCGTTAATAGCTCCTTGGAGTTCGATGCAATGTTTTTGGAATTGGAATAGGATGGCATAAAATAGACGAACAGATGAACAGACAAATGCTTCATCGTTTATACCGAATATCTGTTAACTTAGAATTTCTGACTCTTCGTTTTAGATGAAGCGAAGAAAAGAGGAGTATAATTATGTGCTGGATAAATTACTGCTGTGAGCGAACGTTTCAGTGGTGCTTCTAAAAAAGAAGAGACAAGATTGAAGGGTTTTTAGTTGGGTTCGGATAGGCCTGCTTCGACGAAAAGACATGTAATATCCAGGAACTGGCGACGTGGGTGATTTATTGGTTCACACCCTGAAGATGCTATTCTTGGGCGGAGGTGACAATGTGAACTATATGTATGAGGTTTTCGTCATTAAGCTACACATTTTTTTCAAAACATCAGCATCTTCATTTTGATCCATTCACTGCCAGATCTAGATTTCAGGCTTTAAATTCAATTTGAGATTTTTAGCGGATGATAATCTGCACATTTTTTCCATTTTTTTATCATTTAAAGTTGTTCAGAGAGTATGGCATGCGTTTAAAAAGTCGGGCTTAATTTTGCTCAAGATCAGGTGGAATGTTCCATTTTTTCTTTAATTTATTTGAATTTAAATTAGACGAAAGTGAATCGCTTTTCCATTTGACTTATTGATGGGCATTAAGCAGCATTTTAGATAAATTTCAGTTACCTAAAGATGTATTCTTTGTATTTAAGCGTTGGTGGAAGACTGTCGCGATTACCCACAGTTGCTCTGGTGACCCAAATAAGGACTGCAAATTCCGCGCTTCGGTTTTAGCTTAATAATATGAGATGTTCACGTTATTAAGTATCAGAAAATTGTTATAAGAAGGAATTTTCGTGAGGGAATATATCATATACTGGCACGAAAATATAGTTGTCTTTAAAGTGTAGATTCAAAACTGCAAAACGATGTCATTCATTTGGTTTAATTCAGACGTTTATTTAAGGAAAACCTAAGCCTTCAATTAGATATGGATTGCAATTTCAAATTGGAATTACTGAATTAGTCTATGGATTTATACTTTGGCATTTGTAAAAGCTCATCAAACGGGTCTTTCAGTGCTGCAATATTTCCTGATAATATATGCTCCTTAACAGTACTGGAAGCTTTAAATTGAAATATATGTCAGTAATAGGGAAATAGAATTAAGTGCAACTGCTGCTTTAAATTGTCTTGCTGTGGATCTCCATGTGTTCTGAAGTAGCAGTGAAGTTTTTTAGTGAGGAACCAACTATCAGCGATTGGAGCGAAAGGAAAGAGTTGTTTTTATGCGTGTAAAAATATTTTGAATATCTATCAGAGACAAAAGAGGACTTGTTTAAAGATAGTGTATTGTAGTAAAGTCGGAGCAATAGTTGGAATGCTGGCTGTTTTTTTTCTTTTTTTTGCTTCTTACAGCATCGATAAATTTCATGCTGATGCATTTTAGTTCCGTACCTAAAAAAGGTCGTTTTACGGTATACAAACATAATACTGTATCTTTTTGTCTCAAATGAGATCAGAAGCTAGATCAGCGACAGGAGCACTTATTCATTTTGTTGTTTCTGAGTAGTGCCAAGGAAAGTAAATTGCTTCTTTTGATGATGGTGGTACTGAAAAGATGAGAAGAGACAATCGTAGCAATTTCCAAAGGCCATTCGATGTGCTCCTTCAACAAACGAGCTTTTGAAAGATGTTATTTTCAACAGCTAAATTGCATAGTGACACTATCTGTCCGGATATATAAGAACATCACGTGGCTAGAACCATATATAATAAACCCATCCTGGTTGCAAGCCTATATTCCTATAATCTTCCATCTTCATATGTTCGAGTACGCATTTCCCTTTATTTTGTTCTGCATTTGACAGCTCATAAGCACGCACTGTGCATGTTACCAATGAACACCTTTTTTTTTCTGTTCTCTTTTTTGAATTTAATTTCAGTCAAACAAATCCTTTATCTGTCGGCTTCTATTAAATTTTGGTTTTTGAACAAGTACAGATTGATGATTATGAACCACAATTTGTTCTCGAAAGTAATACATGTTGACATAAGGTTAAATGCATTTTGCTTGAACCTTGTGCGCCTCTTTGTAATCACGAACTTTTGAACAGTTCAGACAGAACGACATTTACAAAATTTCTTGATAAAATTTACTGAAAAACTCCTGTCCGTAGTCTGTTAAGCTATTTTTCAAGTTTCAGATTATACATGAAACCATGCAATGAAGTAGCATTTTCTCGCCCATCCTGCACATTTCTATTCTGCAGTTGTCGGAGTATAGAATATGCATATATTTAACTGTTATGCAAGAGCGTTAATTTTCAAAACTCCTGATTTGGCGCACTATTATTAGTGAGACTTTGCTGCTAGCCACCAAATAACTCCTTTAGAAAGTTCTGCGAGTAGAAATACCACTTTATCTCATGATTTTAGTCTAGATATCGACTGCCAGTATCTAATCGTTTCGCTTTGCAATTATTGGAAATTGTTCCTCTTAATTTTGACAGTACCTCTCCTAAATACCGAGCATTTTTATTACTAAAGACACAGAAAAATATTTTAAATTCGTGGAATTGCTGAAATAGAACAACTTGAGGTAAGTGTATTTAGGATTTAGGTACAAAACATTTTTAATCTTACTACTCTCTTTTGATTGAAACTGATTTATTATGCTTTGGGAATTTGATGCTGTGTGCATTAATTAATATAAGATAAAATAAACTTTGGACACTTTGAATCAAATTCTTGCAGATATAAATTTACAATTGCTGACAGCCTGTTTAGTACTTAATTCAGTTGTTCATATTCCTGTTCTCTTTAATAAAGATCTGCGCTTTATTTCTTGTAATCAATTTATTAATCTAATGACTGATATATTTCGTGGATTTGTTACACTGGGAAAGCAGTATAATGAAAATAAGTATCAAATATAATTTGAAAACGGCTTGCAGAATGGAGATGAAAATGAAGCAGCACAAGTTCTCGGCAATGTATTTGGCGCAATCGGAGAAAAGACGGAGCGCTTTTAAAGTAAAATAATTGAATGCAATTTTTTAGTGAAGCATATGTGTTGTTGGTTTTAACTGTTCTCGTTGCAATTGTTCATGCTTTTATTATTTTTATTTCTCAGCAACTTTTACATAACCCAGAATTCATCGAGAGAAGATTACCGTCAATTAGTCACCTTTTTATCAAAATAGAGTATTTGTCATAGAACAGAAGACAGTTTTATAAAAAAAAACCCAAGCAGTAAAAAATATAACTTCCGAGAAATAAGATCTCTCTCTGTTACTCATGGATATCGTTAACAGATTACGAACTTTGCTTATTCCGACCCTTTTCTTTTTAAATTTTTTTTTTATCCTCTATTTATTTTCCGGATTATGTAATCTTTTTTAAAAGTTATGAAACACTTTATTTCTGATTATTGTATATTATGGCTTTTGCAAGTGAATTTGCTTTATCATAGTTGTCGTTAAGAAGTCTTGCTTTAATTTCTTGATTATTAATGGGTACGAAAAGTTCTTGCTATAATTTTTTGATCAGTGATGGGTATGGAATGTTAGTGTTGTCAAGTTTCTAGGAATTTGGAAAACATGCTCGTTTGTATAGTGGCTAATTAATACTGAGACAGTGCAGTGAGCCATCCTTTACTTGCACCATAAATGACTGATCAAATGAACGAGACATATCCATTGTTTCAGGATGTTAAGACGGGTAAACCGCTGAACAATTGGATGTGTGCTAATGTGCAATGCGAACTACAACTTATGGATCGTTTCACGGGTATCAGTTCATGCGCCGATTTGGTTGATCCACTCCGTCGATCGCTAGTACCAACGTTCTTGCATAGCTGGCCAGCATTTGTTGGATTTCCACCACCAGTGTTGAATGTTTCTCAAGGATCAGTTGCCGACATGCTTTTACGACCTTGTTGGCATTTTTATTACTTTTTAAATCCGTTTGTTCCCATTTTTTGTTCAGTGTTGTAATTTCATATTAAGAAGCCGAAGTCGTGCTATTTATAATCCCTCTGTAGAACATGTAAGAGTAATCTCTTTGTTTCTAAAGACAGCATCATAAAGATTCTAAAAAGTTCGGCCAACTCTTTATTGAAATTTATAAATAGCAATCTATGCAGATAATTAATATGATTTTTGATGTGTATAAATGCAGAAAAGCAGATATTTCGTTAAAAAAAAAAATTTTGTGCTTTCCATAAAACATGGCAGTTCGTGAAGTAGCTGCTGGTAGAAGTTAATCTTATTCGCATCTTCTGAAAGGCTTGACAATTCTTTTATTGCAGATTTAAGTTTTATTTGCTGTAAATTGCTGCATCTTCCAACTGTTGTAAATTTCGACTGTTGAAGTGGGAGAATACATTTTTTCCTGCGACCTAAATTATATGCTTCGAATATGATATTGGGGGGGGGGGATTAGCCATTGGTACTTTTTAATAATATGGTGAATTTCAAGGTTCTCGAATATCTGAATCGACGAGTGGCTGTGAGGCATCTGCTAGTGAAGAACATATTTCATCGGAGTTAGTTCCGGATGAAGTTGATGAAGTTGCTGGAAAGGAAATAATACCGCAGTCACAACAGCAGCAAAAGCAACGATATGACGAGACGACGGTAATCGATGAAGGAATTGTTAAATTCGATGCTGTACCTTTCATTGAAAGTGGTGATTTGAAAACAAAACCGATAACTCAAGTACTATTGTTTTGTTATTATTCTTTCAATATATGACTAGCCATTTTTCTTTTCTTTTTTTTTTTCCCCTCCATCACAATTCGAAAAAATGTGGACAAAAAACTATTGCATCTTCTTTGCTTTTAATTGTTACTATAGGAGAAGACAATGTATGAGGGATTGTATGGAAGACATATGTATGAAAATTTTTGAAATATGGAATTGCAGGCGTCTTTCGTAGGAAATAAAATCCGTATATTTGGTAGAGTTTTTAAATTTTTTAGACGCCGAAAAGTAGTGGGAAGAGAAGAGTGCAATGTATGAAGTGTTTCAAGACATTCTGTGATAAGGGAGCACTGAAAATACACAATAGTGCAGTGCATCTGAAAGAGATGCACAAATGTACGGTGGAAGGATGTGAAATGATGTTTTCATCAAGACGTAGCAGGTTTGCCTTATTGATTCGTTCTGATAAAAACTACTGAAGTTACTTATTGAATAATTGAAAACATGAAAATAGATTTTCATGTCTATAAACGAATAATGATGCTTCTTCAAGCTTTTTATGAAGTGACTCAACATTAATTTATAATTTCGTAATGTTATACTGCATTCGTAGTAAATTTAAATTATTGAATGAGATGAACGTCTTTAGTTAAGGGTTGCGTTTGCCCTCATGCACATATCAGTAGATGGGGATATTTGTTCAGTGTATTAATGTTAGTATTCAGGGAAAAAAGTTAGACTTATTGCTGTAGCAATCTTTTGTTTCATATTTGCAAGGCCTCCAGAAAATATTTTGTTGAAAATAAGGCTAAAATCACACATCTAATAAATATTTCACCACACCGTTCTGACAAACAGTAGTGTGTCTTACAGAAACCGACATTCAGCTAATCCGAATCCGAAGCTGCATACCTCGGCTACACAAAGACAGTTCGATTCATTCAGTGGTGATAATTCACGTGATAGTTCCGTTCCAAAAATGGTTTGTCCATTTTGTTTTTTTTTACAGTTTGTGACTAATTCATTTTTTCGAGTGAAAGACTATTAATTTTGATGATTTGGAAAGTTGAAATTCAGCTTTATCTTGCGGGAGAAAAATCTTCAACAAAAGTAAACTGGAAATGACGGAAAAAGAATACATTGCGTCACTCTTCTTTCAGAGATTAATGTCAAAGTTTGTTGAAGGTTATCATGGAGCCCTTTTCTTTCATAATTCTTTTTATTCGCATATCTGAGTAAAAATATCCTTAAGAACATAAACATATTACGTCTTTGTGAAATTTCTCAACAGGCTTTTGTTTTTTTGCGGTGGTAGGAAGTGACCAACAGTGAAAGTTAAATAAATACAGTACCGATGAAATTATGTCCCATAAATTTATTGTCAAGTTATTTTTTTTCTCTCTCTGTTATTGCTAGTGGTGCTTCTTAATTATTTTGCATTAAACATAAGTTTTCTTTTATGGTTTAAAGATTTTTGCAATTTATTTTTACGGCTTTTGTTGCAGGATAATCTAACATATTTTGCCGGTTCGTCGGAAGCAGGTGTTAGTGCTCACTCTCCACTACAAACCAATAGTGACAGATCGGCTTCAACACGACTAAAATTAACTTCAGAAAAGAGTCCCCATTTTGGGACCCGTAAACGAAAATGTGATAGGCCCGTTAAGTTGGCAGTTACTGATGAAATAACTGTTAGTATTTTATCACCTTTTTTTTGTGATCTCTTGTAACATGAACTATGGGTAAATTTGAAATGAATCTGAGTTCCCAAACTTTAAGTAGCATTCATTATTACTTTTACAAGAGATCACAAAAACTTTTAGTCTTTGTCATTTTGCAGCATGCAAAGCGAGAGTCAGGTAGTTCCGTGATCACAGCAGCAGTATCAGCACCAGAACCCAGTGAAACTTCTTCAACTGCACCATTGGATCTAACGAATGGAAAGACAGATCAGAGACAGCTTTCAAGCGCTGTTATAGTCGAACCTACCAAGTATGTTTTACCAATATTAGACTACATGTGGGATCCTTTGTTTCACTGTATATTTGACATAAATTGGATTTGAATTTCCAAATTGCGTACATTTTGAAGTTAATAAAATATCACATTTGCTTTAGGGAATTTTGCGGAAATGAAGCTGTCAAGAAACTTCTGCGTAGAAATGAAGCTGTTAAGAAACATTTGGGATAAAACTACTGGAACTAATTTAGTTTTGCATTGTTTCAACGTCATTTCCTGTTTCTGTAGTTAAAAACCCATATTTCAGTATACCCTCGACAATATTTGCACCGGCAGCAGCGTCAAATTCAACCGTATTAACACCGATTACAGAAATGGTGCGAATACTACAACAGGCTCATATGTTCAGTTCTCAACGACACAGTGGCGGTGGGAGCGTTCAGCGTGGTTTTAGTTTACTACAGCTTATGCATGAACAAGCTAATGTTGGAAAATGAAGGTGTCTTAATAATATTTTTTTTTTTTCCTTCCGATTTTTTATTTTAAGCTTGGAGTTTGTTGAAGATTATCTGTCACTCAGTGAAGATAGTTCTGCCTTGTAGAAGATTCGTGAAATACCACAGTTTTTCATTTCATCTCTCGCTCTTGAAAATTTTCTAGGCTAATTTGGGTTTTCCTAGCAGTAACTTACGCCAGATTCGTATTTGTTCATTTCGGCTCCTTGAAAAATCTAATGTTCATAAATCTAAATTTAAGCATGTATTGTGGGTAATTTGAAAATCGTTACTAGCTGTATGTATCGTCTGCTTCACTGCACCTCATTTTCCATGTTCCGTTTTACCCGTTACCTAAGTTTTGATTATAAGTTGCCTTCTCATAAATTACAGTTCCTTACATATTCTTACAGGATATTAAGTTTTTAAATTCTTTTATTCTTAAGAGTTTTTGAAGTTTTTTGGGGTTAAAATTAGGAACATGGAAAAAAGGCCATTAAGCGGTGTTTGTAGTCATATTAGATTAGCAATCCCTCGCTGTATATTTTTCGAATGCGTAAATCCAGGTATTTTTTCTTGAGAAGGAAAATTGCTATTGTTAGTGCGTACTCTTTTCCTATTTTTTTTTTTTTTTTATCAAGTTAATCTTCAGAGTTACATGTTATCTGTTTTTACTCATGCATTTGCACAGTTATTTTTCGGAAGTAGATTTCCGAAAGCCCAATTTTGCTGTCTCCTATTTTTTTAAATTTTGATGACAGACTTGTTCGTCCTGGTGATGATCAATATGATGCATTTCTTGTTCATAGTGACTGTCTTTGTGTTATCTTGCGCTTTTGTGCACTATAAATCTCGCTGCTTACGGTGCAATGTTCATTTGTTCTCTGCTTTTTTAAATTTAACCAAGTAAGTGTAAATCAACAGCCTGACGTGAAAATTATATTTTTCTGTGATTGTTCCTTTTTTTTTTTGTTTATTAATTGTTCCCAATTTAATGCATTTGTTCAAAAATTCTGTGGATTGTTTTATCCCGTGTTTTTCAGTGTAACTTGGAATATGTGCAGCTGTTAGAGAGAGTGCAAAATGGTGTTCATGGGGTGGCCTTTGGAGAAATCTTTTGTATAGCGCCGTAAGAGCATTCGATAAACTATTTATAAGCAGTTACAAGTTAAGTACGAGCGGCTGTTATGATTATAATTTATAATAAGAAATAAAATGCCTTGATGATGCGGAAAATTGACTGACAAAATTCTCGACCAAAGAATTAAGGAATAATTTCTGGCTAATACCTCGCGCGAATAGTTCTTATATGGTACGGTATATATTTCATCGTAAGTCCAACTGCCTCTTACACTGAAGTAGTCTCTGTCCTCTGCTTAGTGGAGCAAATCTGTTCTGATAGAAAAAGTCGGTTGTTTCAACGGGCAGGAAAATGTTTCGCATTTTGCTAGGATCCAAGCGAGGGAGACGGAGGTTTTTAAGAACTGGACATAAGGCACTGGCAAAACATAGGTTTATACATCGGTAGTGTCAAGTACTTTAACAACCAACCAGTACGATCTTAGAAGTAAAGATACATGTTAGAGGGAATTGTTCTATTGGTTATTTTTATATAACTTTGGCATTAAGATGAATGCAATAGACAATGTATTGAAGCACTTCTGGCCTCACTTCACAAGGACTAGTCCTTATGACCAAGCAGTACAATTTTGTACAGTCTGAAGTATTTACAATAGATATAAATTTCACGGAAGCGAATGGCGGATAATTTGCTAGTTACGCAGTGATCGATACATCTGCATGATTGTTTTCGAAAAAGCTGTTGGAGAAGCTAAAATCTGAAACAATCGAAATCTAAGGAGATAATGAATAGGAAAAAAGAAGGTAATTGTCTAGACTATCTTATGAGAAAAATAATTACCTACTTACTAAAAGACAACAAACCGTTCATGTTCTGATCGATTTGATCTAGTATGCTCAGCTCCTCCAATGGATTGCAGTTCTCTTCTGTCTTATCTTCAACACCTAAGACATCATCGATCTATATTATGAAATTTAGTTCTATAACTTCTGACTTTTAATTTTCTTTAGTCTTTTTACCAAACAACGGAATTTTACCGTGAGAAGTATTCCAGACGTGATTTATGCGTGCTGCAGATGTGGAATTTTCATCGATATCTTCGATTGTTCGAAGATTCTTACCATTTTCATCCATTTTCAATCTCTTTAAGTCTTCGTTCAAATCCCTAATGTAATATTTTCTAAAATTTAAGGAAGAAGATTCCCAAAAACAGTTTTTACCAATTTTATTTCATTTGATTCAGCTCAGCCCGTAACAGTAATGCTAAAAATACATACTTCACATTTGGATCTCTTCGTAATTCGCAAGTTGCATGATCATTCGGAGAATCTTTCGTCCAAGGTAAATTCAAAGAAGGCTGACCTAAGAAACTTCTTTTTCTAATAACTTCGAATGAAAAAATTAGCTTTGCATAATAATTCACAATATTTTTTTCCACTGCGCTTCCCATATCCTTCTCATGCTTCCTCCAAATATTCCGGATAATAAGAAAACATCTCAGTGATGGATGCATTTGAATCACCAATTCATATTTAAATTTTACGAACTTACTATGAAATTGTGCTATCTTCGACATATGGAAAGAGTGTCTTGCCACTTCTGAATTATTATCGCATACAGTTGCAATTTTCGAAGGCTTAAGAATCATAACTTTTCAAAGAAGATAGTTGGGATGTTTCAGAGATTACATCTAGTTCGCCCAAAATTCGGTCCGATTAGAATTTTAAGTTTGGCTTGATAAATCAAAAGTAAATAAAATGCTAACGAGAGGAGTAAGTATATTTATCTGATGAAAATAAGATCCAAGCAATAGATTTGAATGAAGATTCCAACTGTCCTCAAAATAGTTATCATCGAAAATGAAGTCGTGTAAGCTATCCTCAGGATATTTACTAACCATCTGCTCAGGACAGACCACAACAACTGATTTCGCTATATTCTGGAAGGAACTATATCATTAAATATATTTAGTAGTCCACTTCACTCATATGTAGACTGTTTTCTTTTCCGCAGTAGCTGGGTGTCTCTACCTTACTACCTTTAGTATCATGAGGACTTGTAACTTACTTCTTCCATATCACAACGGTTGACTTGAACATTACCTTCAGTCATTTTCAGTTCACCCGAAACTCTTTCCTTCACCGCCGTATTTTCCTCGAAATGTTCAATTTCAGAACTTCGGTTGGAGTCACTATTCTTAAACATAGAAGTCGAACAGAATGAACAAAGGATTAACTAAGCGAATATGAACTCACTTTTCCTCCTATCTGTTGCCCGAGTTTATACAATTATTCTGGGATAATGATAAAGCCATGAGAGGCTTTCCGAAGCCAATTCTGAACAAATAATGACTACCAGTGAACAACACCGCTCAGTGTAAACAAGTTTCATTGGATGCCACAAGAACGCAGCTGTGAATGTGAATATTCTTCTGATTCCTTCCAAAAGATCCTCAAAAAACTTTCGCCAACTCCCTGGAATCGGTGTTTTAATAATGGAAAAAATATATAGAAAAATAAGAAACTTAAAAGACTGCATCAAATCAAATGTATCTCAAGGTGCTTTCTTGGTTTTTAAAATGTATTTTTGAATAGGGTTTATCACACTTTCGAATGAACTCGAGTGACTAATTTCAATTCAAACTTGAAATATGATTCACAAGAAACACTTGGACTCAATAATTCTCAAAGAAAGTAGAAATTACAAACTATGACTCTTAGCGGGTAAAAGAAAACAGAGAAAAATGATTCGGAAAATATTGAGCAAATAAGAAACGATTTGAAAAAAATGACTTTGCAGTATTCGATCTACTCAAGAAATGCATAGTCAATCCCTCGGCAAACATTTTCATTTGCATCAGCAAAATTGCTATATCATCATGGCTGTGTGGGAAGATAATGCAGTAATGAAAAAAATGAATGACTCAAAATGTGTTCTAAAAGGAAGAAAATTATCCCTGTCAACTCATAAACACTATTATGGCCCTTCTCTTCTCCTAGCATAAATTCGCTTTAATTGAACCAAGCCTTACTCTAGAAAGAGCAGTATTTCCAGCGAAGTTACATTCTACCACTTTGTAATTGCTTATAGGTGCTGAATGGCCACATTCATATTAGGAATTACAAATAATTACTTCAAATTATATTTGATTCCAGTTCTAGCGGAAAAGATAACTCACTACCCGCTTCCTTCAGTATACTAACTGATAACGCAAAACCACATATTTCAAAATGTTTAAAATATCAATAAACATTCCTAGTAATTGAGAATATTCAGCACTCTTCCTAACTCTTCGCTTTCCAAGTGCGCAATACAGAACAATATGGACTGCAGGATGCATAAAGAATGAAAATTATTTTACAGCCTGTCTGTACCCCAGGCTTCAGAATGACGGGCACTGTTTCTATACTATCGACACAATTATCAGCGACAGCAATCAAGAACCACTTCCTGTATCCCTTTCACTCAGAAAACCATGCTGTAACTGCTCCGCAATATTTCCTTCTCCACAATCTTCGGCACCATTTCTTTGGAAGTTTTGAGGAAAAATATATTCTATGACCAGAACTGCTGGGAACAAGGGAAAAAAGCAGCAATGCGAATGTCAGCAAAAAAAGGTAAAAAGAGAAGGCAAAAGTGTGGCGATGTAAAATACAAAGAGGTGAGGAAAGAGGAAGGGAGAAATCGAAGGAATGTGAACGATTCATGTTGAAGAGTAGTTAATTACCTCCAGGTGCAGTCACATTTGTTATTTGTTTAGGAAAGTAATATTCTACTAATTACACAGCAAGCTGCTGCTATCCATTGTTGGTATTATTAAATGAAATGTGCTTGTTAGGATCATAACGTGAAGTAATAGTAATTGTCGTAATGAAACCTAAATTAAATTAGAGCTTTTGTTCTTGGAAAACTGTCACAATAACGGTCGGAAAAGTGGGAGCTCTTCGGATTTCAGATGTTTTGAAAAACCATTTTCCTCACCATTAAGAATATGTACTGTAAAATGTCAACAACGCAGCGAAGTCGTTTAGACTGCACTGGTTTCTAGCAAACTAATGTTTAGACAGAAAAGCCACAAAAGAAATCTGTACATACAGAAAGTTATGATGCATCCCAAGCAATCCCATATGAATCGCTTTCGCTTCTTGCGCGCTCTTCGAAGTCTTGTTGTAGTGGCGGTTTCGTCATTCATAATAAAAATTTCTACAAGAAAAGTTAGATAATAATAGACAGTTCACGATTTTTTATTATTTGGTTGGGGATAAAAAATTGCGGACTTCCATGTCGTACACCATCTAGCAATCTTCCAATTTTAATTGAGTGTGACCAAGCTTAAATAGTCGATGAAGTTAACCCTTGCCAGATGGAGAAGCTCAGTAAATTCTTTTAGAAAATGCCAATATTTCCAAGCTTCTAAACTGGTAAACTGCTTCGTTTCATCAATTAGTAGCTTGTTCTAAAGCGTTAAGTTTCCTGACTACAGTAACTAACAAGTCCTTTCAGCTTCGAAAATCCACATAAGTGGATTTGATAAAATAGACAATCGAACAAAATTCTAGCCTAGTGTAAAAACCGACTCATACGAAGTATTACAAACAACCTTAATGGTTCTTTAAAATCAACACTATTCGCTCGTTATCTGCTTTGGATCTACTTCTATCACAATGTTTTCGACCTCTTCTACAGAGGAAAAATCGGATCCCGCTTATTCGCCCGATCTTTGCTGCAATAGTTTCAGCAAGAAAGAGCTTGACCTTCCACAAGTCCTTTTCTTTTGTGAAAGTTTGTTATGGTAGAAATATTTCACAATAAACTTTTGCTTTGTTGTGCTTTCTTGGGCACAGTGCACCTTAGTTCGAGCTACAGAAATAAGATAAGTTGTAAAACATAACACACAATTATGAGACTCCAAAATTGTTGACAAACAATGAACATAGTTACTTCACAGGAGTGGAACTGATTATGCATAATACGAAATCACAAAAATAACACAAGACAAACAGTTTCAAAAATGCATTGAAATCATTAATTCATACTGCAAATTGGCGAAAAAAAGAAAATTCATGACCAACAACTTCTATTTTACTAATTTCTCAAATATTTAGATTATTTCTTCCATACAATTGACGCATCTGTCCATAACAATTGTGCTTTCTGGAGCCTCCAGAAGAAGGTTAAAATGGATATATTCAAATATCACCATTTGAGTGAAAGAAATAAATAAGTACTTGAAAAAGAGCACTATAATTTCATTAAAATTTAATTTTCCTAAAATTAAAAAGTTATTTCGTTTTGAAGTAAAGACTGGTGATGAACAAATCTATATAATAATTAGTATCTGCATGTGTCATTAAGGACAACTGTAGAAACTCGTTGCACTTCAACTCTATTAGAGAGCAGAAAATGTTAAGAAATTCAAGCAAACAGAATTATAAGCAAAAATTATCATAATTGTTTCGTCTAATGGTGGCAACGAGACTGTGACTCAGAGTAAATTATTATGAGGAACGAGAATGCTTCTCGACGACTGTCCATAATAATGATAAATTCAACAGTTAAATTTCAAAGCGCATTACCGAACAGTGTAGTAGAAGAGAAGACGGAAAAAGAAGCCGAGAGTGATGAACAGATGCATGGTACGAATAGTGAACTAGCTTCAACATTTAACGTGAATGAAAGGTCATCTAAAGACGGAGAGTAAGAAGTGAAGAAAGTCTAGTGAAGACAGCAGTTGTCTCAGAAAAATCCTAAAAATTGCAAAATAAAATTCGAAGTAGAAGGCAATTGAACTAGTTTGCATAAGACGAATAAATTGCATTCGGTGGCCGCATAAAACTTCGATTGACAAAGATGGCTGGTTGTTATGTGCTTAGAGGGTGAGGTGGGTTGGTGGTGGGAGGGTTTTTTAGTAGTTTCATATTTTTCATTTTTGAACTCTCCTGAATAGCTGAAGTTCTGACTTCCATTCTCAACTTTCGACTTTTTTACTTGGAAGAAATGTTTTTAAATAGTGCTTTAGTGCGGTAAAATGAGGATTGATGAGAATGGTACAGGAGAAGAAACAGAAACAAGCAACAAGCAGTTTGCTGATAACAAGAAAGAAGTGGAGAAGAGCGTAGAAGATTCTTTCCAAGGATGGGTCACTTCTGGTACTGCTTGGGGTTCGGCTTGGTTCCGTTCTGCTAAGGAAAAGGTAGATTATTATATTCCTTTAACTTATAGCCACACTTTGATTTATACTTATCCTTTGGGTGAAAACAATGGGTGTCAGGGTGCATTGACCTGTATTGACACAAATTTTGTTAGCAATCGATGGAAACATTCCCTCTCTTAGTGGTGTAAAAACGTGTGGTATTAACTTACAGATTATTCATATGGAGATGTCAGAAAGAATGAACAAAATATAAGTCGGTATATCCCCTGTTCTTCAGAGTTATACTGTCGAAACTCACCTCTAGTGTCAGATTGTGAATTTCCGTTTTATCCAACCAAAGTTAAACGAACAGACAAGTAAGTCAAAAGACAGGATATCTGCCCAATCCCTTGGCGACGATGTCCTTTAAACCTGGAGTAATATAACTATTTGGACTTACCGTGTTTTTAAGCTTCAGAATTATTCACTGCTGTCACTGCTATAAAGATGACACTACGAGGTTGTCAAAGCATCTGAGAAAACTGAGTAAATCCTATTTGTTATCAAGATAATTCTGTAACAAGAGGACTTTTTTTGAGCAGCTCTTGATGATTTGCTTGCAGACATACACAACATTTGAACTGGTTAAAAGGGATCTGACAGAGTTCGGTGATGTGGTTGCGAACGAAGCGAGCGCATTGGCAAATACAACTGTTGAAAGTGTTAGGCAACAGGCTCAAAATTTACATCAGATTATAAATTTTGAAGAAGTTGACGATAAACAACATGAAGAAGGGGAGAAAGTGGAAAGTGACACAAATGAAGTGGGTTCTTATGGCAATTAAGATCGCTGTTGACGTAGTTGAGAGGGGTTAAGTTTGCTGCGGAAGGAATGATGATTATCTATATCTCACTAAATTCGTAGTCGATTTTTTTTGTTAGAATTGAGTTAAATTTGCATTTTTTTTTTTTAAAGCTTTTAAAGAGTTTTGTAGATACAGTTTCTTTAGACCGAACGAACAAGCTTAGCATACGCTGCTGGATGGACGTCAAAGTTGCCTTCAGTACCTACAATAGCAGACAATGCATGGATCAAGGCAATAGTTGATGCATTAAAAAACATTGCTCAGGAGAATACTATTGAAGGCGAAAATGAATTCACAGAAAGAATTTATCCACACGTGAAATCTGTAAAGAGAAGCGATTTACCCCATGTAATTTCTAAAACCTTTTTCAGGATCCAGAGTTTTCGGTTAGGATTATTTATAATTTGTCTGTCTTATGAATTACGTTTTTTCGATATGCTAGTGAAGATGCTGTGTTTTGGTGTTTTGTGAAAGTTGTGTCCGTAGTAGCGATTTTCCGGTTAAATAGCGATTAGGAAAAATGTAGCAAGCAATGTTGAGGGCTATGAAAAAGTACAATGAAATTTACGAAGTTGTTTTTTTTTTTTCGTCAATTTCACAATTTTCCAGCATATCCTGTATGACATTCAAACAAACCCAGATACCTACGCGAAAATCCCAGAAGGTGATGAGGAATTATTCAAGATGTGGAAAGATCAGTTCAAGTTGATTGATTATGATGCTGAAATCAACACTTTACTTGCTAATTCTCCTCCAGTTAGAGCCTTATATCAAGATATGGTAATCATAATGATTTTTGTTTGCAAAAATTCGAGTATTTCAAGTAGCTTTTCATTAAGTTAGTTTCCCAAAGAATTTAATGCAAGTTCAAGACTATTTTTTCAATAATAATATTTAAAACATATATTGGAAGTAATTGAGGTACCCGGAGAAATTGAGGATATGGTTTTTTGGGCAAGGTATTTCTACAAAGTTCATCAGACGGAATTACTAGTTCGTTGTAAGATTGATGCCGAAAAACCACTGTTACAAAAGGACAGAAATGAAATCATTCAAAAGCAAAAAAAAATGACAGATTTCATTAAAAAAGGTTAGCATTTTTTGACTTTAAGTTATGGAACCTGTATTCTCGTATTTATTGCCCGTAAAAGAGTATTCCGACTGGCGTTAAAGCAGTCTGTAAAATAGCTATGACTAAACTTTAAATAGTTAGATAAGGTTCTTTCGTTTATTCCTTTTAGGATGGAAACATTGGAGAGAATAAAAACAAATTATTCGTTTGATTTTGGTATTGTTTACTAATCGAATGGAAGGATAAAAAATTATGTGCAAGGGATAAAAATGAAACAGTCTTGCAGGTACTACCAAGACCGAGAGTCGTTCAAATGTAGATGCAGAACTTGCACAAAATCAAAACAGTCCAGATAGGCGATCAATACCGGACGAGAGCTGGAGCATTTGTTCAAGTACAAATGTTGACATACAGGTACACTACAACATTCATTTCTTGAATAAAAGGAAGCGAAAAGTTCATTTAAATATTGTTTTTGTCACTTTGCAAGCTCTCCCTTTTACCTTTTAAGATATAAATATCCTATAGGAATTGCATGATGAAGATGGGCCGCAGACTCCAAAAGCTGAATCGAACAACTCATCAAGCAGGAGCGATGGATGGATTAACTGGGACGAATAAAAATTTCTGTACATATATCCATTTCAGTTGTTGTCGCTTGCATGTTCTATTTTCACCCCTTTTGCTCCCTCTTGTTAAGCCTGTTGCGAATGAAAAACCCATTTAGAAAACTTATATAACTCTTATTTCTACCGAGCCTTATGTCTGCCTGGATTAGCTGTTGGCCTCTTGTGTGTTGAATCAGCTTTGTAGTACCATGTGTAAATACTTCAAATTAGAATCCTCTGCAGTTTTGGTATCACAAAAATGTTTTCTATTTCCTTCGTGGAAGAAGGCTGGTCGTACCTTCTCAGGCTTTATGGGTTTGCTCCATTCCGATTATGTGAATAGTTCCAAATGTGTCCTTTTTGTTTTTTATCGAAAATACTTCACCTCTTCGTAAGTTCCTTATGATATTTTCCGACTGCTTCATTTTAAACCAAGCGCTTCTGTCAAAGTAACTTATTCTGTCACTGAACTTATTTATTTCGTAGGGAAGTTCGTTAGGTTGCATACACTAAAAAAAAGTGACGTACAGGAATATTTCCATTAACATATAAAGAATGATACCATATTTCTTTTGCTATACAGAATGACATAATTTGACTTGGGGTTCAAAGGATCATATTTTCATTATGTTATGAAGATATCATCTATTTCGAATACTGTAGTCTGGCACTGATCACTGACAAAGTGTCCCGTTCCTGACCATATTATCTCATGCTAGACCCCTTGGCAATGCGGAAAATTTTGAAATTTATCGTTTGGTGGTGGATATGGAACCTCCAGATCGTTTGGTGGTGGATATGGAACCTCCAGACTCTTGCGTAAGTCCATTTCAAGTCAATTCAAGCGTGGAACTAATCGCTGGAATATCTTTAACTGCAGATATATATGGTTCTGGTAGCACTGACTTTAAATGAAACTGGATACCCTCGCCCACTCAAAATGTGATTATTTTCGTTAAATGAACATTTCAATTTACTTCTGCCACATGAAGTTCTACAACGAGACATCTAAAATCTATTACATAATTGGGTGCGGGAATTGGTTGTCAAATAATCTGTCAAATCATTATGCTCAAGTCGACTATAAAAGAATCAATGTGAGAGAATTTAAGGGAATAGACCACAACTCTAATGGCGGCTGGTCATGGTATATTTCATTTTGAGTATAGAATAACTGAATTCTAAAGTTATAACTGGTCATCACTTAATAAAACAGTATAATTACCAATTAGAAGTGCAAACAAAAAAGGAAGAAGTGGCTCAGCATGGAGTTGTTTGTTTTTTTTTTTTGCAACAGTTATAATTTTTCAAAAAAAAAAAGTTATAGTTCGTGGATTTCCTTATCTCATTATTCAGGTAGATTCTGAAACTGCTACTGCTGGATTCTTCAGTACAATGATAACAGAATCACCACGTAAGAACATTTTCGTAATGAAACGATCCTTTGCAACGGGCTTCGCTTTTTTCTTTCCTTTGCCCGTCTTTGGTAATTCTGTCCACATTTCTTTAACATTTTCTAGAACCATATTACAATGCCTAGAAAAAAGAATGGACGGTTAACAAATTTCAGTTTAAAATTGCTATACTTATCAAAAGCATATGGAACTAATATGAAGAAATATTACTGGAAAAAATCTTGAACCTATCGAAAGCCTTCACTCGACCAAGCAATTTTTTGTTGTTTCGACAATTGATCAGAACCTGTGCGTTATTTTTTACTGACTGCGTAAGCACAGAGAGTGGGCCAACATTGAATTCTTCCTGTTCTTTAGCTGCTAGCTCTTCCTGAGTCATTTCGGATCTTGGCTTCGCTAACCTAAAATAGTTTCTGTACTGTCTCGCAAATGACTAAGATGTTTCAAACTAATATAGTTAAGACTTACGTAGCCATTTTACTGGTTGAAATACAGGTGAAATGTCACAGAATTCACAAACACAACTGAAAATTAAAGATAGTGCTGTACTCATACACAAAGTTTACACACCACAGTTTCATATTGTCGAACAGTCATAGTACTTTTCTTATATTGCAAAAGAAGAAGGCAGAATGTTAGATTATTTGTAAGCTTTCAAAGTATTCAGCTGGAATCATCAAGTTAGAAGAGAACTAAGCCAGATAAATCCCGAAGCCCTTAGCAATACTCGGAAGAAATGTCGAATTCTTAAAAGCTAATAGAATCTCAGTAGATACATCTACGGCCTATGCATGCGCAGTAGTCTTTGAGGAATGAAGACATAAAGCACCCACGTCACCAGGAACAGCAAGCCGAATACCCCGTCCCCCTATCTTTTGTGAACCTCGTATTTCGATGCACTACATTTTCTGGACCGTTAGCGGTCCGTAATTACTAGATGGTTGTGTGTGAAAATCGTGTTGCAGCGGAGTGTTTTAGGTTTGATGGTACTCCTTGAAGTAGGTAACATTGATGACTTGGTATTGTCGGTTGCGAGGGTGAAGGATATGGATTAAATTTGTTTTGGTGATATCCTTTGATGATGGTTTTAGATTTTTATGCATTCATTGACTATTTCACTAGAGGTGCTGTACTACTGTGACAGTGGCAACGATGGATGGAACATTGCGATTAGAGTGGGTGGTGGCCTGTTTCTTTCACATATAGTTCGGCCTTAAAAACTGCCTTTCTGTTGAAGTGTTTATTTTTTGAGTGGAACAGATGTCATACGGGTTTGTTTCAGGTCGGGATGGCAGTCGAGCATCAAAAAGACAGCGCTTTGTTGGCATCATTTGCCACATTGTCTATTCTCGAATTAATTAAAGATGCACAACAGAAACATGGCTTGAGGCACGGGGATTATCAGAGATATCGGTTTGTTGTTTTTCCTTCCTTTCATCTTTCACCTCTAATGTGATCTGGTACGGCTAATTTTTAATAGTGAGAGCCGTTTTGCATCGTTTTTAAGTGTGATTAGCTCATACACCTTCATCTTTCCTTGTATAATAAACATTTTGCTATAAGGATTCCATGTGTTCGTAATTTTTGCGTTCTCTTATTTGCTTTATGATGTATTTACAACAGTACTTGGCACTAAACTGTACTTCCGGTGAAGATTTTATAATGTTGATCGAAGCAGTATATGTGGCAGTAACGCTAATGGGGATTATTGACTTCAATTTCAGTGGTTACTGCGCGCGTCGCGTACGTAGAATTCGAAAATCACTTGGGTTTACTCACGTACATAAAGGAGTTTCAAAGCACGGCGCAAAGTTCACTCCAAGAAAGCTGTCATTTGATATTGTCACTGAGGAAAGGTATATTAGTTTTTTTTGCAAAAAGATAAGTAATGAGAGATAGAAATACCTAGTATTTGGATTGGATACGGACCTGCGATCTCAGGTGTTGTGGACACATTTTTTCTTTTCGCAACGTTGAACAAGCCATTTCCCACAAAAAAAAAATTTCTTCCTATAAATATTACGTTTGTGTTATGAGGACTGAATTGTTCAGCGTTGTGAATAACGAAAGAAAAATTTTAAAAAAGAATGATCCACAACATCTCAGATTCCCAGATTCTTGAATCCAAGCAACATTTTTGCGAATAGTAATAGTCAAATTTAGGTGCCTACAAATAGCGGTTTTTGATGCTGAAAGAAATTGGTCATATGCAATTCAGCTAAAGCAAGAGGCCGGCGAAGATTCGCACTCAAGAAAACGTTTTCACATGATTGGAAAACTGCGAAGAGCTGTGAAACACTCGTCGAATCTCGAGAGTGTTATCAAAAGTTGTGAGCGTGTTCGTTTTTGTGTTTTAAAATGTTTTAATGATTTTTCTCCGATAAGGAGCAAAACAAATTGAGCATAAAATGAGTGATTAAAAGTGTAATTAAAGTACACGAAAAAAAAAATGTAATTAAAGTCAGTTAGCTAAATATTTAAGGCAGACGCAGTGACGAGATTAGAGTCGCAAGCATATAATTCATGGATGAATGGGTGTCTTCGTTTTGAATTAAAGGAATGGAAGGCGGCATTGGAATACTTTAGGACCGCCAAGTAATTTTTTCTTGATAAATTCTTACTATTTTTCTTTATTTAGTATTGTTGTTTTTCAAATGATTTTTATAGTTGGCTTTGGTAGAATGTGTATTGTTTTTTAAGCTTATAGTCATTTCAGAAAAATATATGAAAAGCTTGCTGCAGTTGTGAAATTACCTGATTTAGTGGAACTTTATAAAGTGAGGTATGCACTTTTCTCCAAACTTTTTCCAGATTCATTCCAACGAGAAAATTAAAATTATTTCGCATTTCGATTTTCTTCATACTCGTTCTTCAGATGTCGAGAAATACAACCTCAGATGCGCTATTGTGAGTTCAACTGTGGCGACGATGCGAGTCGTGATGTTGCAATGTCTGAAATGATTAATATGAGATTACAACTCGGTGATGAGGAGGGTCTTTTGCAGGAAGATTTTGATGTTGGTTAAAAGTTATTCACATCGAAATTCTTGTCAAGTTCAAAGGAGTCAGAAATTGATTCGGGTGTTACGTTTTTCAAATTTTTTTTCAGAAATTAATAGCAGAATTACGTACGAAAGCTGTAGTAAGTTGTGTAAGAGATATTGAATGGGGCAATGAAAAGGTTGTTGTGACAAGTGATAATGTCAAGAATCTTTTGCAAGCTCTTGAACAGTTTGACAATGAGCTTGCGCAAACGACAGTTCATGAAGACAAGGTTAATTTTTTTTTTTTTTCCTTCTTTTCTATTTATTATTCTTGCTGAGTTGTATTTAAAGCAACAAACTAGTCTACAATAATTTCGGTTTTTTTTTTTTTTTTTTTTTTTACTACACTTGTTGAAATTTCTTGGTTTTAAAAAAAATCGGCGAACAAATGCTGAATTCCTGATTTTGTTTCCTTACCAGATAATGGTGCACATCTTGTAACTGAGCAATAGTTTGAAATGCTTTTCTTTAGCCACTAAAACAAAAATAACTAGTTAATTCCATATTCAGCCTTAAATATAGCGAATTACTTGAACACATGTTATATATATATAATATTTTATATATATATATATATACATATATATAATATTTTATATATATATATATATATATATATAAAATATTTGTAGATATTAAATTGGAATATGGTCTCCGGAAAATATTTTACAGATGACTCTTTACGAGCAGTTGTTAAACAACATTCGTGATGTAATACAAACATTAAATGAGGAACAAAAGAAATTAGTTGGAAGCGGAACTCATGTTGATGGCGCACAATCTCCAAATCGTCTAACTATTATTTATCTGGAATTTATGCGCCTGAAAAGGACTATTGAACGTTACGTAATGATTATTGCGCATGCTAAGTAATCTTTTCTAAGGATTTTGCTGCTTGTTTGAATTAAGTCTTTTAATTCCGTTAAGGCTTGATGCTCTAATCATTTGATAGCTACAGATTCATGCTCAGTGAATTTCTGAAGCTTGTCACAATTATCAGGTTTTGTACTGCTACGGTTTATTGGAGGTGTTATCAACTGAGCATTCTGTGCAGTGGCTGCATTTTCCGTTAAAATTAGAAAGAATGATAGTAAAGATTATTCTTTTTTTTCAGAACACAAATAGATAAGAGAATCAAACCACAAGATTTGATTCGTTTGTGTGACACGGTGATTGAAAATAGTTGTGAAATTTTGGAACTGCCAGGTGCTGCAGCAAATAAAGATTTAAAGGTGGCCTACAAAGTGAAAGCAGAATATTATCGAGCATTCAGGTTTCTTTATTTCCATGATTGCAATTATTTCATGTGTGTTTTCAAAAGTCTCTGTGATAGAATTTAGTGTGTGTTCGTCTAATCAAAATTTCGGTTGTATCCTTTTTCTTGCTTTAACTGCTTAATCTATTTCACTTTTTATATTCTTTTCGAACTGTTTTCGAGATTTATGGTGTTGCTGGAATCGCTTGGTCCTGCCTACTTTTTTTTTTCTTTTTTAATTTCTTGTTCACAGTTGTAATATTGTTTTTCATTAATCATTTCCAGGTCAAAAGTTGTGTTATGCTTTTCTGCTTTTCGTTTTATAAGAAGGAGGTATACTTACAATACCTACCTACATATAAACATTTTTTGTCATCTAGGTGTTTTTGTATGGCTGAGGCCCACGCAGCATTATCAAAGTGGAGTGAAGCCAATGTTTTATATGATCGGGCCATACAGCGCATTTCAAACACCTCAGTACTATTGGAAAATGCGAATGAAAATGTTTTTATTGTCGAAAAAGAGGTTTTTTTAATCATATTATGCTTCGAAACCTCCCAGTGATATTCCCTCTTAGCCTTTGATTATTTAATTGCGGTTCATCAATTTCAGGATGATCTAAGGGATTTACAAAAACAAATAACGGCATCAAAGTTTACTTCACAGGCAAATCGTCTTGCTGACGCAGCAGGTGGCAACAAATTTGATGCAAAGCAAGAAATTTTAGATAGCAGGGTGCATTTTGTTGAATTTAAGTGGATTTATATTGTTTGATTTTTTTTTCTCCCTCTCTCTCTATATATGTATTTTTGCAATCGTATGGAATGATCTCTTCAAGAACTTGCAGTTTCATATCTATACTTCGACGGAATTTTTTAGCTGTAAAAAACACTAATATCGAAACTGGAAATTGATGACCAATGTATTGCAATGTATGTTTTTAGTATCTCGTCGATACTTTGGATGAATTTCGTAAAATCAAATTCGAGCATTTACATAAAGCAGAGCAAAGTGTTCGCGTAATATCAGTACCTCCGTCATTCATTCCTATGCCAAACAAACCTATGTTCTTTGACTTAGCTTTAAATCATGTGAAGGTTAGCACTTTTATTATCGCAATATCTGTATAATGTTTATGAAGTTGGGCTTCAGAAATCTAGGTAAGGAAATCATATGTTTTCAGATGCCAGATCTGGAATCAAAAATCTCTTCTTATGCGTCTGATAAGAAAGAGGTGTCGAGGAGTAATGAAAGGAAAGAAAAAGGTATCAAATCAAGGGATGAACAAGATACAAATCAGAGAGGGATTGGTGGTTTGGTAAAGGGGTGGTTTTGGCGGAAATAAAATACTGATTTATTACTATGATTTTAAGTTTGTGACAGGAATAAGCTGTACACTGAATTGAATGGAGCAAAGAATGATGAAACATTCTCTCCAGAGGTTTATCATAGGTTTAATATTGTTTGTATTTGCAAGTTGATAGAAGTCGAGGTTTCAGCTAACTCTTTTAGACGTTATTTCTGCCTTATCCATATTTTTGGGAACATCGTGCGTTTTCTTCGTATGATTTCGTACCAGATTTTAGAAAATTATATATAGTATTGATCGATTAATAATATTAACTATAGCGACAGAACTGCTGGGTTAGTTTTGAGAAGGTGTATAATTTTTAGTTTTGTTAAAACTGGATTTCTTAGGGATGAAAGTTTCTATTTCTTATTTTTTATTTGTCTTTGATTAGGTTCAAATCACCGTGATGTCTTTTGCTCATTTTCCATCTTGGATACTAAAAATTCTGTTGAACAAATATTCGTAATGTTTTGTTCTACTATTCTATTTTAGAATTTTTTGGCTTCCCCTTTTCCTTTTTATTGCTACTGTTAAAAACTTCTATTTGCATATGAGGATAAAAGGCACTAGTCGCTTTATTGTTGACGTTCTTCTACATTACTTCTTAATGATTTATACAGAATTTGACGATTGTATATGTTGGATTGTACTGTTTTTATTAATTGGAATATAAGCATTTTTAGCACTGTGTCGGAGTATTTGAGCTTTGTATTAAAGTTTTTTTTTTATTAAGTTTGAATTTAATGGTAAGTCTTATAACTCTTTCTGTGATATCTTCCTACCACATAATATTTCACAAAAAAGAAAGAGGATTACTTTCAAGGTTGTTTTTATTTTCTATTTCTCCTAGGTAGAATTTTTTCGAGTAACTTCCATTATTAACTTATTTGTCGTGTTTATATAAGATTTTCCACGTATTTGTTGCTAATTGTCTTGTTATGTTTGTTGAGGGATTTTCTATTATTTAAATTTCTTGTTTTGAAGTTTATTAAAATAAAGGTCAAAGACAGTATAATAGCATTGGTTTTTCCGAATGTGGTTGCTGACCTCGCTTATATTTTTCGTTTTTTTTTTTCTTTTTTTTTAAATATCACGTTTTAGGTTTTATTGTTGAGTTCCATTATATATATATATATATATTTCTTGAAAAGATTATGAATCGTGTGGTTTTTAGTAATGACAAAAAGTAGTGAAGAAGTCAGGCAGCATGGCCCAAAACCTGCTGGTCGTCTGTATGTTAAAGCTGTATTCGCTGGTTATAAACGTTCGCAACGGAATCAGCGAGAGCATACAGCGCTGCTCAAGGTAGATGGGGTCTATAATAAGAATGATGCACAGTGGTACGTTGGCAAACGTGCGCTTTATGTTTACAAGGCTCATAACAAGAAAAGAGTAAGTGTACTTCATCTCCATAATTTTTTTTTTTTTTTTGCCTGAGCTTGATATTTTTATTCCGATAACTGGCTTAGCTTTATTAGATGTGAGCGTAATCCCTATCTTAAGAAGGGAAAAGGCTGAAGAAAGTGAAGTGCGCTTTATATGCTGCAGCTTTCTTTTATTACTTGCTCCAAGATTTTAACGGTGATCCTTCCATTTTGTGATGTTACTATCGCTGGTCACTTTTTCGTTTTATTTCACATGTTTTAGGTATTTTCATCACTAATTTAAGCTAAACCAGCAAATATTTGTTGCAGTCGACGAACAAAGAACCAAGTCGAGTTCGTGCTATATGGGGGAAGCTGACACGTGTGCACGGTAACAACGGTACATTGCGAGCTAAATTTCATCATAATCTTCCACCGCAAGCGATGGGAAAGCGTATCAGAATAATGCTTTATCCTTCGAATATTTGAAATTTTTGCTTTCCCTGTTATTTACTTGACATGAATTTATGAATGGAGTTGATATAAACTGTTATATTTTGTACCACCTGGAATAGTTACTTTTGCCTTGCATTAGTTCTCATGAAAACAGTCGTCTTCGAGTTATACTTCTTCAGTTAGAAGTTGCAGCCGATATTGGGCTCAGGTTTGCATTGGACAGGTCGAGTATTCCACTGCACTCATTTTACACAGTGTACAGCTTATGGATGGTGGGTTGGTACTGCTTCTCTGCCAGCAATATACTTGTTCAGACGAGTTGGTAATCGAAGTTGAATAGTGTTGCTTTACTGCTCACATATGTTGGACCCACGGCTTTCACCAGGTTGTTGCGCCATGAGACGCAGCCGTGGGCCGTGTTTTTTTTCTTTTTAAGATATGCGAGCGGCTTGGCGGTAAGAGCGAGAAGTAGAAGGTTTGAGACTCTCGCCCGTTGGTTGGTGGTGCCAGGTTGAGGTTTGAAGTAAGTGAGGTTTAGGAGAGGAGATTATCGTATGATACATAAAGGGGTTACTTCTGAAATCTTCATCTAACTATTGATGAAAAGGAAGCAGGACCCATTAGAGTGTTTAGAAGGACATTTCGATGGATCACTGGATGAATGTGACGTGATAAATCTAACAAAACCGTGTTATATTCATTGAAGCGCCGTTAATGTTCATCAAAAAAATTAGTCAGGATAGACGATTATTTTCCTTTCTGCTCTCAGAATGTGAATTTTTGAATCTGTAAATTTCGAGCTGTCTCTTTGTTCCCATCGTATGCAGTTAGATAGAGTAGAGAGGTACAGTCTTGTATCTGTTATTGACATTGGTGCCATTTTGTTTTAGGTTTTACTTTCTGTAGTTGAAAATTAAATTTAAAAATGGCAATGTTTGGTATGGACAATGAAAAGAAGACTCTGCTCGTTCAAGAGGTATATCGAAGGCCCCTTATTTGGAAAGTAAGTTTACACCGTGATTTTTGCAACTACCTGTTGCGATCTTTCCATATCGTTTCTTTTTTTTAAAGCTTTTTGTTACATGTCATAGCATCATTTTTTTTTCAGGTAACTGATCCACGATATAGCGATATTCCTGCTCGTTGGCTTGCTTTTGAGGAAATAGCCCATGAGCTTAGTGATGATGAATTAGTCTTCACAAGTCAGTTATTCAGATTATCAAATGAACTAAGTATATTTTAATTTTGCCATGTGTTAATCACATTTTATTCACACTTTCATTTTTTTTTCTCGTTTTTTCCATGATGAGCAGTAGTTTGGAAGAATCTGTTGTATTTTAAAAACGTGACAATACTACTTGACTCTTGTTTCAGATAGCTGCATTCATTTAAGGTGTAAAGGTACTCCTTGCAGAAAGAATAAGGGAGTTGGCAAGGATTTTAGAATCATTGATAACTCGATACTGAATGCTGATTGAATTTAAGGAGTCTTAGTTTCTTAAAAACATGGATCCTGCAGCAACTTTTTTGAAAGGGTTGATAGCAGAATGAAACACCGAAAATGATCTTTTCTAGGCTTAATCAATAAACTATAACAAAACTTCAGGTGATATGATCAAGGTAGCTTGGAAGAATATGATGGATTATTATAATCAGATACGTCGTAGACACGATCGAGCAATTGCTGCTGGTTTTGATCCACCAGATTCAAAGTGGCAATTTTTTAACTTGATGCATTTCACGAGACAAGATAAGCCACCAGTGAAGAGGCGATACAATTGGATGCAACCATCAAAAGTTCCTTATTTATCATTGTTATTAATGTTTTCATAAAATGTATTATAAATTATACTTATTCATTTGGCTGATGTTGAACGGGGACAGCAAATTTAAGTGATTGGATTATGCGAGTTAAAGCGGATCAGTACTGTCGAGATTTTTTACAAAAGACATGGAAGCTTAAATAATATTAGACTCTTGTACACAAGATGTTGTGATGTACATCATTACCCACGTTTTTTATTTATGTGACACGAATTACACTTTTTGCTGTAATGTTAAAGAAAAAAGTTTTCAGATTCCTCGTACTGGTGAATCCCTTGTCGCTCAGGATGATGAAGTGTTGGTTGGTTTCCATTTTTTTATTCTTATTCTTGTCCATTGTTTTAACTGTGCTCTTTTTCTGTTAGAATTCCAACCTTTACTTCTCTGACTTTATTAGATTCAAATGCGTAACAATTACGAAGCAGCCTTTGCCAACCATGTCGTCACTCCGAAAGTAGAAGCGCAGCGTATGAATTGTGTTACACCAAGAACAAAAGAATCTGAAAAGTTCGTTTTTTAATTTAGCTCATTTTTTCAGAGAAAGTTAATGTTTTTACGGTCTTGCTTACAAGAAATATTTTAGGGCGCGTTTGAAGGCAAAACGTGAGGCTTTGCGTGATGCAAATATGGTGCAATCGACAGCATCACCGGTAGCTAATGGTACTTTTGCTGGAACTCGCAGTGGAAATAAGATTTCTTATAATCGTACAAGAGCTGCAACGCGGGCGAAATTAGAAGTTACCCTAACGGAAACACCCGAAAGTGATCCAGATTATTTAGAACCAAGTGAATCTCAGGAAACAAAAGAATATATATTGCCAACTCGCCGTCGCGGAAGACAACGAAGAGATATTTACTCTCCTGAACCAGGTGGTGCTGTGTTACCGTCAAAATATCGTTGTGTAATTCCTACGACAAGATCTGCGAATACCTCACTCAGGAAAATAAATGGAGTACAAAAACCGCAAACTGTCGAACATTCATCGACGAAGCAGGAAGTGGGTGATGCTGATTCCTCACTTACTTTCGGTAATTATTATGTTTGTGTAGGTATTTAAGTTTCCATGTCATCTTTGTTAAAATTTTGTAATAACACTGATTAAACGGGGAAGTTTAATATGAGCAAAAAATGTGGTACACATTGTAAGGATTGCACGATTTTTTTTTTTTTTTTTTTTTTTTTTTGGAAGATGTATCTATTATATTAAATTAGTTTACGCGAAATGCGGAATTTGCATGACTTTTTTAGACCTTTTCTTTAGATTCATTGTTACAGTCATTTGTACAAAGAGTTATTAGTACGTTTTTAAACAGTTTTGCAATATTATCCTGGTCATTCTGGAAACAAATTCCATATTTAAGAATATTACATCTCAAAGATTTTGTAGCCGAGCATGTTGCGACAAGATTATTCAAAATCAAAGAGAAATCATTGGGCGATTATTATCGCATATGTGACACGGTAGAAAAATTACTGGATGATGCGGAAACAGCGCTGGATATTGTGGACACTGATATCATGCTTACTGATTAAATTTTTATTTTGTCGAACAACATTGTATTCATCAGTGGATTTTCTGTTAAATTTTTACTTTGTTTTACTTTTAACAGGGGGGAGTTTCTGTTTTGTGGATAGCACTGAAAGAAAGAAGAATCGGTTCAAGAAAATTGTTTCTATTTCGCATTTCACATTTATTCTTTTCTTGGTCTGGAAGGTTTTAAAAGCATCTAGGATTTCAGTTCTTTCCCTAATTTCAGCGCCTGCATCTAATAGCTCTTCTCATTAGGATTTATCAAAAAACATTTTGTTTTTGTTCCTCTTTTTAGGTTCGGTTAGCACTTATCCTGTTGTAATTGATTTCTGTTTTCTTTATCGAATTTCGTAATTGTATCGGTTTTTGTTAATTTTACTACACTTCTTCTGTTGTTCCTCATTTATTAGTGTTTATTTTATAGAATTTTTGTGAATAGAATGATTTCAAGTGTTGTAAATCCTTCTTGTTTTTGCTCTCTAAAATTTTGCTATATATCAGTATTAGCAGGAAGTCTTTTTGCTAATTCGAGATGCTTCACAGGTTTGTTATGTTTTGCATAAATTATGCTAGCAATGGTGTTGTTACACGGTAGGAATGTAAATATATTTTTGGTAAATTTAATACATATGGGTAAGTAGAATGAGAGATTTTACGTCGAAATTTGCTTTTGTTAAGTAATTATATGGAATTTATATATGCATACTTTATTTGTTGTATGTCGGTCCATAAAATTCATCAAGAAAATGAGGTGTAGAGAAGGGAAAATTAAGCACTGATAATTAGATTTTTTTATTTGGATCTGTACGTTATTTCTTTTCTTTATTGTGGTTTACAGATTGTTTACCTAAGTTTGAGAAATACAATAATTGTTGATTGGTGGAAAAAAAAAAACTTTGTTGCCCTTCGTTCATTACCAGATCTCCTTAGAAATACGCTCTCTCAAAAGTAATGTCGCTAATTTCTCATGCGTTGCGTTTGAATTGTGGTAGTAGGGTTGGTAGTTAAAAAACTTTTTCGTTCTGTGAGACACTTCGCCATTTATAAAACTTTGGGTAAAATGAAAAAAAAAAACTTGTCTAAATCTAGAAACCAGGCAGTTATCTCTATTTAAAAAATTAAGAGAGTTTGATGTTCACTCTTACAAGGTTTTGAAGAATTTTAAATTATTCTACAAATTATAAAGCAGTATGGATCTCTTGTTTTGCTTCGTGCTCTCATTTTCATATTTATTCTTTTTATCGATATGGTTTTTCACCAATTGATTTTCAACTACAGTGTAATAAGAAAAAGGAAGAATATTCGGTGCTGAATTACCACATATAATATCGCCTCAGTGTGTTCGTTACTATTTTCAACTAGCTGATGATTACATATATTCTTCATTGGTCTCGTGTCGTTTTTTTTGGAACTTTTATTCTTTTATTTTATAAAATTGTAAAAGGAACTAATATTTACGATAAAATTTATCTGAATATGCCGTCTGCAAATTTCAAAGGGTGGCATATAATAAGGTCTCGTAATTAATAACAAATTGGCTGTAATTAATAAATAATGCTACATTACTGATCACTTTAGTTAGATCCCAGATTTGTCAATACTAAACAAATGAGTTGAAAATAATGGAAGACAATATCGTGCAATCTCGAATACTTCATATAGCACATTTGCAGTCTCGGAACTTTCATTTTGAATTGTCACTCATCAGATTGTCGGTCAATTGTTCTCGTCGCCAACAATGCATTAATAATTCCTGCGTTGGAAAGCATTAAATTCCAACCTTTATCTTAGTTCTAGTTCATTAAACTATACATTTCAATAATTTTCATTTCATTATGAAATATTTCAAGGAGTTAAATGAACAAACATTAAGATATTGCTAATTACTGGTCATATGAATATCAGTAAGGTATGATCTATCTATAAATCGACGTTGTTGCATATTGTTGTGACCTGCTATTTATTAGAAAAGGGGACAGTTTTTTTTTTCTTTTTTTTTTTAAATGCATCCCGTTATTTCAGCGAATGAAAATGAGCTTAGTCAGCTGATAATAATGATAGCGTGATCACTAGTAATGATAGGTTCAATATTCATTTCGTTCTCTTACTATGTGGTACTGCTGTTAATCATTCCAGCAAAAGTGATTTAAATCTGAAAATAGTAAATTTGTTTTATCATAAATTAATTGCCGTTGAAATAATATGGTTTGGAATTAATCGTATAAATACTTCGAAAAAACATAAATTCTTAATTTTATTTCGAATATTTTCAATTTGAATAAATAATCCAATGGAAATTGTTGGATGAAATTGTTGGATGGTAGCTTACATTTTGCTAATAATAAAGGTGAGAAAGAAAATGTCAAAATCCATTCGTGGTGAAAGGGAAAACTTTCACTTGTCTGATTCTTGTTTGGCCCATATTGTTTGTTTTCTCAAAAAATTCCGACGGTTTTTTATTTTCAGCATGATTGAAAAACTTTAAATTACGTTCTACCGTTAATATGCTTTCTGTCTACAACAAATTTTAATTTCAAAACTTTGTACTTTTTTCCTAATGGAATTTAATTGAATATGAAAAGTAACAATAAAACTGTTGCTAAAAAAAATATTTGAATTCTTTGCGTTCATGTAATTTAAAAAAGGTTCTCTGAATTGAGGTAAAAGAGAAGCAGACGTTAAATACTTTTTTAAGCATGTTGCCAAGATTATATTAAACAATGAAATAAATAGATGTCATTTTGTTCCAGAATTTTACCTGTGCCTTTAAAATTTCAATTTTTGTGATACAATTATGTTTCAAAATATGGTATGTGATGTAGGAATTGGACTTCTTGTGTGGATAACACGAGGAAAGTTTCTTGATGTTCAACGTTCTGTTTGGAAGAGTAGTTTTATATTGTATCAACGTTGTTATCGCACCGACGTCAAAATATATTCTGTTGAAATAGGTATTTAACATACGTTTTTCACATAATTTAAATCCATTGCATTTTACATGCCTCTTTCGTATTCAAAATATTAAAATGCACCAGGTATATATGAGAAATTTATCGTCGGTAAAAACTTCACCTTTTTTTAGCTAAATTTCATTAGTATCAACTTAGTCACTCATATCAATTTCTAACTTGATATTTCATGAAGATATGAAAGGAAATAAATTGGCATCAAATGAAATCATAAAACAACAACAAGAAAAAGTTCACTCTTTCTTTCGGTAATGTAGAGTTAGAAGTCTGAAAAATGAAATTCCCACACTAGTAATTGAGTAGTTCGAGACAGTAAATACTGCAACTATGGGATGGAAGCTTTAATTATTGTAATACTGAAGATAGGCATCTACAAGGAAGTATATTGGAAAAAGAAAAAGGCTGATTGATTTGAGCAACTTGTACGTTATAGTTTTCATGCATAGCAAGAAGGATTCATCAAGGATGTGTGGAATGGAACATAACGCCTAGCATCATCCCTTACGCAGCATTCGAAATAATTAATTTCTTGTCTTCGTCTTCACTACTTGAATTTCTTTCCTCGTCTTACATCAAATCCATAGTTTTGAACTAAAGAAGAAGTTAGCTTCTGTTTCAAAGCAAGTAAAACTAAAAGCTGATCAAAGATTGTCCTTTTGTTTGTATCAGAAATGATTTTCTGACGAGAAATTGTTCATTTTCCTTGATAAGTACAGTACATGAGAAAAGTCCTTATTCGACCAAAAAAATCACTGAATTTACAGGAATATTTAAGCGAAAGCCGTTGATCGGTTCGGCTTTTAGTTGTTTGATTGAATTCAGTGTTTCCCTACATTTCAAACACAGTCGCATTACCCGCAACGATTTGTGAGACCGTCCTTTCGGAGCATTTCTTCAGCGATATCACAGGCATTCTTTTTTCCTGTTTTAATTTGGGATATAGTGGTAAAATTGATTTTCTCAATTGTGCTATCACGTGACAATGTTCTCTTTTCCTCTTTCTGCAAGCAGTTTTGTTCTGTGTGGAAATTATTATTCATTTCTGTCCGTATTATTCCTTTGCCTTGAAAACTGTCAAGAGTCCTTTATGCATTTTATCTCTCAAAAGTGCAAGTTTTAATACTACCTGGATCGATTAGGTTGTGATCGATCCGATTTTTGTGATATTCCTTCAAGTGTGAGCTATATTGACGTAATAATCGTCCTGAAAATTTGATAGTTTCCACAGTATTATTTAATTACCAAAATTTCATATAATCTAAATTTTTCAACGTAGTTTTTCATGCTTCCTTACTATTTAAAGGAAATGAAAATCAATCGAAGCAAAATTTCTCAATCCTATAAATGCTGAATTTAATGCTCCGAAATGATTGCCTGATTTCGCCAAGTTAATGAAATATTATTCATTTATCATTGAAATACCATTAATAACCAATACTTGGCACTGTCTTTCACTACTATCGCACCTCATCTGGTTTAATAACAGTATTGTTGTTGAACAAGGCCAATCCTTGCTACTTTTTCACTTGGCTAGTATCTTTTGAGAAAACTCTGCTTTTTGCTCTAGTAACTATCAATTAGCAATTTGCTAATTTATCATTGATTTAGAATGATTTCATATTTCCGGAAACACTGAAGAATGTAGCCCGCAGTTTTTAAAGCATACTGGAATATAACTTGGAAAATACAACACATGGATTTTAACAGTGCTTTTGAAATAATTTTACTACTGCTATATTATTGTCCTGTGTCGTGGGAGCATTTTTTTTAAATATATTAGGAATTTTTCGTATTGTGATCAGGGCTGTAGAAGAATTATTTGGAATTACTTGGAAAAAAACAATGATAAAGTCTTGATGAAGCAAAGATTTACTACTTCTGCTGACCTCACAACAATGTAATTGCATTTGTAAAAGTTTTAAAAAGCAGTAATGAAATTTCGGCCATAATTTAAAGCGTTGAATAAGTCACACCGATATTTTGGCAATAATTGCAACAGTTCCATAACTATTAGCTTATTCAACGTATTTGAACTTTTCAAAAAAATTATGGCGCTATAAATGTTGCACAGTGAACAAAACACAGTGCATTCCGGAACTCTACATCCGTTTTTAGGAAAACAAAGCGCTTATCCACTTTAATTCTTCATAATCCATAGGTGTTTCTTCAGTATCTTCCATATTTATACATGCAAATAAGTCAGTTGTTAAACAAGTTGAATTAGTGATAGGCGTTATTTAACTTTTAATTTATTAGGAAAACTAAGAATTTTTACATCCAAGTTTGAAACCCATACTATTCTAACGTATCAAAATGATGTGCAAAGTATATCATTCTGTGTAACTAACAATGAAAGACAGTCTATTCTTCTAAAAGACGGCTTAACTAGAAATGTCCACTTGGTGCCATTAAATAAAATTTGTCCCTTGAAATAATTTAATACAATTACAAATGTACACCACTGCAGAGCACTTGACACGTGCCACCTCAGCCCCCGCTAATATTATTATATTAAACATTTGTAGTTTAAGTTTAAATTGCTGAATTATCGCTGATCAAACATTATTTCACTTATAAAACATAAGTTTTTTAATGCGAAAGGTGCAAACTTTTTGTTCAGAATTCAAAAATTATTCTTTTTATTTGACTCTTTATGTGCAGATGTTTTCATAATATATAAACAATAATATATATTTTTCTGGAGAGAGTGAGGGAGAGACGAAATGGGCGTTCCAGTTCTTTTCTTCATTTCTTGATAAAATTTTTTGAAAAGGAGGATTTTTTTTTCTTTAAGACATTAAATTTTCACTCAAGCCAAATGAACAGAAAAAAATGAACCAAACATCGGCGGTGTGATCTTAGTCGCTACCATTTCAAAGTTTGCCTATATAAAAGTACACCGGCTGGCAATCTTACACTGGGCTGGATTACGTCTGTGTTTGCCTGTTTGTCTGTTATCTCATCAAGTGCTTAGAATGCCAATGAAATAAAGAATTGTTGACCTTCAAATTCTATTTTATATGAGAAACCCGCGGATATATTTAATACATGTAGCCATGCATAACACTTAAATAGTTTCCAAACAGTCAATTCAGTAGCGCAAATAAATATGGATGGGTTGCTGTAATTTACTGTTTTTTTTTTTTTCTAGTAATGTCTGAACTTCCGCTCATAAATGCCTCGTTTTCTTACATTTTGGCTTTTTCGTTTCATCATATATGCTTATGACCACATCTTAAATTAATGACCATTCAATATAACTTATTCTTAACTTCACTTTGATCATAATTTTCGGACGTTATTTTTCAACACGTTTGAATAAATTCATATTATGACATATTTTCAAAGCAGTAGAGTCAATTGTTTCTAGGTAGTTGCTTTAGTTTACCTCATCATATTTTCCTTATTTTTAATTTTGGAATTTCAAATTTGCCATTTGCTATTCGTAGCTTGAAAAAAGAATTTCTTCGAAGGCTAACTAGCAATCATTAAGAGAAGTTCAACAATTTAAGACTTACTGAAATTTCAGTATCTGATCTCATACAGTCTCGCATGGGTCGGTGGAAAACATTTCTGATTAATGTTATCTTTCCTATCTCTTTTTTTGCTTTACTGGACGCTACCAAAGACAATTGTTTCGTGAGTGAAAGTGGTACGTTGTTTCCCTGTTGTATTTCAGTTGCGAGAAACAAACATCGATTGATTTCCAAGTTACTTCACTTTTTTATATCTGGAATAAAATCCAAAAATTCACTTAAACTTTTATGTTTTCTAAAAGTATCCCGCATACTTAATGTCATTCTTGAGATGTATAGGGGCGATAGACCTCATGGTGGGAAATTCTATAATAGACTGGAAACTTGACCTGTAATAACTGGCCATGAAAAATTACAATAAACCTTAAATCAGAATAAATATATTCGACATCCCGGTCTACCTTATTTTTTTTTCTTGAAACGTTAACTCACTAAACTTTTTGAAACCAAATATTAAAAAAAAAAAAAAGAGAACGAAAAACCTCCTATCCACTCGTCTGACCAACTTTTCCTAATTAATGACCCCAGTGGCTGCGATCAGCTGGTGAAATTTAGGATATATTTGCTGTGACAAGGAACTGGAGACGATGATGAAAAATATACTAATAGGAAAGGAAGACTTGCTAAGTATGGCGAAATCCATACAGCAAGGTGCGAAGTCGCTGAGAGCCAAATTTGAAACCGTTGTTGCTTTGGATGACTTCGCTTACAAAACTCATTTTAAGGTTATATTTTTGCATTCGTATGCATAAAAAAGCAAAAAGTTTTAAATTCTTAAATAGCATAAAAGGAACAAGAAAACTGAGGTGAAAATAGCAAAAATGAAAAGTTACAGAACCTCCAAATAACGCTATCATAAAAACTAATTACCGTGGAATCGGTAACTGCACTTCGAGATTGTTTTAACCGAGATTATTTTAACAGGAAGGAAAAGCATGTAAAGTGGAGAAAAATGGATTGTACGCAGTTGCCCGAGAATAGCAATCTTATATTTTTCCTTGTACATAAAAACCGATACCTAACCCAGAGATCAGTCATTACTGCCAGTAATTGCATCTGTGGCAGCCCTCACATATTACAAATCACTTTTCCCAGTTTTCAAATATGCCAAGAGCAACTCTTTAGAGAACTTTTCTTTTGCAATTTTAAGTTTTTGTTAACTTTAAGTTTCCAAAGAAAAGGATAAAATCAACACACCCTTTATTGGATCTTCCCTATAAACAAAACACATATATAGAATTATTCCCTTTGACCAGTTCGTTAGGAGTAAACGTTTGCAGAACTGTTCACAAATGCATGTTCATTATTAATTGTAATCAAGCCTAATAAATAAATTTTGACTTTTCACTAACCTCATACACACACTCGCAAAAATTTTTAATGTTAAAACTACATACTATCTTTCGTGCATTGAACATAAGTAAAATATAAATTAGATAGCAACAGTCTTTTCGAAACATTTCGCATTTAATAAGGATTCCAGAGAACTACAGGGACTCCGTACCTTCTATATACTCATCACAATCTATTCGTCATGAACCATTTTGAATTCGGATTCCAATAATAAATCCATAAGAAATTCAGCAATCTTTCACACGCTTTGCACCAGATTTTGATGAAAGTTTTAGGGTTAATAAAAAAAAAAAGAAGAAACATTATTGCACAGTTACTCAATCGACATAAAAACAAGGAAGCAAAATGTTGAAAGTTAAAAATCAAATTCTTCGTCTACAGTTTTGGGAAATTCGGGAGAAAATTCCAAATATTAAACCCTAAATCAGCAATTTAAGTGGGAACATGAACAAATGTCGTAGATGCCAGATAAAAATCTTGCCAAAAAAATAATTACTGAAATAAAGCATTCCGAAATTTCTGAATGCACAGCAAGTTATCAGGACCAGAAAAAGGAACTAAGCACTAAAGCTAAAAATTGTAATAAAACATTCGGAAATTTTAAACTACAGTAAGGCAGTAAAATGTGCAAGAAACATGTAACACAAAAAAAGTTCTTTCTCGAAATCAATAATTGCAGTACGAAAACAAGACGACAAAAACAGAAACCGGGATCAATGGAAAAATGTCAATAGTGATTCCAGAAAGCACAACTTTTCTCAAAGAAACTCCGGAAAATTTATCATCACAGGAGAAAAGTAAAACCTGTCCCAATTTTTCAGTTTTTCTAAATCTATTAAAACATAAAAGTTTAAATGGGAAACACATATAAACCAAAACAATGTGATACAATCCTTAACGTATGCCAGATGAGATCTACCATCAAGAATAGATGCAACACTCTTTCCAATGGCGTAATTGATAGCTTCAACTTTGACATGCATACTTGACCAAATTAACTGGTAAATATTAGGGAAATTTGTAATTACTTGAAATAGCAATTCTAAAAAAAAAGGGTTGTAGACTTGAAAAACTAAAGTGATAAAATTTCTGAAAAATCACAAAGAAATAGCGAATTCTTGACGAGGTAATGCAAAACCTGTAATCTACCAAGCAGTGTTGTCTGTATTCATCACTTCAGAGCTGACTCCTTACTCGGTCTTACAGCCTCTGCTTCAAATTTTTCCTCATCATGTAACCTGTAAAAATGATCGGATTAAAAGCTGGAAAATCAATGCTCTCTTGAAGAAAAAGATACTCTCAAACAGAACAGCAGCTACTTATACAAATAAAAAATAATGCGCAAAACTATATTAATTGGGCTTATCAAGCAAATTTCATGAAAACCGAATTAATGGCGATTGCTAAACACCTTTTCCTCTATATCGTTAAGTTATCTGAAAGGATATTTTAGTATATATAAGGCAAAAAAAGCGACCTAAGTCTTTTCGTAGCGAGGTTATCATCAGAAACACCACTTTCCTCAGTAAGTTGCTCTCGTATTTCTTCTCCAATCACTACTGATTCGGAGGATCTTTTTCTTGACATATTTTCATTCTTTTGATTCTGAAAGTGATTAAATTTAGATTAAAATCAACGACACATGTACTTTTCTTTCGTAACTATTTATATGTAACGTATCATAACGTTTGAAAATCGTAATTACATAAGTCCCGTTAGTTGTGAGAAATCGCTGAGAATCGAGAAGTATGGAAATCCTTTTTCTTTTCTTTTTTTTTTTTTCTTTCTTTTTTGAGGAAATCACTTCCTCTCAGCTCTAAACCACAGCAGTTTATAAAATATGAATTATTCAACCACTCGTCAGCAATTTCTTCACTGACCTCGCATGGTAAAACATGTTTTTTGAGCAAAATTTTTATATTTTATGATGCAGAGACTAATAAAAAAAAATAGATCACGTTGCAGCGCGGATGAAACCACAGACCTCGCCATGATTTTATGCCTTCCGCACCCTCTCCAAAAAAAAAAAAAAAAAAAAAAAAAAAGAATTCCTAATAAACACACCCTTATTAGACAAAAGTTTTTCTTGAATCAGTTTGTCTTTCGAAATCTAAATAGAAGAAACCACTGTGTTTGAATTTAGTAATTACGATATAAATTAACCTCATCCTTTTTAATATCGTCGGCAGAAATCGGAGACGGCTCATGGTCGCCAGATGTACTGCTTACATCATCTTGATCATCACTCGATGACTGGCTGCTAAGGTTTGAAGAAGGTCGACCAACTGAGCTTGAACTTGAAGGAAGTGAATCGCCCGTAGATCTGGAATCCGTAGTCTCGTCTTCATCATCACTGTCGCTCTCATCGTACTCTACCAACGGCTTAAAGTGAAATTAGTAAGAACACATTTAGTAAGTTTTTCGCCGAATTTTGCGCAACCTTAAACATATCTCTAAATTTCTGTTACTTTTTTATAACTATACTTTCACACAGATCAATACCAAAAAAACTAAAAAATGAATGACAAATTAAAAACTCGCAGTCAAGAACCACCTTTTTCGCAAGAAGAGTAACAACACTTGCAGAATGTGCAGCGCGAAGAGGAGTTGAACTAGAAGGAGAATTGGCGGTTTCAGTGGAAGAAACAACCGGATCACCTGGCGGTGAATTGCAAGTTGGTTGAGGAGAAGATAATGAAGGACTCTGCTTGTCAGTATTTACCTGAAACTTGTTGAAATTTAAGCCATTTTCATAAAAAAAAAAAAAAAAAAAATGGATGCCCTAAACTTTTCCATCAAAAGACTACTTCAAATAACTAGATGATACCATCAGAAAAAAGATATCTGTAAAATGACTGAAAATCGGTACATCAACGACATTGTGTCTTATATTGAAATAATCACAAAAATTTCTCTAATCACCTACCTCTTCCTCCTCTTACTTCACCAAAAAATAAATTAAGCATATCACAAATAACTCGAATGAAATAAAATATCTGTCATTGATTCTCAAATATAGCATCCGATTTTTTACGCTTTGTTATTTTGTAATAATGGACTACTGTTTATATCTCTAAGAATCTCTTCCCTCTATCCTTTTCGTTTACGTGTTAAAAATTGGAAAGTGTACGACACTATTACGATTTACTCTTTGCTTGAAACTGACATAGAATTTATAGCTCCCCTTCAACCACATTATATCATAGCACCAGTATTATAAACTAATATTAATATTATATTTCGTAGAGCAAAGAAACAAACCTTAATGATAATTCGAGGAGCAATATGAGTTTTAAGTGGAGTATTAATTTGAGAAGGAAAAACAGCATCAGACTCATCTTCCACTGAAAAAAATGTTAATTTGAGCAGGCATGCATTGACTCTCTCAATAACATAAACCACATCCTTTTCTCTCTGATTGCTTTGTAATTTGTAATATCCTCAATACACATATACACATCTTTCAAAAATGCCCACCTTTGCGCTTTAATAAATTAGGCAATAAGGGTTCAACACCCATTTTCCTTGCTGTTATACTTTTTTCTGATGAATCATCCTCTTTAATAATGGAAGCAGAGGAAGAAGGTGAAACGTCAAGGAGGGCAGATTGTGGAATTGATGCCGTCCCTGATTCTCTTCCCTGCTTATTTTGATCCCATTCTCCTGCAGGCGATGCGTTCTGAAGACAAAAAAAAGAATTTACTTAAATTCCAATATAGTTAACTGACAAACTAGTATGGAAGCTAACCTCAGTGTCGTCGTCATTAAACCACTGTTCATCAGCATCAGCCTGGCGTTCCATCTTCCATTGTGTCGGCAAATTAGCTTCAGCAGAAATTAAAGAATCGGAAGATGACGAGTCCTCCATTTTACGGCCTTCACGATCTTTCATCTTAAAATAATTTAGAGTCAAAGCCGAAATATTAATGAGTTTTTTTTTCACTACTTCAAAAATGTAACTAAGCAAGCTAAAATTATGAGACCTTCAAACCTATATGCTTAATGCACTACTGATAAACCTAAATTGTCCCTATCTTAATAAGCTTTTCATCGCAATACTATTGGAAAAAAAAACTGTTTCTGGTACAAAATTCTAAAATTCTAAACATATAGGAATGCAGTAAATTAGAGAAACAGCAAACACATTTACCTGGTCATATTTTAAGTGCAGCGACTTAAAGGTCGTTACGTATGTGACGTCTTCAAAATCTTTGTTGAAATTTTCGACGACATATACAATCAATGGTTTGATATCTTCCTGAAATCAACCCAATGGCTTCACTTCATAAAATATCTCTAATTCTGAAATTTAAATAAATGAAGGAATCTGCGGACGAAAAATAGGAGTAAGAATATTTCGTTGAAAATCAGTGAATAAAATATCCCCTTACATAAATTATTGTTACTTACATGAATTTTATTAAATAAAACAGCTAACCATTCTGATAAATTCAAAAAGCTCAATAATTGCAGAATTTAGGAGATTGTATCGGTGACCGTTTTTTCGGAAGCATTCAACGATAGGTCTCATAACATCATCTCTAACTGTATATCGATAGTAAAATTCGTCCTTCAGTTGAACCACCCGCCTGAATAAGCGCAACGCACCTGAAAACTAATCCTATCAAATTTTAAAAGAGAAACTTGATTGTAACTATCCGACATTTTTTCTTTTTTCTGCAAATAATATTTTGCATAAAATATAATAATTTTATGTTGGCATAATAATAATAAACAACTACAACTCGTAGAAAACAATTGCGGTTGCAAACATTAGAGAACATGTAATCATACTTAATGCAAGAAAGTGATGTTTGCTCTTCAAAAGTATAAGAACACGATTCAGCAATTTGTTGCTAATGCAATAATTACGCATATGAACCGCATGATGTTCAAAGCAAAAACACAAGATATCGATAATCATCGCTTGCTGGTTTGCACAGTGGTAGTCATCTAGAAATTAAATAAAGTTGGTGGATTTAACGTTCAACAAACCATTAAATACAAAGAAAGTATTTAATGGTTTGTTGAAGAACAGATAATTTTAATCAATGTCAGTTATGCTCGGATTCCATTAGTTCAGTTAACTGATTCACTTTAAAAAAAAAAATTCGTCCAACTTAAAATGTTTTAATCCGAGAGATATTTTAATATTTTGATATATACACATAATGGACAAAATTTTATCAAAAATGTATGAAAGTGGCAGACTCAAACATTTACTCAAATTATTCACGCCTAACTACCTATCTTCTGGATGAAAATATATCCTTACCTCTTTTTAACGTGTCATTTTCAGTATTACCATATAACGGTCGACATAGAGTTTCCATAGATCGACGATAAAAGAAAGTTAGAAACTCATGTCTTTCGGATTTCATATTTGGCGATGTGATCATATTATCCGGATCCAGCAATGACTGCATCACTTTCACCATAGTATACGCCGACGTCAATTCAGGATCACGATCCGTTAACATGTGATCAATCAATTTATTAAGTAGCAACTGATTCTGTAAGCGTCTAGTTTGTTGATGATTTATATTTATTTGCATAGTTTATTTGCCTTCCATACTTTATTATCTACTTCACTCATAACTTCATTTTTAATGATGAATGATGAAATGGAATGAATATTCTACGTGCGGCATAAATCAAAAAATTAAATAGTTTTCTCCAGTGAAGCAACTAGCGGATCCGCAACTGTAACAAGAATAAATATAGTTGATTATTCTTTATACATGCTTTAAAAGTTTTATTTGTACTTCTAGATAAAATAAAAAACCAAAGAAATATAATGGGAACACATACTTATTCCAACCTTAACTGGTCAAATGAAATATTCCGCTTGTTTGAAAGGTAGATAGAGAACCCTGGAGGCGTGGGATAATTTGCACCCACTACAGAAGTTCACGAAAAGATCGCCAATCAAAATAAAAAAAAAAGCATTCCAAAATAAAGCGATAAGAAGGAGAAAAGCCAACGTTTTTAGCTTCACCGAATCCGCGACCTTGCTGAAGCAGGTAGTCTCGCGCAGTCTGTGGATTAAACTCGACAATCATTACAAACATTTCAACTGTTGTTGCCCGTGTTTGCAGATCTTTACTTGTGATACATGGTTCTATTGCTGCCAGTACATCATTTTGCATTAACGTCTGAATGAAAAATTACTTTTTTAAAGAAAAAAATTAATCAAACTATTCTTAATTGCCCGTAAACCATGCAATGGCATAATGTTCAAAGTCTATTTTGATGACATACTGTCGATAATTTTCCATCTACCACACTATACCTTACATTTATGGCCCAATGAAATGACAAGTCTGTTCTTTTTTATTACCGAAGTTGATTTTCAAGCCATGCCAAGAATCAACATGTCATATTTCCATTATCTATTACTTTATAAAAGTTTTCTCGCCCTTGAGGTCCATTTGGCTGCAGTGATGTTGAAAACGAGCAAAATTCCTTTAAGAACATAGTTAGGTCTTTCCGTCTTTCAGTCGTTGTCGCAGGATCCTTCAGTTGGTCAAATAAATCTTTCAAAAGTTGCTTGTCGTCCTAAACGTCAACAACATTAAGCTTGTGTGAAATCAACAAGAAAACTGCAGACTTCACCCTGCAATTCGAGATTTTTCTTAAGGAAAACACTTTCTAAATTGAATCTGAACCACTGATTTCCATGCAAAGTTTGTTTCTGACTTCAAGCAGAAATTTATTACCTGTAGCAAACTAACAATATCTACTCGATTGAAAAACAAATAACTGTTCAAAACAGATAATAAATTTTCTTCAAACAAGGAAGGCGCTGGCAAACAAATGTCCTGAAAAAAATTAGTCAGTATAGGCAAATATCATGCAAGTCATATTTCTGGATTTCAATGCTTTGAAAGCGATTAACAAGAGAATAATCCCAACCTGGACATATTGAACTCTATAAGTTTGGTGTATTTTTTGGCGCAATTCATCGTTGTGAATAGGTAGTACTTCTCGGAATCTGGCTTTTTGGAATAAAAATTCGCGGTGTTTTCGAGGCTTCGGTTCAGCCGGATCATATTCTAACATCCCAACAATATCTCTAAAAATTTACATTGGTTTATATGATCTATATATAAAAAAAAAAAAGCATTTCTGTCCTAGAATCTACGGAGATGACATTCAGCAGAAGGAAAATATATCACCAATACATCAGAGGGGACGATTCATGAGCGATTCAAAAAAAATCAATAGACAGCTTACATAAGGAACTAACAAGTCAACCAGAGAATTTTTAGCTAATAAACAATAGTTAACCGCAAGAAAACTTACCTGAAATATTTCTCACTTAGCAAAATTTCAAGCAGAGTATTGCGATTCAACATGAATAAACTGCGTGCTATTTGATGTAACGTATGAAGTGCATCAATGTGCTCTAGATCTTCACACATGTGAAAAAGATCACATAATTTGGCAACGTATCTGAAAATAATTCCCTTTCTTATATCACTTTCTTTCTTTCCAACTACTTCCACAAAAAGGTAAACTAGTTAACCATAAAAGCTAATTAATTAAATTGAAGGTCTTTTCTATTTACTGCATAGAACTTGGGATAATATGATTAAAAATTCATAAATGTACCCTTGATTTTCAATTGCTATTGCCAGCTTTTCTCGAAGAGCTGCTGATCCAAAACTATTCGAAATCATCACTTCGATATCAGCTAATGAATTCACTTCACATGGTGGAAGAGTAATGGCAGTTCCACCAGTTGACTGAAGAAAACAAGTTAAGAAATTTACAACACCTATAGGAAAGCAAGAAAATTAAAGTTACATTTACAATGCAAGACAAAATAAACAGGACAAGAATGAGATCGAAATTTTCTTTTTTTTTTTTTAAAAATCACAATGTTCATAAGGCATGAACACAGAAGGATGAAAATGTGCTAAAAATAATCAGTTTAAAAATAAGAAAAAAAACTCAAATCCTTGATAAGTAGCCCGAATTTCAAATACTCATAATAAACGCAAGGTCTGGCGTCACTTTTGTCCTCAACTATATTTACTTCCTCGTTCACTTTAATCGTAAGAGATTCTTAAAGTATGATCATTCAATTTCACCTGATCATCCCTAAACTATTTTATTTTTTTTATTAAGCACTCTATTTATAATTTCAAAATATATTTAAAATCTTACCCGTTGACCACTGTACCCCTGTCCAGCGGAATCTAATCCCTCTGAATCATCTAAATCTTCATAGTTCCCTGTGAAATCCTGGAAAACATCACAGCGGTTTCTATCAGATTAACTTAGGGAGTAAATCCAGTAAATTTTGAATTCTCGAATCCTTGAAATTCAATAAATCCATTGTACTACTAGTAACTTACAGGATGTTGCTCAGGGTCACGGCCTTGTACTTGGCAAATTTTTTCCCAAATATCCTCGCATCCTGTTTTATCTTGGAACGATAACGCCAAATCACACGTATCCGATTCCGACCAAACTATTAATGTCTCCTGAAAAGTGAAGTAGCGATATGCATAAGGATGACAAGAAATCACAATACTTATACAACTCTTTCCTCCCATTAATAATATTTATTAGGAATCAACACTTTTTTCTGAAGTGATATGCTCAACGGGAATTCATGTTGGTTAAGTTTGGGCAATAAAGAAAAATAGAGAATGCTTCCATTACTTTACTAATCCAAGAAGGTTCGCAAACTTTTAGAAAATTCATACATTTAAAGTAACTTCCAAGAAAACATTTTATCCGTAGGTCTCTAGGAAACCATGAGGATGTTCACATCAAAAGAGCTTTATACTATTAAATCCTCTAAATATGGAAGACCAACAAATATATAACGAATCTAATCCACGGCCAACTTATAACTTGTAACAACATGATGTTAGAGTAATAAGTGGTCAGTAAGCATTACATGGTAGTAATGAATCAAAATGGTGTCAGCCAATCTTTTTTTTATGAGGAGTAACTTAAACTCAATCTCGAACTAATAAAATGTCATCACTGTCCTTCAAATTAGTGACACAATTTTGCTCCTCAGTAATTATGAAGGTAGTGATAAAGCATTCTTCAAAATAAATGTACATTGGGAAGAATATCGTCGAAAGAAGTAGTTTGACAAATGATCTCCTGTAAGGCCATTTAAAGCACGCAGTGCAAGACAACAGCAGCAACAGCAGCAGATTAAGTGAGTGTGTCTGTGCGGCGACGAACAACAAAACGGGTTGTTTCAAAGTTGATAATAGACAATATCGAGCAGCAAAATTCACCCTATTTTTCGTTTGCATATAATTTCCCTAAAACATTTCTGTTCGCAGAAAAATATGTAACAAATTTGATGCTGAACAAACACGCACAGAGGCGATGGCGTATGAACAGTTCTGTATGGTTTCTTGTGAATGATTTTATTAGAAACCTTTTACTACGTTAAAGAGATACCAACCGGATGATACTTGAATGTTTAGACTAATGCTCAATGTTTTTGCAAGGAATACACGAATAACAATGATGCATTACCCTAAGCTATTCTTTCACTTACGTATAAAGGCATACGCTAAAGAAGATAAACAAATGATAAATGATTTACTGCGCCTGACTGCAATAATGAATCCTACAATAAAACGACGAAATAAACTCAGAAGTAACAGAATTCTTTTAAAAAGTTTTTAATTTTTTCTCCCAAAATACTATAATTTAGTGATTGCCTAAATATACACTACACATATTCAATACAAAGTTTGCTGTTTCCTATGGACTTAAAGGAAAAAAAAATTATAACGGTAGGGCTTTGGGATGCCTTCACTTGAATGGGACACCAATTAAGCGAGAACACTTGAAAATATCCTTGGCATAGAGTAATATTAAGATGACCTTATGAAGTAACTACAAAGAGGACACGTTTCGCGCTATTCCTTTTGTCATCCATGAAATAATGTGATGGGAACTGTATCAAAATTCCTTCATTTCATTTTCGAGAATGCCAAATGAATATGAAGAGTAAGTGATTAAACGAATTTAACGAATCCAAAAAAGGAAGAAAAATTGGTAATAGAGGAAGCACTTGGAAGCAAATGCAATAACAGGAGAAAAATGAAAACAAAAATCGAAATTAGACTGGATGAGCTAAGAAAGGAATCGGTGAGCGTGAAAGTGCAGCATCAAATGAAATTGAAGGACGAGAGATGAGGAGGAAACGATCGCACTTCTCCTTCTTCGGGTCTGGTTGGCTGCACGGCGGGATGCAAGAGATGGATTGCTGAGTGTGAACGGGAACCTGTTCCTGGGAGCACCGATGCACGCGCACACACGCACATGTTCCAACCAACTTATATACATATATTTCTATCCCCAAAGAAGAGCAGTTAAACTCAATTCAACAACCGCTTCTTACTACTACTATTTATCGAAATTTGGGACGCCACACAAACAATTACGTCGCCCAGTTCTCCCCTCTCCACTCAATTTCCAACTTCTCACACACCTGGATGCTGCTTCCGTAACTTACCTGTAACTCCCCTTTATCTCAATCGTGTCACTTAACAGTCCAGACTGTTACAAAACATCACTCCTACAGCGACAAGCAATGAAAAAAGTGAAGAGGTAGCGATCTATCTTAATTGTTAAGGAATTAACTTTTAAGATAGGATGCACGCAAAACTTAGATACGAATGGCAGCGAGCATTTCCTGCCATTCACATGTGTTATCACTGCGGTGTCGGAAGAGTTGAATGAAGTACAAGGAATTAAAAAAGTACTCATGTCCTTCTCAAAAATTATGCCGAAACTTTTCCTGATTTCGAGATATGCTTTACTTCCTTATATGGAATTACTAATCTACGAAATGACCAAATTTCATAAGCTTATGGAAACTCAGCGAAAGAGCATCATTAAAAAGTCGATTCTGACAAAAACAACTTCACCTTATGGAAAGTCTTTTACATTGTGAATGCTGCCAACGTCGACTTGATAAATAGATGCTCCCAGACAAGATACATGAAACATGAACTGGTTAAAAATAAATTTCTATTACTCACAGTTCTATTACCCATTGACATCTAATTTCGAGATGGAGATGGAGCTTCGGAAAGAAAGAAAAAGCCTATGATTTTTGGTTATCACATGTTGACTGAACAATCGGTCAGGAGACTGTGCACCACAAAAGCAGCATAGAAAATGCTTTCACTGACAGCCTACCCCGCCATGAGACATATATCGCTCCATATTCGTAATTTAGAAATGAGTACTACCTTTACCACCTTAAGGAGATTAACATTCAAAAGTTAGTAATCGTACAGGAAGGAAGGTAAATCGATGGCCCTGTGATGACGAAGCTTACTAAAGAATTATAGCAACATATCTAAAAATGAATCAGTTCAGCTTGCAGGAACAACTCCAAACTTGCAAAAACTTGTAATTGTCTTGTAAAACAAAACAAGGAAGAGAACAGAGGAGCAAAAAATAACATATTAATTACCATACTTTTCACGACGACTGCAACAGACAGAATACCCATTACCTATTACTCAAACATTTCTATATGTCTCATAAGAGCATTCTTTCAACCAGCGAGTTCTTTTAAAATAATTATAGATGTTCTAAACCGAACCGTCAATGTACCTAACTTTTGTGAGTGTTACGGCAATGCAAACTTTAAAAAAAGAATCTATAAATTCTTACAGGAACTGTAACATTAGTAAATTTATATGAAAATACTTTACACTACGAATTTCAGAAGAGTCTGATTATGTAAAGCCCATTTCCTAAACTATTCCAATAACTTCTTACTCAACATTTCAAAGCAACGAGACTATTGTTAGTATAATGCGACCTATCGCAGATCCCAGAAGCAAAATGTTACTATGTTTTTAAATCAGCCTTCTCATATCGGATGACTGATTTCACCAGAAGCCAGTTGAGAAATTTGCCGAAAGGGCCCAAGATTTATATAACTTGACTATTTTCGGTCTCGCAAGCCAAAGACAAAGGAAAGTCTCAGTTTACCCAGAAACTAAAAACCGGTATGTCGGAAAAACATGTTTTTCAGAACGGCTATAAATTAGGAAGAAATCCATATCTAAAATTAGTGTCTTATATTCTCCAGAAAGTTATAACAGAAACGTATGCATATATTTAAAATGAGTCGATGAAAGATACAGGTGTGTAGCTTTAGATTATTGCAGCACTTTCCTAGTGTACCATATTTGCACTTGTTAAGCTGCAAATTTTTATCATCTCGTGATAAGACTGGCATTTTCATTAGTTGAAGTCATTCAGTTATTTACGTTGAATTTCTGTTGATAGTAATACAAGTCAAAAGTAGGAACTTTAATGGGATCTTTTAGTTAATATGCGTAATTCAGCCAGATAAACAGATATAGTCAATGGAAAGAAAAAGGAATTCATTAAAATTATTAACACCAAACGTTACCTGGTTTTAATTTTTACTGGAATTAGAAAAATCAAAATAATGTTCATTGGAAGTTTCCAGTTAAATCAATAGTGTTTATGCATAAAATTCTTATCCTCATTACCGAAATTGAAACTCGAACATCCAGTTAACAATATCAGGAAAAACTTTTAGCCTACCTATCCTTTATTAATTAATTGATCGAAAATGAACCAACCAACAGATGATTTTGAAGTACATTACAAAGCTACGCTTTTGTGATATCTTTCATATCGCACAGCTAGGATAGAAAACTAAATCTTTTCACAACACATCCAACTTTGAATTAGTTATGACGACTATCAGGAACTATTTTTGGAGCTCAATCATAATAAATGGAGGATAAGTTTCGTACAGAGCATTCCAACCTTATAAAGTGGGACTGTTTGCTTCCGCCTTGCTTGTTAAGAAACAGTGAAAATGATGGATACAAACACAATTAGTTTAAGGAAAAATTTAAAAAGAACTGCTGAAAAATATACTACTGCATTAAGCAGCTACTCTGGGCTAGACATAAAAGGCCGAATCTAATTAATAGAAGGAACTCGAAGAATCAAATCATTCCAAAAACTTAATGGTCATGTAAAAACAGTGAATTTATTTAATTGTTCCCTTCCTACACAAGACCATAACCTATTTTAAGCTTACCTGCTGTTTTTGATAAATTGTATCCATGAGTATTCTTGACTCTAATATGTTTTTATCTGAAAAAATGAGCCGAATTTGAACTATATGACAAAAATGGAGAATAGCATGTTTACTGGCTTACCAACTATGAACGAATAAAAATCTCAATGATATTGCGGTATATAGCCTAGGTTAATTCCGAAAGTATAAAGTTCTTCATTTTATAAACAGTTACTTAAACATGTGTAGGCCCATGTAATCATTGATAAATTAAAGCTTACCACTGTGTTCTAAACGAACGACAATGAAAGTAGCGCCTTGATGTCCAGGTGACGGTACGCATGCCACATGCCCCGTGCCTTTGTCATCCCACACCCGCTGATCGCAAAGGACATATAGTTTTACCCGATTTTTGACTTCCTAGAATTGACTAATCATTAATTTCTCTGGAAATAACTACAAACCTTTGTGCCGCCCACTTTATAGCTAGATTTTCTAAGCCATTTGGGTTCATTCTAGTTGGTTAACCTTTCTTTTCTGAGTATTTTTTCTACTAACAGTAAATTTCTGAGTATTATGGAGTATAATAAAGCTAATTTCTCCACGATAGCAATTTGAATTTTCAGCTTAAAACTTATATAAATATTCCGTGTGTCAGAAAATACCTTGGTTCGTAATTATTTTTAACCATTTTTTGATAAATACAACAACAAAATTTACTCGCTGTATAGCGATTTTCGCTAAATGCCTATCGGGATCCTCATCTTCAATAACTTTGTCCGCAATTTTCAAGTTTTTACACTCCTCAGTGTTACCGCTATTGCTGTCTGAAGTTTTTGAATCCGTGTCGTCTGGATTTCGGGCATTCCCATCAGTTTCGGGCATATCGTCTCCTGAAAGCTCTTTACAGACACTACCTGAATAATAAATACCACTAAATTTTTCAAACGCGACAGATGAGCATCAACCACTAACTGTAAAACTTCATGAAATAGGCATTTAAATAATACGGAGGGAAATACATAATAAAATACTGAAGCGACATATTTGACAGACATATCATTTGTACAAACCTAGCCTACAACACATTTTTCTCCGAAAATCATGCGAGTATGCGTGAAATGGTAGAAGAGGTGGTTGCAGCAATGTTACCTTGTCTGAAAAACCTGAAGTTCCGGATGATCAACTTTCTAGCCCTTCGAATCCCGCACTGACGTAAATCATACTTGCAAAATCTCCATCGCACTGCAGGCGGCAACATCATATTTGAAGAATCAGTATTGTTTACTAAGGTCCGACATTAATATACTTCAGTCTTTCCTACACATGCAAATTCGATGCTACTTACACATGAGTAATGGAAATGCCGTGCTGCTGGAATTTGCATATCCAAATGACAGCCTGGAGAGTGTAGGACTAAAGAAGAGCCGACAGGGAGTAAGTGCGGGACTGAGGTACCAACCACTGTCCTGTGAACTGTGTGGAGTCACTTCCGCACCTGCATCAACAATTACCACAACCTCACTAACCACCATGCGAATTTTAAGCAGTGAGAGATGAATTTTGTCTCGTAATCTGTAGCTCGTCGTGTAGCGGTTCAGGTCGAGACGTGACGTGAGGTACGGCGGCCACTACGAACGAGTAAATATGAAGGTTAGGGAGGGGTTAGTAGCACGATGACGTCAAAAGCGATTTCACGCAACTTCCCATCATGCAACAATCCTACGGTAGCTGAACTTTCAAACGGAGGGAATTGTAAACGGTAAAATGCGGCTTGTTAATGAGAAGATGGACTGGAAGAGGGAATTGGCCACGTTCGTCCGGATTATCGGGCATCCTCATATGGGGCTCCGTCGTTTGGCCAGGTGTTGGTGCAGAACTGTTATTGTATAGAAATCGTGGGTCACGTACGATTTTAACCTTAGTTCATTCTACCGAGCGTTTCATGCTTGTGATTGTGGACGTGGTGGGAGCTGTTTTTTTCTGATTTATGTCCTTCCAGAAGTGGTAGTTGAGATGAGACGGATCTTCGGCACATCAGGGAAGAAAGAACCGCAGCCAACACTCTCGGATGCAATAGCAAACGTTGATTCACGCGCCGAGAGCATTGATAAAAAAATAGTACGTTTGGATGCCGAACTTGTGAAATACAAAGATCAGATAAGAAAGATGCGGGAGGGGCCGGGCAAGAATCAGTTAAAGCAGAAGGCCGTACGGTAAGTTCACTGTTAATGGAGTCTAAAAGTGCCTAGAAATCTCAGTAAATTTGATCTCAGAAATTACTGATGTGTATTTAGAATTGTCTACATGTGTATTCATAATCCAAAATTGAAATAATTCTTTTTTATCTGTTCTCTTTACCCATTTAATGAGTTATATCAGTAATTACCTTACCTTCTACTTTCCAGTAATAGATGATACTCCTTGAAATGTCTGCTTCTCGATCACATGAGTATTTCTGCTGTATCATTAAAGATGAGGTTATTAGAATTTCACTTTCCTGAATATATTGCAGTTTACTAAAACAAAAACGTATGTACGAAAACCAACGGGACCAATTAAGTCAGCAATCTTTTAATATGGAACAGAGTAACTTCGCTATCCAGGGAATGAAAGATACACAAGTGAATTTTTGCGCTTTTAACTTTATCTTCACAATTTCTTTGCAATTTCTTGATTGATAATTCTTGATGTTTCAAAATGGAATCGAGGCTGTTGTGCTTGTTTTCCAAACACAAGAAAAACACACTTTTTCTAAGATTATAGACTACTGTTGTGGCTATGAAGCAAGGCCTGAAGACAATGCAAAAAGAGTACAAAAAACTGGATATCGACAAGATCGATAAACTCCAGGATGAAATGGAGGAAATGCTTGACATGAATAATGAAATTCAAGAAGCTATGTCGCGACAGTACGACACGCCAGATGTAAAACTTCTAAATTTATTCTCTTTTTTTTTATCGTTTTGAGATTATGTTGGTTCTTTGAAAGATAGTTTGGTTCTGAGCCAACTTTTTCCTAAATAGATCGATTTCCTTCATTTAGATTGATGAAGCGGATTTAGAAGCTGAACTGGATGCTTTGGGGGATGAATTAGAAGCAGATATAGATACTTCTTATTTAGACGAAGCGTTGAATGCACCAGGTGTGCCGTCCAAAGACCCGGGATATGAAAGCAAGGTTGTTCAAAAATTTTTATTTTGCTGTAGTTACACAAACTTTTTATTTTTCTACAAGAATGTTCATTGATTAAAGGGTGCATTGAGAAATGTACTTCACAATGGATTGGTGGTACAAAAGTGTATTACAAGTCTCATAAACATATGTTTGCAGGTAACAGAGAGTGGTATTGCAGTAGATGAATTTGGTCTTCCAAAAGTTCCTGCGAACAATTAATTTCATCCTTACCTTTTTTTTTTCCAGATATTGTACAGTTGTTACTACAACTTCAGGAAAATACCATTTTGAGTTCTGCTTTTCTTTTAGTGAATGAAGTAAGATTCATTTTTTTCTACCGCCTTTTCACTTAAGCTTTATCATCTTATCAACGTTATGTAGAATTCGTAATAGAATACAGACTAGGTCTGCGTTCCACATTAACGTAATGATTAAATAATAACTGATGCTTGACAATCTACGAAGTATTCTAATTTATTTGCAGATAATCTTGTAGACAGTCTTCTTTGAAAGTTGCAGAATCCGTAGGAAGAAACGCGTAGCTGGATTCATTTCTGGAAGTCGTCTATCTTTCTTACTTTTGTCCTATTAAAAAGTAATTGTTCTATATAACCAATGAGTGATGAACTTAAAGACTTGTAGTAATGATGTATATTTACAGTTTCGTTTTCTGATAATGAAATAAAGCGACAAAACTGGAGTGTCAACATTATTTAGATGGAAGATTGATGAGATGTGGGATTCTGATACTAACTGCACTGTGATTACTGAACAGATTTTTCTTAAGTTTGTTAAAAGTTTTTGTTCTTCAAAGAACAAATTCTAGATGTATTGCATGCATTATTCATTATTACTTACCAAGTTCGAAGTGGAAAAAGGATAGTTTGGCATTCGGAATGTTTCATAATGTTTTAAATGTGGAATTTTAGTGTTTGTGCTCCACCCTATTATGATTCTTGCGTTAAGATTTTGTCGTTTATGAGTCAGTTTTTGTATTGCTGTGATTGGTTTAGCAGAAAACAAATTCTTTAAAATCTTTGAAAAGTTGTCATACTTATTTTGAAGTGCCTCAATTCAATTCTTGAAATATCTTACTTTATAAAACTTCGTACTTCGTTAGTCCGTGAAAATTCACTGGTATTCAAATGAGTGCAGTTATTTTCCAAATAATTTATTTTGTCGTTCGAGGCAGTAGCAGTAACTCGCAGACCATTTGTCCCAAATTTATCTATTCACCGAAAAGTGTGTTGTTTCTTTGATTTCCATACTGTAATTAAACCTTTTCTTGCTTCTTCCCTGCCTCTCCCGCAGTCTCAGAAAAGTTATTCGAATTCAAGCATTCACTAATTAAGTTTGCAGTGTTCTTGTTAATCCCCTTAAACCTATTTTTCTAGGAAAAATCTCAGTAGTTTATATATTTCGACCGATTTTTGATTCCACACAATCAACTACAATTTTTAGTTCCTCTGCCTATAATTCCTATTCTGCTTGCAGTGGTAAGTTCAAGTTGAAAATTGTAAAACTTTCAGACAAACGATTCATTTACATTGCCGTCTTCGCTGTGAGATGATCCGAAGCGTTAAAAATACATTTTATTAGTAGTCAAAGTTTTTCCTAAAAACCACAGTCGTGAACTGTTCGAAATGGTTTATTATTAAGTGCATAACTCGAAAGAACAGTGATGAAACGGTTATAGAAAAGGTTAACTGTTACAGATTTTATAGGTTAGTTTGCGTTGGTTGACTAGTTTAGTATTGTTTGGTTTTTTTTTGGTCGACTACACTTCATCGAAATTTCTACTTAGTCTTATTCTGTGGATGAATGACTGGAGCAAGTATAATCCATTTGTGTATGGTGAAGGGTCGAATTTAGCTAATTCCTGAACGATTTTTCATTTTTTGGTAAAGCATGAAGCTTACAACCAACAGTTTTCCTGTATAATTTCCATTAAAATTTATTAATGCTTCGATACATACTTCCCTTCCTAAGCAGACAGCATTACCATCCACATTTGCCATTCTGCAATTCTGACAAAAAAAAAAATTAGTAACATTTTTTTCATTTTCCATTAATTTGATTCTGTCTCTTCCCCAGCAAAACGACGCAACTTGTCGCATAGATGAAGCAGATTGATACCAACCACATGATTTCTGCAAAAACTCAGAATCTATGAACAGAATTGAATCAACGTACAAGACAACTATAACAAAGTACATTACTTGTAAAACAACGCTACTACTAACTGGTGATAACTCATTTCAGTGTTTACAGTCAAAGGACAGATAGGAAGAAGTGGACGCAAATTTCTTGCTCGATTTCAGTCTATCATATTTCGGAACATGCTGTGGACCAAGACAGGAATGGACACTGATGTGATTCTAATTCGATATACTATTAGACCTAGTAAATGATTTCGAGAATCTACCCTCATATTATAGAAAAAATAAGAACCACAATACGCCACATAAAATTTCAGTTTAAAAATATATTTACCATCCTATTGCTAAGAATCCCATTTCTACCGACTATTCCGAAGCCATTAGAACAATGCTACTCGTTATCAGATATTGGTGCTTAGAAGGTGTTGTTTGCAACATAAGCTCTGGTATTTACTTCAGCAAAATCTAAGGCGTAAGATTATGACATGCTACTTTCGAGATCAACTCTTTACATTCTGTCAAAAATAAAAAGGTAACACTCTGGGAATACACCGGTTTAAAGGCAGTAAAGTATAGTAGCCTTAACTCTTGCTAGCCGATGTTTTATGTAATTTTTACATCTTACTTTCGCAAAAAAGCGTCCTGCGTATAAACTGCAAATTCAAATACAACTTATGGAAATCAAAATCGATTCCATACGAGCAACCTAAAGTGATACACTCAAAAAAGAAAACTTACCAAAAAGAAAGAATGGAAATGATATAAAACAATGGGACCTTCGTCATCAAATCGGAACACAAACCTTTATAATTTTTGTCTTTATAAATAACAAAGAAAAACTGTTTCAAAAAATTTGGGACAAGCGCATTATTCGCCTAATTTCTGGTAGAATAAACAAATGTAAGTTATTAAAATTATGCGTATGAACGCACACCAAAGGAAAGATCTATGTCTGAACAATCTTAGCAAAGAAATTATCAGCGGTAATTACTTTGGTAAGATTTAATAAACCAAATAAAACATTATCGGTAAATGTTTAATAAATTAAACACATAAGCTATTATGAACACACCGACGGTTACAACAATGTATATGCCGGAAAATAAAAAGTGTAGCTAAAAGTACATGTATAATTTGGTTTGGACAGGTAAATAAATGATGGAACACCTAAGAATAGGAGATACGTTCTTCTATCTTGCTCCGAGGACGAAAAAACCAATTTCAAATCAAATTAGTGATCAATTCCAATAAAATGTCCTGCCACATCAAAATTCACTGACATCCAATACTAATCAAATTCTGCTGAATTTTAAGTAAAATGAAACAATGTCACGAATTCAAAACTTGCCATTCAGTAGAGTTGAGCAGAAACATAAAAAGTCGTGTAATAATTCAATAATAAGTTTTTGCTAATATAACACCATTACGAAAATTTCAGTAAAGAACTATGTCAGTGAAGGTTTGGATTAATTTTGACAACTAAGAAAGACCAAACAGAAGCAGGCTACTAGGTTCGCTGCTACAATAGTTTCGTTAAAAGCCCTTTTCACATTTGAAAAATAAATCACAGAGTATTCTAGATATTAGAAAACCGAAGGAGAAAATATATATGTGCCGCATTTTTATACTGGCATACAGTTGGCAGTATAACTGAACGGAATGAAAAGCGATGAAAAATAAGGGAGCGATTCTAAAAATATAGTCAGTGATCAAACCCTGTTTTAATAAAACAGAAAGGCATAAAGCAGCTTACAGTTGCACTATCAATGGCATAATTAATAAAAGCGACACAAATATATGCATGGTAAATATGTATGTCTGTTACGAAATATTGACTGACCAGTAATGAGACTATGAAATTAAATATGGATGAAGGAACAAAGCTGAAATTGACAAAACATCCCGTATTTGGTGACCTTAAGGCATGGGTTGTTTGGAAAATAAAGCAGAAAAGTTTTCCAACTCTTCCTTGAAAAATCCTACACTAAAATGTTTACTGAACAGAATCCTTAATTACTTTTCTAACATTTGAAGCAATTTTTGCATCCTCAAAAACAAGTGGGCCAGATTTTTTGATAAACATTATTTAAAGGATTTGTTTCAAAAAAAAGCTAAATACCAAAAAGGTAGTAATTTCAATGTGACAAAGAAACCGGTCTCAAATAAAGTATGGCAAATTACTTTCAGATCCCGAAAATAAATAAATCAAGACGGACCGAAACGACAGTATAAGAGATTGTATGCGGCAAATGAGATTTATAATTATAAAATGAGCATAATATACCATTCAAACATACTGGGAAGCACTAATATTCGACCGCAACTGACTGGAAGATGTACTAACAGAAGAAAAATGTGTAATTCTACGTTAAAATTCCTGATTAATTTATCGCGTCAACGTTAAAAATATCAAAGCCAAATATTAAAGACTACACTATAGCTTAAGCATTTAAATTAGGATTAGCACTAAGCTATATTATGCATGATCAAGTATTTAAGGAAACACTAATTGAAAGCGACATTTTGCTGTGTACAGAGATATAGCAGTAGCTACCACTGTTGTCTAGGAGACAATCCAGCAACATTCACTGCAGTATTAGTTACTGAACTAATACCAACAGACGATGTATTATAACTGTTCATTGCTTCTGATAATTCTTCCGCTTCTTCGCTTGCCTGTTTGATATCACGAAGTGCTCTACAACAAACAGATCCCCTTATCATTCTTCAAAAGAGAGCGATGAACAAACAAATCAAATTATCATGTCCTACATTTTCATTTATTTCTGCTAGTTATATGGGTTACATATAGCGAGATTAAACCCGACAAGCGAGGGCGGATATTTCCGATAAAAAAAAAAAAAACGACAGTCAAATCTGCATGTAAACATAACAAAGTAATTAAATACCTTGACAATTTCGACCATTCATCCGGCCGACAATTTGTAAGATTTTCGTGCACATCATACACGTATATATTACCTTTCTCATCACCTACAGTTAGCTGTTGGCCTGAAATTAACATGAACATTAACACGTCTTTTATGCTCAACTTCGAAAAGCAAAATATGTATCCACCCGCAAATACAACCAACTACAAATCAGAAATGCGGCTGTGTGGAGAATGGATCAAAATTTGCTACTTTCGGCTATGTTCAGCGTCACCGAGAATAATTATTCCTACGATGATAATCTCACCACAGCCTTCAATATATAATGAAGATTTGCAGCAGAAAAAAAAAAAAAAAAAAAAAAAACGGCTCGAAAACAAAAGCCAATGAATGTGTCGCAATCTATTCGTAGGTTACTAAAATCAATAAGTTATTCATTCGGGTGATTCAGGATTTCTGCAAATTGTAAGCTATAATATGATATAATAGACAACTAAAAAATTTGTCTTCACATTTTTGATTACATTGTATTACAGCAGCTATTGAAATAATTTTTAGGAACTAAAGTGCATATATTAAAACGTATTTTCTTATAGAGTAAAAATAATGCGGAAAATGTATTTCGAAAGATGCTGAATCAACAGCAATCTTTGGGTATGAAAAAACCTTCAATAAATAGAACTGAAAATTTGGCCCTAAAAAAAAAACGAAGCTATTCTCTAAATCTTCATAAGACAGATTCAAAAGGCCGTTCCGCTCACCGTTTTGCATCCATTTCATCTTTCGTACTCCGATTTCACCTTCCATTTGCAAATGTGATACGGGAGCTTCGGTATCTTCATTTAAGTTCCATAAAAACACCTGAACGCAAAAGATTAAATACTAATGTCAATATATAATAGACAACTGCTAACAAAAGCTAACGTTTCCACTAGCATCTGCAGATGTGAAAACGGCCGGATGAACGGGAGACCAAGCAACATCAGTTACATAATTCCCGTGCTTTTCGAATGAATAAATTGGCCGAGTTTCCTACAAATGAGAATTTGTAATTAACTTTCCGAAGGTGCTTCAGAAAAATGCTGTAGAATAAATAACTAGTGAAGAACTAGGAAAAATTAACGAAAGAGGTCCTTTTATTTTAAAGCAAAATAAAAAAATAAAGAGTAATAAAATTTACTTCGGATTAAGAAAAATTTTCTAAATTTTAATTCGAAAGTTAAATGGAAATAAGAATCATTGCCTTGGTACTCCATAACTTGACTGTCCAATCTAAAGAACATGATAAGAACAAATGTGATAAATCAATAATACCAGAAGCTTTGTGTGTATCGACTCCTGTTATAGGTCCAATGTGACCTGCAAGAAAATAATGTAAGGACATTCTTGATTTGATGAAAATAATGTTTTAAAATTTACCTTCATATCCATCATTTATTCCACCCTTATTACCATGCCTGCTTGCCGTATAAACATTTCCCTCTTCACTACCTACCACAAAATTATTAACATCGTCCAATGCGAACGACATGCATGTGCATGTTACCTAAAATATGAGCACATGAAAATTTCATTTAGTAAAATCAGCCGTAATGACAAGGAAACATTTTCTACTTTTTACAACGCAAGATCAACGTGTCAGTTTCATACCGTGCAAAACTGTCCAAGAATCGCTGCAAACAATCACTCTCAAAGATAGTACTCAAATGGTTATGTTTTGAGAGGAATAAGTTCTCTTTCCTTATTTAGGATAAGACATACTTGTTTTTGTTTCCACGCTAAGTCAATGACATCAATTGGCTGATTTAAGTTATCAACACTCCATGAGCAAAGTCTCCCATCGGTTGATATACTGATTAAATTATGGGCATTCTGACTTCCCACAACTGCCATGCTTAGCACCGGATGAGTATGAGCTTGTGATGACAAAGGACTCTAAACTACTCAATAATATCTGGATAAAAGTTGAAATCGTGATTTCAAAACTGTTTAACTTAATTTCTGAATAAAATAATAGGGTTGAGATTTCCTTCTATGAATGGTTGTTATTTTGGATCTAATAGTTTTTGTTTTGTTTTATGCACAAAAAATTCCCCAGTTGAACTCTCAAGGAAAGAGAAAACTGAAACAAGATACGAAAAAAGAAAAAGAAACCTTATTAACAGGAGTTTTTTTATTCAGCCTATTGTCCCACATACAAATCTGTCCGGAATAACATCCTCCCATTATCAAATTTGGATGGAATTTTGCAAAAGCGACACTTGTAACCAGCGACTGGCAGTAGAAAGTATATCTGAAATTCAACTGATTGTCAAGTTCTTAAACCACTGAACTAGAAACATGAGAAATTCATTGCATCTTTGAGAGAATGCTTACTCAGCAGTTGGTTTTTTAAAACGACAACTCCACACTTGTACCACTCCAACAGGATCTAGAGGAGAATCAGGATTCTGGTCATATGAAACGGCAAATAATTCCGGATGTTGTACACAGTGATCGATACCTGTTACAGCTCTACAAAGATATAATGAATTGTTAAAAGGAAGTTTGGGTTTTAATTAAAAAGAAAAAACAAACATTTTAAAATTCCTAAACATGCAAATAAGTAAAAAGAAACTATATCAAAAAAGAATTCATTTAATAATTTGGTGTCATAACAGTGAAATTTTAAAAAACTACCTTCCTGCGCTCCACTTCTCATCAACAAATTTCCTAGCAAACATTAATTTCTCCCCACTATCAGCTTTTTCATCCATTGCTTCATCACGTGAGTAATCAATGAAGACATCGACCTGGAAAAAGAAACAGAAATACTTTACAAAATTGTTAAATGACATACATTACACTGAATTACTGAACGAGGAAAATTAAACAAATAAATGTTCAAAAAAAAAAACTAAAAAAAAAAACAAATTATCCATTTTCCTTCTATCTAAAATATCAAGCAAGGTATCTAAGTCTTTATTTAAATTAATACTGTAATGGAAACCACCGCAGGGAAAACAAATAGCCTAATCATCACTAAAGAACGACTCAAAGCATCATCTGGAACCAACTGTTGCTAACCTCTTCAGCTAACTGTCGCTCCATAACACGTGAACTGTAATCAAAAAACTGCTGAAATTTTTGACTGCTAAGAATTTGCAGTTTTTCTTCCTCACTGAGATCTGGAATCTTCGCATCTTCCTCTTTCTTTTCTTCACCAGACTACAAAATATAATGGATATAAATTTAGTACTGTGTTATACATTAGTAGCTGCATTAAAATACTCTTTACCTCTTGCTGCTGACGTACACCAAAATTAAAATTAGGCAAAATGTTCGCAATCTCTCGTGTAGGGGATTCATCGAAATTGATTTCCAAGTGTTTGTCCAACATCGTCATTTCTTCATCATAATCGAATTCCTGAGAACCTAAACTAAACTCTCCTGCTGACACTCGATCGTCATCGGTCTGTGTTGTTTTACAATAACTCGCCTGAAAGCAATCTATCGCCATATAGCAATATTACATCGCCCTGGAGCAATTAAAATGATCAAGGATAACAAAGGTCATTCATCAAAAATATCTCTCAATAGTGCTAAGCTCGGACAATCAATAAACTTGGAATTGAAGAATGAGCTGAAAAAAAGGATGAATTTCAGCATCGAAATTAACAAACAAACAGAATCATACAGCATCTTTAGGTGGCACTGAAATCATCTGCGTTTCGCAGAGAGCAAGTTTTTGTGTCCTTGGAAGAGATGAAAATCGTTGACTGTTTACAACTCCATCCTACAAAGTAAATATACCGTTTCGGAATTGCAAAGTTTATAAAAATTATGTCCCGGTAGATGAAATGGGAATATATGACGGTCAAAACGAAGAAATCCTAAAGACGGAACTCGAATTCAACCCCTCTGTAATGTTCTTATAAAGTAAAGCAGAATAACAGTTTTTACCACTGTTCGATGTTCGAGGTTGTTTGGGGTAAGGGAACGTTCAATTTGCGGCTGGGCTGATATTCCCAACGGTTCAAGGATTTCTTCCAAATCTTTTTGTGAAAATGTTTTCGGTAAATCGCCCACTGAAACACAAAAAGTCAAGGTAAGGTCGCTGGAACAGTTTTGCATAAAAATCCTTTATCTTCAAATTCTTTCAAACAGAGTTTAAAAAAAAAAAAAAAAAAAACACATATGCAACACTTTCGTAATCTACGGCCGATAAAAAAAAAAGGAAAACCTGCTCCGTTTTGTAGATTTGCATTTTTCAACAAATTCCGCCGCCGTTCTTCTTCGCGTCGTCTTTTTTCTTCCCGGATTTCCGCTAACTTCTGCTTCTTGCGTTCGAGTTCGAGCTTGCGCTCTTCAGCAGTGGCCATAACTGAAAGATAAAACCGCAACAGATCAGACCTTCTTCCCTAAAACAGAAGCCAAAAGCATATGTTTATAACCGAAAACTTGCACTTAGCAACTTTTGGTTCGATGTTCGATGTTCCACGTTGTTTGGGGTAAGGGTATCCACGCTTACAGCACGAAGACTGTAACAATCAGGAGCAGGTTCAACCTTATATATCACAATTTATCGACTTCGCGTCTGAATCTCACTCCCACCGTTATTTCCGCGGCTATTTGCTTAACCTCAAGATGATTCTTACCCCGTGAAACGCAAACTTGCTAAAGACTTCTGTCGCACCCAGGTAAGAAGTGACTAGTCGCAGCCGAAGTGCTATCTTGTGGATCGCCACCACTCAGGACTTCCCTCCTACTCCTCCCTCCCATCGAAGTTTAAATGTGTATAATTCGACATTCATTCCAATTTCAATTACTCTGTAAAGTTCGAATTCAGGATAGTTCGTCTCTTTGTTGCTAAATGCAAATTTTCGGAATGCTTGTGTGGTAGGTTATCTATGCTATCTTTGGGATGGAGATTGAGATTACTGTATTTCCTCTCTACCGTCCGTATCCTTGTTGCTGATTACAAAGTTATTATTAAAGAGACCGTTTCAAATGGATATTAATAAGGGGAAGATTTAAGAGGAATAGTTGTGAGGAGAAATATCTGAGAGTGGGTTGGTGAAGCAGTATCGGTGAAGTGTCTTTATTTCCTCTCGCAAGCACTCTCGACCAACGTCTCAGCCATTCATCGAGGTCCAGTATGATGCTTTAGTTACAATGCCAGCACCAACAATATAAGTAGAATTTTCTAGAAGACCATCTGAACTCCATGATGATTATTATGGTAGCTCGGAATTACTTTCACCGGAATGTCCATAGTTCGAGCCATCTCTTCCCTTTTTCACTTTCAATTTAGTTTCCTATTTTCATTGATTTTAATTAATTACGATGTATTTCTTTCCTTGTTGCCAATTTTAAACTTGTGGAATCTGGGGAGTTATGTGAGTGTTATGTTGCAGTATATTGCAGAGGTGACTGTAATGTAGAAAGCAGTCACCCAGTCATTTAGCAAGCTGCGGATACTCATTTATTTTTTCAGTTTGAGCAGCCATTAATTATTTGCTGTTCATAATATTCCCTTACTTTTTCCAATACCAAGCAATTACTGATCATTCAGTAGAGAAAAATTCCGACTTCGAGGAGATCGCTAATTGATTCTGATTTGTACTAAGAGGCCTAGTATACACTTTGTTTTAATCGATTCTTCAGCCATTTGTAAGACTTTATGGCCATGTCTTCGTGTCGGACATGCATCTGCCAGTCTTATTCTTTCACTAGTTAATTTGATCCAGTCACGGTGTTTTTATTCCGCACTGACCCGTAAAATGTCGGATAGTGAGGGGATATTAGTGCGCTTGTGAGTCCACTAATCGACTCGACTTCTACCTGCGGTGGTTGATACCTCATCGCAACACAAAATAAAGTGAGATATAGGAAGATTCAAACAAATTGATAAGACACTGCTGGTCTCTCAGACGAGTCAACTTCATCGAAGTAACTTTTATGAAATAAACCCGGTAGGCGGAATTGCTTTCAGAAGACAACTTCCAGCAGAACAGCATTCCCACTAATTTAGCCGGGCGTTTTTGTCAATCGAACTAATAACGTATGCGTTGCGATACTTTTAACAAGGTCAATGAGTAATCATATTTTCGATAGGATGAGGATAGCATCATTAGTGTTTTTATTATGGTTCAAATGAATGAAGTTAATGATTGTTAGCCAAGCAAAAATTTCCGCAGCAAATAATTGATTATTAGCAACTGGGTCCAACTGATTTCAGAATTATCAGCAAACTCTGTAGTGGTTTTGAAGGACAGCAATGATTCCACTTCAGGCTCCTTTTATTTCTAGACTAAATTTACGATGGAAACAAACTTTTACAGTGGCAAGCATGCTACTAATGCCTTCAACAGCGACTTTACGTAATGCAAGTGATTATTGAACGAATTGAGAGGAAAGCAAGAGTAAGATTCTGAGAGACGTATCACGTGGAGAGGAAGTTTCTGCCAGGCCAGATTTCCTTCCGACTGGGACAGAAACATTTCATGTCTTCATTGCGGACGTTCGATTCTCACTCGGTTGGGTGTATGCTCTGTTCCTGCAAGCAGTGGGCTGTAGTGCTTCTGGCTGCTTAAACGTCTGTCTGTCTGTCACATGTTATGTCTCGAAGAGATGAGTAGTTCGAGAAGAGATGATTGATTATTGGGTTAGTTGCCTCGCAACGATTCTTTCCGAGGTGGGAGGTTTGTCGATGGCCACTGATAGTTGCGATAGCGAAGGTGAGCATTGGCCAAATCGTCGGTGCTTGCATATTTCTTTTACTTTCTAATTCATTTCCCATTCTAATTTCAGTTTTGTTTGCAGCTTCTGTCCTGTTGTGATTTGTGCTTTCTGGCCCAGTGGTAATGGGCACGGGAATGGGCGACGATATAAACTGCAGTGTGCCAGAAGTGCCCCTGGCTCATCTCGAAGATGATATTGATTTTATCAAAGTAGCGTCCCAGCAGTCGTAAGTGCTTTCCTTTATTTTTATTTTTGTCCTTAGATGATATGCTAAGTTTCTTGGCCAGGCCGTTCTCCTCATTTTGGTTAAAATTTTCATCATACCACCACCATCCGGTAGTATAGTATAATGAAACTCCGGTAGTATAATGAAACCAGCTGTGGATGAATATTTTTCCTATATAAGAGATTGTTTAGTTGCATTATCCTTTTATTTCTATTTTAATCATAACTGTTCCCTCTTTTCTATATATCATTATTTGGTGCCGGCCCTTTGCTGGAAGGTTTTTTGGTCTGTTGTTATTTCAGAAGTTATTCAAGTTGTAGTTTAGATTTGCGTTTTTTAATTAAGCAAAAGAATTCCGTTCCAGTGGCTAAGACGAATAAAGAAAATGTGATCTTCGAAATGTCTTTGAACTTTCATTAAAATCATTTTTTCTAGTTTAAATTGATTTTACAACATCCAATTAGCGCTGCTTCAGTCGGAGCCGACTTACGAAAAAAAAAAAGCTTTGATTTTTTCCATCGTTTTTCTTCATGTAGCAGGCATAAAAAACTATGATATGTGAAGCCAGATATAAGTTTCAATTTGCTAGTAAATCTTCCAATGTGGAGCTAAGCTTAATAATTTATATTTCGTTTATTTATTTTTCATTTTCCTGCACATTTTTCGGTGTACAATATTCTATTCCCCGTGTGATTAAGATTTGGGGCAGCGTAGTTCTGAGTTTTATCGCTCTCACCATAATCTCATTTTCATCACATTGTTTATTGGTCAGTTTCAACCTTGTATATTATTCATTATCGTATGTTAAACTGGTAATGAACTATGCAGCACAAAGCAATAAATAGTAATAGCATGAAATTGACTCATTAAATTTGTTAGTGAAAAATATGTCTGGCATGATTTATTCTTTAGAAAACCAAAAAATTTTGTGGGGAATGAATGTAATAATGCTCTAGATTTGATTAATGAGTCCGTAAGAAAGTAGAAATCCGTAGATATTGAGGAGCCAAAGATTATACGACCCATGTTTTTTTTTCCTTTTTGAAACAGGTTAGAAGATATGTTGGGTCACCGATGCAGGAAGAGTCTATGACAATCAAGCACTGAGAGATGACTGATTTATGTACATTATTCTGTTTTCAGCTGTTTAATTTTTTATAGGTAATGTTTCCAAACTTATGTGATGTTGATAATTGTGTTATCCAATTAGTAATTTTACCTTTTAAGCTAACATATTTAAAGAACCAAAATTCATTACCAATTTTCCATCATACTGAAATAAGCTAACTATTTTTATTTCGGTCGTGAACAAAAATTTTGTCAGTTTGGATTTCGTATTGTGTCTGTTAATGTTTCATCATTTAACTGGCAAGACTTCGTAGCTTTTTTTTTGATTTCATCCTTTCTTTTAGCTTCGTAATACTTACAAAAAAAAAAAAAAAAAAGAAAAGAAAGAAAGAAAGGATTTAACTCTTTGTACTTCGAGACGTTTATTACAATTGTTTTTGGAATTTAATTTTATTTATTATTCACTTCTTGTCATGTTTTCTTTCTCCTACTAGTTCAAATTCTTCGGAAAGATTTTTTCTTGAAACTATTAATTATTGATATCCTTAGATAATTCTCTTTCTTTTTTTCAGGCACTGTTCCCTGAAATATTTTTAATGAAATTCATAGGGATGTTATTAAATATAGCAATAAAATGAATATTACTGAAATAAGGGGTAATCTCCCTCATTCTATTCCTTTTTAGTCCTTTATTTTTTTTTTTTTTTTTTTGCTGAAATTTGATTTAAATACGGATTACGAATGTTGTAGTTTATCTGAGTCAGTTCCATGGCAGTCTTTTTCCTATTTTGAAAAAGATTTTTTCCATGGGAGTTTCTATTTCAAATAAAGTTTAAAGTTTGATTTAAGTTGACTAATTAAAATATTTAAAGTTGAGAAAAAAGAGATAAAAGGAGTGGCATTTAGATACAGGAACATGTATCAAATGTAAAACTCGATGAAGAGATTCGGAAACTGGTAGACGCTGGTAATTTGTTACTGATATGAAATAAGAGAGATATTCGAATATCTTAAAAAACCAACCTTTATTTTGAAGTATGAGCAGAGCTGTTTTATTCTGATATAAATATTATTTTAGACTGAAATATATAAAAATTTGATTTTACTCCGTAAGGACTAAAGCTACTGTATTCAAGTAAATGTACAAAGTCAGGGTAATGCGATCTGAAAGAAAATTCTTGACGCGTTGCTTTGCCTATAATCAGCTACTATTTTTAATTCTGCCCATCTTAATTGGAATTTATTAAGATTTTAATTGAAGTAGAATAAATAAAGAAAGTGTTGAACAAAAGTTGAAATTTAAAAGATTGGTCATGGTGATATCCATTTGAGATATGCACATGTAGAGACATATTCACTGCCGCTAATGGGTGTGGTAATGTTTCCTCATAATGCTTTACATCCAATTCAGTTTCTTTTCCTTTTTCCAAATGCATGTCAAGTTGTGAATCTGTCTGGCCAGTCATTTTTTTTTTCTTTTTGCTGTCTTGAGTTTTTAATTTTTTGGAGTGATAACAGACTGAAGGATTGCATAGATGAGATTTCCTTTCCTTCATGAACAGTTTGATTTTGACATATGCATTTCTCACCTTTAATCCGTATTAGAATTAAAACAAAGCAGTTTTGCATTTTCTGCTTTTGAATAAATTATTGATGAATAAATTATTCGCATTTTTGCTGATAGCACACATAATATGCAACGATAGCGTGTTTATTTGATCCCATACTGAGTTATAGCGCTGATGGGAATAGCTGAACAACATTACACATGTTGGTAGATAGGAAGTTATCTTTTACACACTTTGAGGCAGAATCCTGTCTTGAGACATTTCGAGAATTACGAACGACTACTTCGGTTTTGCTCCTCTGATCTTTCCTGTCTTCATCCTCCTTTCTTCTCATTTCTTTACTTTTGCACTTTCTTCCTAGTCGGTTTTAATCCTTAAGTCTTCTCTTAAGACCTGACCTCTAGCTCCTGAACTTCAGATTACTATTCGCCAAACATCGAATGGCTAAGAGAAGTTGAGTTTTCATTATTAATCCAAAGTGGAAGAAAGAACTACGTTACCTTCTGCATAGCATCCATACCGAAATATTTATTCATTCCTTTTTCCTATTTTCCTGGTTATCAAGCAGTGAGTTGAGAAAGTTTAAATAAAAAATATTGCTATGACTGGTGAAAATATGAAAAATATGAAAATATGGTGAAAATATTTATAATAGAGGGCATATTAATGACAACAGAAACTCAAACTGTCAACGATCAATGATACATCTACATAGTCATTTATCATTGGTAATCAGTATTTATGATGTGTGCATAATTTTCAGGATTTTTCTTGGATCAGAGAACAATGCTGAATAATTACTTGATTATCGGGACATATATGCTATTACTAGGATATTTAACATCGTCTCTTCACCTAATTCTTGAAATATTAAATTAGATTAGTTGACTTCGAGATATTGATGAGATATTTGAAAATATGACGTAAGTTATTCATCCTTCTGTTGTTAATTTAAACAAGATTGTCCTATTGTTTCCATTTCGTCATTTTTCCAACAATAATCACTTCCAGTCATTTTACCAGTTTATCTACCTCAACTTATATATGGGTATATTATTCAGAAAGTTGAAATATGGTACTAAAATGAAAATTTTTTAAAAGTCGAATTGAGTGCAATTGTTGATTCTGTGGTGAAGGAGTCATACTGTGGAACTGTGGCATTTATGGTGTACTCTTTTTTGTTCAGAGCTGTTTCCTGCATTTAACCAATTTCAAACATTTATTGCTTAGAAATTTTGAATAAAGTTGGACGATTTTATACTGAGATGTCGAAAACTTCGGCCAATTTATGAAGGTTCGCTGATAAAATCGGAATTTTAGAATTCAGTGAAAGACTCAACTATTTAAAATTTTGAATTTCTGAACATTCCAACTGCTGAACCCTTTGTTTCTATTATTTTTGTTGCAGGACTAGCGATTGCGAGAACAATTTCGATGAAAATTTCGATGCGGAAAATTTGTCAGGTAGTCTAGAGGATCTAGTGGGAACATTTGATCAGAAAATCTCATACTGCTTCAAGAATCTTAACGAGGCCACCGAAGAGATAGCACCTATACAAGTGCGCTCACAAGATGAAATTATGTCTGAAAGCCAGTCAGTATTTATTATTTGAATATCCTAATTATTGCTTCAGGTTTTCAATGAAGAACTTCAAAAATACATTTTTCCATCCTTTTTTTTTTTCTTTTTTTTTAAATTACGCAATGTTGCCACAGTTACTTTAACGATCCTGAGTTAACATGTTTCATTATACTTTTGCGTTAGATACTTTAAAACCTAATAATTAGTCCTTATTCTTTTCAAATTCTTTTTGAATTAGCTACTGTCCATTTTACCATAGTTCTGGTGTGATTACTATTGTCAGTTTCAAAAACTGATGCCACTATTGTTCTTTCAAATGAAATACAGGGGCTTTGATTTTTAAGATAGCTCATACTTTTTTGACATTCGGGACTCGAGAAAAACCAGCTTTGCAAATCATTTGAAAACTGTCGTCAGTAAGTCACCATCTATAAAACAGATTAAAAAGTGTTCCTTCATCTAGATAGCGCTGGAACGAGTACAACTGGTGATGCTTTATTTAAGTTTTTCAAACAGATTATGCGGTTGTGGATTTATGTCGTTTCATTTTCGATTTACATTTTGCTGTAACTGGAAGTTTCGCTTTCCTATCTCTCCATTTTTTTATTTTTCTTACTACTGGTTCATTTGATTATGAGGTTTTTGAAGTTTATGTTTCGGGTTGAAAAGTTTGTGAAGGATCTGTTATTTCGGAAAAATATTAATTTAAAATTATAAAAAAAAGTATGGGATAGATGATGATTTGTTTGTTTTAATGAAACGAAGAGCCTTTGATCGGCATATTGTCCATACATGCACACAATAAAATACGTGCCAATGTGAAAAGTCATTTCGTAGAGAATTCGGATTATTTAACATTATGCATCTGTGACAGTTAATGCTGAATATAATTTTTTGAAAAAGCATTTCTGTCATCTCGTTTGCAGTCATTGTTTGGACTTTGTGACGTATCAATATTACACACCTGCTAGTATGAAAGAACTAAGTTTTCATTATCCTTTTTTACATCTTAAAGTTCCAATGGTAGCTCATTTTGCAGTGGTAATAAAACAAGTCAGCAAGAGAATGGTCATTTGACTTACTTTTTTTTATTTACTACAATCCAATTACAACACAAAAATATATATAGCACTTTGTGACTGTCCCATATCAGTATTTGATGCCCGGACTGAGTGTGCATCACCTACCCAGTATTTTCAGTTCCTCAGGTACTTCCTTTTCGGAATGCGTTGTATTTTATTTTTAATGGTGAAATTTGGAATTTAACATTACGGTTCTACATTTTAAATTTTATTATGGGAAATGGAATGTAGATAAAGCTGGGAAATCTCAAAGGAACCGATTTTTTACTCAGAAAAGTAAAAGTCATCCATTCTGTAGATATTAGTTCTAGCAACAAAATGTGATGAGGATTACGATGAACAACGAAAATCATTTAATGGTTGACGAGGCATTTCTTATATTTTTCATTTCCATAAGTAAAACTATCGAAGGTCTAATCTCCAAAGAGTTCTCAAATTTGGGAAATATTTCTTAACTGTGTTTTCTTAACTTTTTTAAACAAATTTTTGTTTTAAAATTAATTTTCCTGCTTCCTCCTCTCTTGAGCATTTTTATGCCTATCTAGATCATTGGTGGATACTAATCTTCCTCTGTAGTCTTTCGTTTCTTTATTTAAAACTTCTGCGTTCATAAAAAAATAGAAGATGGCAGGAAAATATTGGCAGCGATCACTGTTTTTTTCATGGAAGAATGATTTTAGCATCTCTTTCAAATTGAGTTTAGTGCGATCTATGAATAGCTGCTGTTCAATAGCAGTGACAATTATGATCCTGCGGTGTCATTCGTCACCTGACAGGAACTCCATACTGATGAAATAATTGACTAGGCATTGCTTAAATCTATACATGTAAGTCTGTGTAGATCTTCCGAGCAGGAAAGCGATAACATGAAAAAATTTCATTATGCGTTTCATTGCGTTCCCCCTTCATCACACCATTAACATGGATAAATAAGACTGATTCTTCGATTTCAGTTCAACTGCATTCTATTCAAGACTTAACTACCAAGTATCAAAAACCATCTCTCCTTTAAAGTTTCTAGACGAAAACTGAAAGGAATGAAAATGAATGTGAACGAGGTGAAATGTTTTTTATTTGCAATCACATCTCAAAAATTCTTTCGATTCGTTTCCATATTATTTCGCATTTTTTTTTTTTTTTTAAATCAGTTCAGTTTATTCTACTGCGTATTACAACGCTAAAAGGAACAGTTTGCCACTTTTTTGTTTCGAAATAGAATATAAAAAAAATAATTGATTCAAGAGTTTGCAGAATTCTCTTGGTTTCATAAAATTCTTGACAGGTTTCTTTCTTTTTGTACAAGTGTGAGATTTAAAATCACATTTTTTATGAAGTTATCAATAATTTTGCCGCTCTTACCACTTCATCAAATTATTTGGAATAAGCTTGCCCACTTTCGTCTACTGTGGGAGCTCAACAATTTTAATTTAAAATATTTAATGCATATACAGCAGTGTTTTTTCTTTCAGAATTTGGTGGACACTAACTGGAAACTTCGGCAACATGCCACCACTTGATTTCTCAAAGACGCAAACAAGGCGGCTGCAACTTCCTGCTCTTAATCTTCAACCACGCAAGGTTAATTTTTTAAGTTACTATCATACTTCAATTACAAGCTGAGCGGTACGTTTCTTGTCAAAGATAATAAAATTTTTGAATGCAAGTGTTACTATTATTTCAAAATCCTCATTAATTAAGTTTCGATCCCTAGGATGCCATGTTACTTTCGTTTTTTTCCCCCCACAAGTCAAGTTAAGGAGGAGAATCAGCGTGGAAGGAGATTATTTGATGAATAAGGTTAATTTATGAATTATCTCACCGACCAGTGTCTGGAGGAGAGAGAATACCGGAATATAACTTCCACTTATTGGAAGTATTGCAGAGGGAGATTTGCAGTTGTTGTCTGCTTCATTTTATATTTATGTGCTATTTCACTACTTTTCATGCCATATCTAGATGATTGTTTTACCAATTCATCTTCATGGAGCATTAGAATACGCACGTTATTCGGTAAATGGGAAGTGGAGAAGAGAGGAGGAAGTTCTCCACTGGGACCTGAAAAAATATATTGGTTTCCAGTAACAATACACATAAGACTGTGTTGGACACCCTTAGGGTTAAGAGGGATTGGTAGACGTTAGCATGCCTGAAAGGTTTAACCTCCTCTTACATTTTTAGAAAGCAAAAGAATCTTTCTTTATTTCCTGCAGATATGTAAACCCTTTCAAGGGCAGAATTATTATTAAGGAGCCATAAAAAGAACGCTCAATAGTAGAAATTCGATATAAGACAAAGAAATGTCTCTCTTTCTCTAGACATACTTCCTTATAAATTCTACTGAAAAATCGAGTTCTTTTGACGTTATTAGAAAGTTTATCCGAAATTTTTATAGAACCCTCGAATACTTCAAATCCAACTAGATTTGTTTGTTCCCTCCTCATTTCTGACTTGGTTCCAGATTAAGTTTTGATTTAATGAGCAGGTTTTCCACAAAAAACTTGAAGGAAAAATAATCTGGATTTATTACTGTCGTAGGAAGGATAATGATAGGGGCTACAGTGAAGTCGGGAAGATAGTGACAAATGATGAAAGACGCGTCAGAACTAAGCGGTCCAAATCTATTATTGGAGTAACACCACGCTGTATACATAGTTTATAAGACTCATGTGTAGAACTGGGCTGCAAGCTATCTGATGATTCGAACTCATTGGTTCTGGTTGCTTCTACACTCTTTATTATATAAAATGCTGGAACTTGTAATTCCCTGAAGTAAATTTGTTGATATCACTTAGTTTTATTCGACCAAAAAGGCCTTTAAGTATTACTTCTTAGAAATGTAGATTTATTTTATTAAGCTGTATATTTCGTGCCTCTATCCTTGATTCCTTATTATCTCATCTCTTCCAGAGTGAAAATGTAAATTTTGAATTCCGCCTTCGAGTATAGAAGAAATTATTTCTCTGCTCGAGTTTTGGTTGGTCTTGAAAAACCTTTTTAGCCTTTCCAATTTGGCTCTTATTCACATCAAACGGAGGACGGAAGCACAAGTCTGTCAGCCTCCCACTCACCGATGTGCCACCAGTTTACTATCACTGCTGTGAGTTTCATTCCGTGTGTTGGAGCTACTGTTCCCAGCTTCTCTCTTAGCGATAATTTCCCTTATGAAAGGTTACCAAGAAATCAAACTGATGTTGACTTTATCCGACAAAACAAAGTGAGTATTGACTTCATGCTATTGAACAAAAAAATTTCAATTTTTTTCTAAGAATTTAAGAGTTAAAGTGTAGATCACAAACATTTTGGATGCATAACAGGATTTTCGACTTAGTTTTTTATTAATTATTCAGAATGCCATAACTAGATTGAAAATAAAAAACGGAATTTGTTGATTTCTAAGTGCTCTACCAAAAGACTGAACTTTTACTACATCTTTTTAATATGTTCTGTTTCAAAATTAATTTTGCATTTGAAAGGACCGAAGAGTTCTCACGGTTTCGATAGAAATTGAAAGATTGATATTTCACAAATTTCTCAAACTTGGCATCAATGTTTAGGCGAAAGTAGTGACTAGGTCGTTATTTTTCAGGAGAACAGTGATCCGGGAATTGATTTGTCAGAAGAAGATGAAGAGCTGCGAAGTGCACTGGATATGCATCAGCTGATCAGTCAGCGTGGACCTTTGTCAGAATCGCCTCCACAAACTGCCGATCAGGTTATTGAAGAAATAGATCAAATGCTTCAGGTTAGTTTTTTCTTTTTCTTTTTTTTTTTTTTTTTTTTTTTTTTTTTTCATAGAAACAGCATCTGATATTTAGCACCATGCTTTTAAGAATGACAGGTCCAGTTTTCAGTCTTGTGATTTTTCGGGATCGGTGATGACTGACCGTACAATGGAATCGATAGATAGCATGTATTCATCGATGCGTTCTCCACTGCCAAATGGACAGTACGAAATGGACATTAAATTGCGGCAAGCTGTTGCCATCACATCGAATTCGGAAAGTCAGTAAGATTATAATAACATTACTTGTTTTTAATGTAAATGAAATCTTACATGTAAATTTTAGATTCTTTATTTAAAGTAAGGTATAGTGTTACGGTTCTGCTAAATCAATTAAAGTTTCAAAGGATTTCGAAGAAATTAATCGGTTGGAAAATAATTCTTTTTTCCCGTGAAAAGTTTCTGTTGCTAATCACATAAATATTACACGTTTTCGGAGAATCCATTAATCATTATTAATAGATTATTCAACATTTTCCAGGGCTGGAAGGTAAGCACTTTTACTGTTGTACAGCGACTGAAAATTATTTGTCCTTTTGCATGCTTAAATAATTCTAGATGGTAAATCAATTCTTGTTTTTCGAATTTAACAGATAATAAGAATGAAAAAGAAGGAAATTCTGGGAGTTCATGAAATGAGGTAAATTTCTGGAAGCATGGCTTTTTCTTGTACGATTTCATATAATTTAATGATCAAATGTCAGCATTGTTATTTGTTGGTGTTGCCTACATGAAAGCTATTAGCGTATTTTAAATCTTTCCAAAAAATGGTGACGTTTGGAGAACAAATTTTTCGCCAAAAAAAAAAAAAAAAAAAAAAAGGATTGTTTAAACCTCATTTTTAACGTTTTTCATGGCGTAATTAACGTTTTTTTATTTTTTTTATTACTTGAAACTCCCACTGATTTAGTTCATTTCTTTTGCTCTTTCTTTTCCTCTTTTATATTCTGTTTTCTTTTTTTTGTCCTTTATTGTATGAATTTTCGATTTCCGATTTTTCCTTTTAAAAATGGCATGTCTCATTTATAATTTGAAGTTTTAAAATTATAGATCTGGAATCATTTTCTTACAGTAGATTGCTTGCGCTGAGCGCTGAAATGGAGCAGCTTATACAAGTGCGGATTCCTTTTCTTTTTTTTTTTTTTTTTTCAATATATAAAATCTTAAATTGATTTATTTGATTCTATGCTAAGTCCAAATTTCTGGAGGTATTTGTCCAACTAAAAAGCATATACATTATATGCACTACATTCATCTTCCTGAAAGCAATATTAAATTTAATAACAATAGCATTATTGTTAAAGCTTTACATGTTCTTCTTTTAACATCATTTTCAATTTTTATTTATTCATTTTTTTTTTTTTTTTTTTTTTTTTTTTTTTCTTCAGGTTTACAATGATAGCTTGGTGGAGCAGTTAGCCCATCGTGATGAGTTAGAATATGAAAAGGAGATGAAAAATACGTTCATATCATTGCTTTTATCTATACAGAATCGACGAAGACACTTCACTAACGAGCGAAAACGTAAAGCGTTAAAAACTGATCCTTCACAACTACCACAGGTTTAAACTTGCATTTCGAAATAGATTTTGGATGTGGATATTGGGTTGAAATTTTTAGAATTTTAGGTTAGAAGTATTTAATGTTTCAGCGGTTTGACATTATATAATCATTAAAATTGAGAAGAACTATATTAGCAGTTTGTTGTTCTGATAAAGCATTAACTTTATGAGATACTATAAAGTTCTTGTCTACTGAAGTTCAATTTCTTTTGAAAAAAATCCCCTCATAATGATTCAGCTTGAGGGAACCACCATATCTTCTGAGGAGAAAAATACCTTCTGAAGGCGAATATTCATGTCATGCTAAGGAAGACTGGGTTGAACTGTTCTTAATGTTGGAGATAAATTTTTTTATGATTTTGGATGGTTAGATTGTTTTTTTTTTTTTTTTGTTATCGAAAATTCGAGAACGAAAACTAAAACAAGATTTTTGTAGTATATGACAGCGACGATTCCATACGATGAAACTCGTCTTTCCATGGATATGAATACATTAATGGCGCTTATCAAATGTGTTTATTCTTTGACTTTGTATTTTCATTTTTTTTTTTTTCCTTTTTTTCTAATCTTTGGAACTGATCTCATCGTACCATCGTTCAGTAAGGCTTTCCACCAGTGGTAGTATTATAAGGTACAGTTTGCTGTCACTTAAGTTTTCTAATTCCCATACTAATCGGACTAGCAGTTCGATGGTTTGATAGATTAGGTACTGAAGTGATTAAATGAAAATGACACTTATTGCGAAAAGTCTTCCTTTAGTTGAGAATAATTTCAGTATTGCGCGCAATTGATGAAGACAGTCCCACCGTACCAAGCATGCTTACTGACTATATTTTAACCGGTAATATTTTTGATTGAGTTAAAAAACTTCACGTAATCAAATTAGTTATACAACTGTTCCTAGATATATTTTAAATCTTGATTTCGCTTTTCATTTATGCTATTTTAGATTTTATCCTTAGCTTGTGATAAAGTAGATTTAATGAATTTTAAACAGAAGTACCCCAAACAAAATATTTTAATTTTTCGCCCCAACTTCATTTTCTTTTTTCACTTGTTGTAATTTGTAAAGGAGTCAAGTTAAAAGACAAGCCACTTAATTTGAATCTTTCCAGTTTTGTGCCCGTCAGCATCATCATCAGTTATCACCGATTTGGCCGCTTAAAATGAGATAAACCGGATGACCGCACAGAAATACAACCGCTGTACACTGAGGTACGGCCGTATCTACTGCTACCGCTGTTTTTAATGATATAAAGTTTTCTTGTGAACGCCTTTATAGCAAAGATTGCACATAATATCTTTTTCCATTTGTTTTGTAATATGCGCACCTACTTCACGTTTTCCAATCCAAGATTTTTGATCATTCCAATCTAAAATACCTGAAATTCATTGGAAGCTGAACTGATTCCGACATTTCAAACCACTTGTTTCACCAGCTTGATGATCAGATTAAGGTCATCTTTTGCTCAAGCAGTTCTTGCTTTTTTTTCTTTTTTTTTTATTCTTTTTATTATTACTATTATTTTTCTTTGTGAAATACAATTAATCCAGTAGCAGGTTCCACTAGCGGCTTTGGTGTCTAAGTACGCGTGATTGGTACTTCCATCGCATTTTCCATTCTTTTTCTCGATATTTAAAATGTGGACGTTAATCTCTCTGTCGAAAAATAGTTGTCTGCTTCAAACAGCATTCATTTTCGATGATGAACGATTTAACCGCCGGTGGGAACTGTTAATTTATAAACTTTACAAGACAAGGGAATGAGTAGAAACTGAAACTGTCGTTGAATAGTAAAGCTTTGAATCTGCTAATGCATTTGCTAAGCGTAATTTGAATCCTTCTCACCCGCTTCTCATTAGATAAACTATATAACTTAACTATGATAAACTCTGCTTCAGTCTTTTTGTAAACATTTGAGATTTTTGCTATTATTATTATCGATCTCATCCCGGTTCTAGTATTTCGATTGGTATTTGTTTCCGTCTCATACATCTTCATAAATTTAAGCAGATAAACTAGTTAGATCCCTTCCGATGTTGCTCTGCTCCTAAATTGAGTACATAACGCGTAGAGTTATTTACTTGTGCATTTTCCAGTAAAAGATAAACAATTTGGAATTCAGCAATTTCATTTGTACAGCGTCAATTAATAATTAAGTTTACATTTTATTTACATTCGTCCTGGCGTAGATCTGTATATAACCGTAAATGCGGTGCACTATTTCTTTCCTTTTTCCTTTTTTTTTTTTTTTTTTTTTTTTTTTTTTTTTTTTTTTTTTTTTTTTTTTTTTTTTCACAAAAACGAGTACAAATTCATAAATTGAGCAAACTGTTGGGAGTGCGTTTCTCCGCTGCTTCCGTTAACGTCTCGTGAGGCATCCCTAGATATCCCCGGAGATGTGGAGAAATATCGACGCCAATCGGTGATCGTGGTAAAACATAGATACTTGCAGGTATTTTTTCAGGGGGTATAAAGGCTCCTCTGAAAAAAATTCCATATATAACTGGAAACTCGTCGGAAAACGACAAAAAACAAAATTAATGGGACGATACAAAACCAAGAAATTTAGTTGACTTACGATATCAATGACCGAAATAGCAAATATTTAAAGAAACTACTAAAGCTTGGCTTTTTATCTATTTAGGCTTTTTCTGAATGTAAGATCCTTGTATTTTTAAATTTTCATCCCTCAAGTGGGACGCTGTTAACACTGCCTACTAAACAGTTGAATAACTTACCTAATGGATAACAACTGAAGACCATTCCAAGCTATCATTTCTGCATTATCGCAACAAAAGTAAGATGAAGGAGAATAAAGGTTATAACCAAGAGATATACATACTTCACGAAGCCTAGATAATATATATTTGTTCGAAGCAACACCACCAGAAACAAAAACTAATCGGTTATGACAAGGGATCTGTAATCATAAGCTAATCGATATTTAATTGCAAATTTTTGGAAAAGCAATGTAATACATTTTCAAATGAAATGAAGTTGCAGAGTGCTGGACACCAGTCACGACAAGTAAATAAATTTGTGGGAATATAAATATTTGAAAAAACAATGACATCGAACATGACAAGTCCCACTTCATATCTGTTCATGTATGATGCACATTTTAAGTAAAATGATACCTTATCGGAACTGTTTAAATACTGCAAACAGCACTTCAGCTTCTCTTCCAAGTACCTGGCAACGGAATGCTGAAATCACCGATGAATAATGAAGCTTCCAAGATTTATTTCTAAATGGGTGATTTCTCAACAGAAACAAAAGAAAAGCCTCAAACGATTTTAGGTATTATGAATAATACCTGGACACTTGCACAGAAGTCAGGAATATCGATAATGGGTTGTCTTGAAATCATTACCAAATATGTAGCTTTTATCCACGAGAAGTTGAAATGTAAAGCCATTTTTGTGAATCTATTTATATCAATTGAATAACGTTTGCAGCCATCTGTAGATGCCCTATATACCATTTTCTTTCGTTTTTTCAGACAGGAAATGTTTTACAGTCAGATTTTTATTTGTTGAAGGATGAAATTCAGAAGATAGCAAATTAGCAGCTTTTAACACATACCTTGAGGCCATGATTTCCAAGGCTGCCCCTGGATGCATGTCAAGCAACTCTGGTTCCTTGAAGTTAAGCGCTCGACTAATTTTATCTATGCATTCGCCAGGACTGCCAGATGTACTCGTCAACAAAACTTCGAAATTATTTGGCCCGTTAGTTACAGCTATTATTGAATGTCCACCAGAAATGAGAACAGATACATAAGGATACGACACTTGTTTCGTTAAAGTTGCAACTGTTGCATGAGCTTGCATGTGATGAACAGGAATAAGTGAAATGTAGCCTTTCCTAAACATGATTTATCATTGCAACAGATCTTATCAGGAAAAAAAAAACAAGCATTAGAATAGTCTCAATACTCTTTAAACTGGGAAACACAAATCAAAGTACTTACAGTTTTCATTGCTCTCGGCTTTTAAAAACTCATGAAAACAAGCAAAAAAAAAAAAAAACCTTGCGAGAGAAACAGCTTTTTCAGCACCAACCCGAAGGCATATAGTTAAACCAGGTCGAGTTGTCACGGCTACGCCGTCCAGATCACAAAGTCGCAAGCGACTTTCATCTAAGCACTCTTCAACAAACTGACTGATGAATGAGCGATGCTATAAATAATATGCATGACTCAAAAAACCAACTGATAACATTGTATTTACCTAATTTGCGTTAAACTTTTTTTTTGGTATCGTGTTGTCTACTAAAATGAAGGTCTTTCGAAATTTAAATTGTTTTTCTAATTTGGAACATGAAATAGTTTTTAAACTTCATAGTTTAAAATAACGCATACCAAAAAAAAAAAAGAAAAAATGATAGAGGAAAATCAGAACCTGATCAGCCGCTACAGCCGGACAAATTCCTCCAAGTCTTTTCTGTACAACCCGATTTGCATAGCGGCGCGAACTAAGAATCTTCCTGTTATTGTTCAAAATGCATACTGCCGTATCATCACAACTTACCTCAAATTTACTGTTAGAAACATGATAAAAGAAGCTGAAAATTGTACCAATGTGAAGAGATCACTAGAAACTGCAGTATAAACAAATACACTGAATACTTAACAATCTTTCACAGCTTAACTTTTGGTCTCTACTTCCTAACTCAATTTTCGGATTAAAAATTTAAGTTCCAAATAGTACAAATCAGTAAGAAAAAATTGCCTGGTTTCAATGCCCATAACAGTTACCACACCTCTGCAACTCATGGCACCAAAGTTCGATATTTTATGGTGTGACGAAATTACTCTGCACACCACTCCGGCTAAGCCCCTGTTCATATCCTGAAATATTTGTTGAATATTAGAAGTTTACTGAGCTACATCACAAAATTGGGCACCAAATACATCTTCGGGAACTACCATTAGGCGTAACCATTCGATGAATCTAACACATTGCTACTTTACGAATACAATTTAACAACAACAACCTGACCTTGCCAGCAGGTCACGTCCACTCCACACCCTCCTTCTCACGTTGAAAAGTTGCCAGATTACTCTGAATGTCTGACAAAAATCGGTGATATTATAAATGTACTATTCACATCTTTATTGTCTACACTTTTTACGTGCTGTTTCGTATTTGTCTTTTGTCTAAATCAACGCACTTCGTTCAGTATTTTTGTGTGACATCTACTTTTAGCTGGAGTTTTTATATCTGCTTCGCACTGTCTCATTATTCCTTTTGATCCTGGGTTCTCTGTAGGCTATGAAGTGCTTTTTCAACACCCGTCCTATATAACTGAGCAAGCGTCAGTTTATATCAATTTGAAATGGTTTAAGGAGCGTGCGTGCCTGCGTTGCGGCTTTAGTATTGTTTGGAAGTGTTGTGTTGCAGATACGTTGAGTCAGCTCGGCAAAAATGAGCAATATGAGCGCACGTGTCTACGTGGGGCGACTATCGTATAGAGCGTCCGAACGTGACATCGAGCATTTCTTCCGTGGCTACGGACGCATACGTGATATCGTGCTAAAGAACGGTTTTGGCTTTGTGGTAAGCGATTTACGCGGAACGCTTAATCTTGTTGTTCGTTGTTTCTACAAGATGTACGCTTGTCAGTGTCTAAGTTTGTGTGTATTCGATTTCAATTTTGAATTCCTGAATGCACGGACCCGAAAAATTCATTGCCGGGAGTGATTTCGGAAGAGCTTTCGTGCCGCACAAAAGTTCGCTCTACAGATGTGCTCGTAGTTCACTTGGCACTATATCTATTTTAATTGCTCTTACGGATATAATATATTAAGAACCGGTTCGTCAGCTAATGCAGTTATCTGTAGAGTATTTTCCTTCAGAAATGAGAGAAGAGGACTGTCTTGAAGAACTTTGAGCTTCCTTTTTTTCTTTAGGAATTCGATGACCCACGAGATGCAGATGATGCAGTATATGAATTAAATGGAAAGGAATTGTGTGGTGAACGTGTGATCCTGGAATTTTCACGCCGTGGACCGCGAAGCCGTATGGGATTTGGCGGCTTTGATCGATTCCCTCCTCCAAGACGTGAATCAAGGTTGGTGTTGCATGTTATATCAGTTCCTGATATCTCAAGCTGAGACATTTTTCAGTTCTAGAATTCGGCGTTTTCAGATATGGTCCACCACAACAGACACGATATCGATTGATTGTTGAAAACCTTTCGTCTCGTTGTTCGTGGCAGGTGAGATAACGTGATGTTGGGACGTGTTTGCGATCACCTGATGCATACGTCGTTGTTTGAGGGCGGTGTGCATGTAAAGGGAAAGAGGTACATACCACACACTCGCGGCGAAACCTGGTAATCACCCAATGGATGAGTGGAGAAAATAGCCATATTTTAGCTCCTTGGTGACACTTTGTTCGAGGTGTTGCAGATTTGTGCAAGAATAGAAATCGGAAAATATTTAGTTTTTTAGCTTTTTTTTTGTTTCATCGAACGCGCATTGTTTGGATAGCCTTATGAAGCGCGTTCGATGACCACTTAATTCTCTTCATGAAGATAAGGCCGAAGTGAAGGCACCAAATTGGCCAGGAGGTAGTCGCGAGCTGGTGCAGCTCAAAATGGTTTATCGTTGGTGCGTAGGCGTCTTGTTATTGGTGCGTTCGGGCCCGGGCTCGTGGTTCGGTGCTTGTTTCGTTTCGTTCTGATGTCGCAGGTTGAGGCTAGTGGTGGTGTACTGCCGCATCGTGAGGGCCACATCAGAACATGATCTGGTCAGTTCTCTAAAAATAAATTCGATATTTCGTATCGCAGAAACAAAAAGGTGTTTGACATTATTCAGGATAAGCTTACTGGATGGTAGTTTTTTCTTTTCTCTTCTTCTTCTTTCTTTTTTTTTCTTTTTTTTTTTTTTTTTTTTGATTCACGCGTAGCAAAGCTATTGTTGAAAGATTCCTTCAGAATATCATCTTTTCACCTTACCTTGCTGTCCGGTTTGGTATCAAGAATATGATTAGAAAGATTAACTGCTACGGCAGAAAGGCCATGAGATGGTGTGTAAAAAGTAACGCTATTGGTCGAAACACTTTATTATTTAGAATGGTGGTTGACATTTCTTTTACATTGTATATTTAAAAGCAAGTGTGTGGTTCGTTTCCTGTTTCTCTTTGATTTTGATATTAAGTGGTAATGATATTGTTTTGCAGGACCTTAAAGATATTATGCGAACCGCGGGTGAAGTAACCTTTGCAGACGCGCATAAACAGCATCCGAATGAGGGGTGAGGTCTTGCTTTCATGCATTATCAGGATTTTTTTTTCTGTCTGGTCTTATAACTCTTGTCTTTTTTAACTGAATGTTTTGTTTAGAATTGTGTGCTTTTTAACGAGAGAAGATCTCGAGAGGGCGCTTGACAAACTGCAAGGAAAGGAAGTAAATGGTCGCAAGTTGAAACTAATTGATGATTCGGAAAGACGAGATAGTCGAAGGTAAAGGCATATTAACGTGATTTAACTTACTTCTGTATTTTGCATTTTCTTCAGAAAGTTATAAGCAATACTTGGCAATTTATAATTAAGTAATGCTTCAGTCGGTCTCGCTCTCATCACCGATCGCATTCTCGTTCACGCAGCTCACGTAGTCGTTCGTCACGTTCACGGACTGGTTCGAAATCTCGTTCTCCTACACCAAAGAAGGATGGGGAAGGTTCAAAATCGCGTAGCCGTTCTGGAAGCGCTCGTTCTCGTTCACATCCACCGGAAAGAAATGGATCTCGAAGTGGCGCAGTAGTTACCGAAAATGGTGGTGGAGGTGCTGAGAATAGTACTCCTGTTGTTCCTGAGAACAATGATGAACCTATGAAAGATGCAAGTCCAGTCCCCAATAATAATGATTATAACTGAACATTTTTTTCGATTTTATTATATGTTTAAATTTGCGCTGAAATCATATTAACAGGTTTATTTTCAATTCCATTAAAATTTCTGAATTTCGGTTGCTGAGTTTTCATATATAGTAGTAACTCCTGAATTTTTTTTTACAGAGCTTGGCTCCAATAAATTTTATTATTTAAATCCCCAGCATAACATATCATATAGATTTTTGGAAGTTTAACATCTAGATGCATCTTGAAAGTGCGTAGTTGAGTGACCTGATACACCAAGCAATCATCTTTGCTGATATTTCTGAATTTGCGATCTCATTTTCTAGTAATGAATTACTTTTCTGTAACTTACCGTTGCAGTTGCCCTTCTTGAATTTTGTAAGGTGTTTAAAGTAAGCGTAGCACATCTCATAGTGATATCCAAAATTACTGCAGTTTATTTACCTTTTGAGGTTATTAGTTGTGGTCGTTGCTTTCAGTGGTTTAGAAGCAGAATAGTTGTATTAGTATGTTTTGTAACACCAACATATAAGCTGTGCATTTCCGTGGAAGGTATTTCTCCGAGTTATGGAAAGACTTCAGCATTGACCTTGCGGCATCGTAATTTTTTTGTATTATTGCATTGTTGACTTCTATAAATTTAGGGATTAAAAAATGATGCATCCTTCGCTACTCTTGTTTTTTAACTCCTTCATATTTTTATGTTAAAAATAAAATGATCAGAGAAATTTGCATCACAAGCATTGTTGTTGTATCTTATTTGCGAAATATGCAAGGCAGTAAGCTTGAATAAGCATCTGATGTTTGAAATTGATGCAAATTATGTTTAGGCATATAGACAGAACAGACGTGTGATACGGTACATTGCTATTTTTTTAGTCGCACTAGAGTGGTTGTTGGAAGAAGTTTAGACTGAGATAATTTAATGGGGGATGAAGATGAAATACCAGATTTCAGGCCTGGCAAGGTTCGTTGATTCAAGGGTCCCTCCTCTTCTTCGATATTTTGTGATTTTAAGAGTAGAGCTCAGGGCTAGTCCCAGAATCAGATTTTTATAACGGAGATTGCAGCCCTTGTACGGTCAGATTTAAAACACATTTGAGAGTTTTCCCCTTCAAATTTCAATACATTACCAACCCAAAAGTTGTGGGTTGTTCTTATCTTTGCAAGTTATACCGCACTGAACAGGAAATCCAAGACTTATTGAGGGGAAACCCTCATATAGCACTGCACATCTTTGAAATAAGATTCTTTTCATACATCACTGTCGAAGTTAGGTTATACATGGACAGTGGAAAGTAACGGAAAAAATCGGAGCAGGCGGTTGTGGTGCTGTTTATGAAGTTATTCATGTTAAGCGGAAGAATTTCACGGCAGCTCTGAAAGTAATTTGTCTTTTCGAGTACAGCTCATGACTAAGAAAAAAATCCGAAAAGTGAAGCAGCAGAATTTCATTGAAATAGCGAAGTGCGATAATAACGATAATATTTTTAATTGACTCAGACCTTTAAGGTGGAATCAACAGCCTTACCAGATGGAGGTGTATTGAAATTGGAAGCTTATGTACTGGGGAAATTGAGTACAGCTTCAAAACATACCATTCGTCTGTTACACTCTGGAAAAAGACCTAAATATAGGTTGCTTTCAACTTAAAAGATAACCAATTGTCCCACTGTCTAACTGTTGGAATAACAAATAGTTGTTTCAGAAAACAGAAACAATTGACATACCTGTTACTACTAGATATCAGCATATGTACTTTCACATACGTTGCCAGAAAGATTTGTAGAATTAGCTAAAGGCCTAGAAATATTCTTACATCGCTAGTTAATAGGATTTACGGTTGTCAAATAAGCATTTAATAGAAAAATGAACAGTCTATTATTTGTCGGTATCGCAATTAAGATGTTAATCATTTATTGTTTTTAAATCGCGTCGCTTACGACCATCTATTGGGTGTTTGTTTTCTGTATTAGATCTCATGAAAGAATTCGGGGAACCGGGAGCATTTAATAAAAATCATGAAAGCTTACAGACTTACGTCGCTTTGGCTCTCTCATAAAACATTGCTTGAGTTAAACTTAAAATATGAGGACTGCTCTCGTTTCAATTAGCTGCTAGAAAAAAATGAACTATTTTCTAAAAAAACCAAAAATAAACTAAAAAAGCTGTGCATGTGATTTAAGCAGGAATTTCAGTTTAATTAAAGAATATTCTTTATACTGCAAATGAATTTATCATCTTTGATGTAAATATTCATAAATATCGGTAGTTTCAGTATTCTTTTTTTCAGTCTGATTTTTGTTAGCCAGGCTGCGATGACTCCAACACTTTCGTCATTTACACTTTTGGCGTTAGACTATTTTTGGGACTTAGTAATTCCATTATTTGATATGGCTAATTATATTTCAAACCTTTTAAGCGCTGAGCAAATACTTCATGAAAGGGAAGACAATCATTTAGCATGGTAGTTAAGCGCAGCTTGCAACAATCATTGAACTTTGCAGTCTTTCTCCATGATGGTTTTAACTTATTGCGAATCTTCAGGAACTCATTCTCTGCGCAGACAGTGAAACTGAGCACAAAAAATGAGTCACAGATCTTATGATCTTAATCAAAAATTCTTAATTCGTTAATCAAAACAATTCTTGCAAAAATTCATTTTTTCTTTCTTTTCTTTTCGAACTTCCGCCATCTCGGACATTCGAGAGCACGCAACGAGATCCGTAGAAACAAAAATTTATACAAATATAATTCGTGACTTGCAAGACAAAAAGTTTACAGTTTCATTGTGATGACACTGTGTGGTCCAGATTTGATGTTTCTGAGGAAAATGAAAGGTATCAACAAGATAAGACGAGATGATGATCATTTTTCATTCGAAACAACTTTGCGGATCGCAGTACACTGCTTGTTCGCCATTAAATTGGTTATTCACTTGAGACTTTCATAGGTCAGCTAAAAATGCCATTTCAGACTAATTCGCTGCTTTTAGCTTCATGAAATTGGCTTCGTGCATCGAGATGTCAAGCCAGGTAATATGGTAATCGGTATTAATGGACGTGATTGCAGAACCATATTTATGATCGATTATGGTAATCCATAGTTTATTTGTTTCAAATACAAAAAAAAGAAATGAAGTTAAAGTTTGGAAACTTCTCAATCAAAGGTATGGTGAGATCGTTTGTCCTGGAGGATTCTAATAAAAAGGTTGCGCTACGGAAGCCAAGAAAACGAGTGCTGTTACGGGGAACACTGCGGTATTGTTCGCCGAATGTGCATCGACGTATGGAGCAAGTTAGTTATATGAATAATTCGACCCGACTTTCGCCATACTTTCACTTCTACGTCCATTTTTTTAAATACTTCCTTTCAGTAGTAAGTTTGCATGAATAAACTTGTGCAGTCCACTTGTTCGTATGCTATGAATGAAATTATTTTCAGGGTAGAAATGACGATTTGTTGTCTTTGCTTTACATGCTCATCGAGCTATGTTCTGGCTTGCCATGGAATTCGATTAAGGATGAAAAGGTGCTGCTAAAAATGAAGGAAAGCATTGCAGCAGATAAACTTTTTAAGGTAATAAAGTGGAGCAGATGTTCCATTTCCTATTTAGAGCTTCACAAACATTAAGAAATTTTTTCTAAAAAAGGTGATGAAGAAATCAAGGAAGAGATAGCAACATAATTTAAAGCCCAAAATCTATGATATAAACAAAGTTTTCCAAATGTTATGTCGCTAATTACCGTGGTAGTTTTAGTAAAATTATTTACAGAAAACTCCAACTGAATTTACACCGATTTATGATCACTTAATGACACTGGAATACAAAGACCGGCCAGACTATAAGTTTATATATGATCAGGTTAATTTTTTGGTTCCCATTTTACTAACTGAATTAGAAATGAGTGAGAAATCCATTGTCTATTAGCGTTTCTGAAGGATTTTTCATTCCTGTGCTTTTTGCAAAGAAGCCTGAAGGCGAAATGAATTCAGTGCAATGAATTGAAGAATTTTCGAACTCTAAGTTCAAAATTCAAGTTTGGAATATTTTACTGGAAATTTTCGCTTCCTGAAGACTAGATAAGACGTATGAATTGTGAATATAACCATTTCCAGTTTATGAAAGGTATTCGACGATTAGGGACTCATTTTTCGGATGCATATGACTGGGAAGATGAGAAAGATATTCAGGAAGCAAAGCAGTTGCAGACTGCTTTGTCATGTCATGAAGAAGATAAAAGGAGGAAAGATAACAAAAGAACAGTGGAGCAAAAGAAGGACTTAAGTGGTAATTGTTAGTCAAAAGCAATTAACACTGTAAAGAAAATAATGCTGATAACGACATTTTCATAGTGTCAAAATGGGTCCGGTCACTGCTGTATTCAGTGTTTGATTAAAGATGGAGGAAGAAAAGGATTTTAACGAAATCAGTTCTATAGATTTTTAGTTTTTGAAGTATTGAAGTTTGAGTTGTCCATCTTTTCTGCAGATCCGTATTATCTCGATTTCCGATATTATCCGACAACCAATCCAAAACGTTTTGAAGAAAAGTTAATGCCGGTATGAGCTTCAATATTTTAAGGAATTCGTTACTTTGATATGCTCGCATTTATTACATGGCTGCCAATAAAAGTACCAAATATACCGGATCGCAGGCTATGAGAACAAATGTGAACAAGAAACATATGATAATATTAGCTAGCTTATTTTGGTTAAAACTTATTTTGATTAAAAATAGGATGAAGTGAATGAATTGGAGAAGGCTATTAGGTTACACGGCAGTTGACATTAGAAAGGGCGAAATTTTCTACTCAGTTATGTGTATACATAGTACCTTACTACAAGTCAAATGATTACACACCTAAACTTTGGTAGCTGAACCGCGAATATCTTTCAAATATCTTTAATGATGTAATGTGGGGATGTCAGTGTTTGTGCCAATCGTCGGTAAAATTGACTATTGCTTGTAAAATTCCTGAATTTCAAAAGTGTTCCAGATGGTAGTCAGTTACAATATCGTCCATTAGGGTGAGGGAAAGATAGAATCGATGGAGATATTTGCAACTGCAGAAACCAAAATGAAAGAAGTCGATGTATCACAAGCATATCACAACTTTAGGGTAAGATTCATGAATCACTGGAGTGAGTTCGTTAGGAATCAATTTAACTTACAATCTGAATGCCCCAATAACTCGCATATTTTCCCAGAAGTTTTCAGCAGGGATACATAAATGAAGACCTTACTGCTGAGACCCACCGGAAGGAATTCGTTTCGGAATATGTTATACATCGGCCACTCTCACATCTCGTGGAGTCTTCTCAAAAATGCGTGACAAGTCTTCGCAATAAACTTAAAAGTTTCAACAAATTTATAAAAAATGAATAGTTTGAGTATAATATTTTCCAATTCGATGCATTTAATTTATTTTAAAAGCTGAATCCATTTGAGCCCAGCAATTGAAAAATGTGTAGGAGTAGTCAAAATTTATTTCCCAATGGGCCCACAGTCTAATTCAGAAAGAGCCATCGTAATATTTCCCTTGGTAAACAAATCCTTTCGGAGTTACTTCCATTAATTTCTGATTCACTTTAAAATACTGTTTGATCCGCTTAGAAGTTAAGTTTTAATTAAACCTATATCTCTGTAGTTAATTTATTTGATACCTCCGATTGGCCATAAGGATTGCTGGAAGTCGCATGAGAAGTTCGTTTTAAATCTGAGTTCTGTTTTGACTGAATGGAAATCTGTAAGAGTGTTAGAACTTAATTCATTCTCAATTTTAAATGTTCAATTGAATTAACTCTGAGATTTTCAATTACTTCTGGGCCAAACTATGAGAAGTTTTTCAGCAAAGAAGTACAAAAGCTCTCTGTAACTTCAGTAAATTTTTGTCAGGAATTAATTCGTTTTTCTCCTATATCAATATTAAAAATTTCTGAAATATGAAGACTGCATCTGTTCTCTCATACACTGAGTGTAATTTCCAGTCCATCTATCTAATCCTCTTACATCACTACCTTCAAGCAAAGCAGCTCGTTTAATCTGAAATCTTCTTGACTTATGGCCTAACAACAATGACTTCATTTTTTATCTTGTTAAACGACAAGTTCTTTGCTTCGTCCTTTCCTTTTTTCATTTATCTCCTTAATAAACAGAAAAGTCACAATTCTGAAGATTCAGAATTGAGGGATTAATAATAAAATCCGTTGATAATATTTTTGAAGACACACTACAAATCATTTGCATTATAATATTGAGCCCTAACAAAACAAAAAGCTTGTTTTTAACCCTTAATTATCTAAACTAATTGCATTATTTATTTTATTGCGACTTTTATTCAATATTATAAATCGTTTTCAATAAATCACATAGTAAAGGATTAACTTACCTCAAATTGAATTAGTTTTATTGGTTACAATTGGAATAATTTTGAACAAAACACTCTTATCACTGCCACTGGTGCAAATGTATACCTAGAAAATGGAACGATGGATTTCATTTTAAACTTTATAGTTAACAAACAAAACGCAAGTTGCGCCTCTCTTTACTTTATTTGCCTGTATAGGATCAAGAGATGGATTTAATTTTTAAAATTTAAAATAAATCTTTGTTTAAAGCAAGAAAGGTAGTTGCCAGAAAAAATGGAGCAAAGGGATTTTATGGGTTAAGGAACCGTGAATTTGGTTGACAAAAAATTTTGCTCAGTGGAATCAAAGTTTCTAATAAGAGAATTTTCATGCTTTAGACAAAGACAGTTTTAGTGCTATGTTTTAGACTTGTCATGTCGTATTTTATTAACGGAACGGAACAGCCAACTTGCGTGTATACAAAGTTTGGTTGTAAAATATGAATTTTAGTTACAGTTTATTTCCTCATGAATTTATCATCTCTAGATCAAATATTTTTGAGATAACAAAAAAAAAAAGATGTCAAACTATTTGCAGCAATTTTTAAAAGAGTGATATGAAAATTCATTAAGTAATTGCAGTCTCATATTTTAACCGGTTTATTTGTACAACAATGTTTAAAATACAAAGTTATTGGAAACGGCAAGCGGAAACAAACTAGTGAGACGAAGATAAACGGAAAGATTGAAAATGTGTAAGAAAGTGGTGATTGATATGTGGCGCGTGTGCCAGGGGAAGTGTCTTCTGAAGAACTCACCTTACCATTACGCGTAAATTCTGAATTGAGATCGATGGTGAAACCATCGGCGAAGCAAGCTTCGATAGTGACTGCACCACGTTCATTGCATTTCTTAACGAAATTTCCATTTTCGATCCATCTTGAAATGATATATTCAAGGTGAATTGCCAGTAGTGGCGATAAATTTGAAAAAAATTTGTCATAAACACCATTACAAACCATTCATCACAGGAAAGCAGATGCAACAGCTAAAGACAAATTCAAGTAAATTTAAAAAAAAAAAACTGCCTGAAAAAGAAAAAAAACATACGTTTCACCGATTTGTTTCCTCATCCCGTTAACAATGCAATGAAATGTTCCTAACTTCGGTGCTATTTGAGAAATTCTCGGAAATTCTCGTGTCAGAGTTACCGTACCATTATTGTGGGCTGTACACCTAAAAATAACTTTAAGAGTAAATTCATTTAGGAACATCTAACATTTGCTACTTTTTCATTTATTTTAAACATACTTCAAAGCTTTCTTTTTAAGTGATTAGTTTACTATTGCTGTTACTATTAAATATAAATCTTTCATAAGACATAAAAATTATACAACACGGCTGCGAGAACAATAAACAAATGTATGAATAATAATAGTAAATCACGAATAGGACGTGATGAAATGCGCTTTCCATGAAAAAGATAATTAACTATTCCGAATGTGCAAAAAATTAGTGATGGACAAATTGCAGTCCTTAATATACATGAAATTTAAATAAGAAATCAGTTAACTTTATAGTTGTTTATTTGGTCAGTGAGCTTCTAGACTTACAATTTTCTTACTTCTGACTAAAACGACATTAAGAAAGCGTTGTAAAACTGATTAAGCTTTAATTTTCTAGAAAAACAGAAACAAACTTATATTGAGTTCCTTTGTGGGTAACAGATGTGTTTAATCCAAGCGGAATGCCGTCATTCGTCAAACAGTTCATAATACGTGAGCCTGTTGTTGCACAAGTTTTATTGAAGTTCTTTTTACTAAGCCACCACTCACCTAGACAGTTGTCAACTTATAAAAAGAAATGAAATTTGTGTTTCATTACTTGAAATGATTAAAATATGACGGTTGACTGCAAAATGAAATTGTTTACCAATACGATGTCCTTCACAGCTCACATTCCGGATGACGTAATTTTTCTGCATTCGATATGCTCCAGACGGCAATCTTTTACATCGAAATTTCTGAAGGATTAAAATGGTGTTAAGTTAAAATTAGGATGTTATAAGTAGGATTAATAATACAAATTTTTTTTGAAAAGCGATGTAATTAGAATTTAAAAATTGCTGTGAAGTCTTGACTGTTATGAAAAAATATTGTCAATTATTTTTGTAAGTTATGCAGCTATAAAATGAGTTAAAAGATTATGGATAACCAAATTGAAAAGTAGACAAGTTTGAGGGTCTGATATTACCTCCATTTATAAAAAATCGTTTGTTTTGGAAAAGCTTAACAGTGATTTGTAAGACTTACAAATTTTAGCTTGCTTAACTTTATTTAATTTAAATTAATCTATATTAACTTGAATAAAATACATTTCGCTTTCAAAACATGACACATCATCATACGTTTTCTTTAGATATTCCAAAATATTTTAGATATCCCAAAATTTTTGCCTATAATTTGCAAGTCAGGAACTAATTTATAGCAAATCAAACGAACCACATCATCCTCGGTTATCTCATCACCGTCATGCATTTCAATGCCTTTTGGTGTTTGACAGGCAACGACATCAGCGCGCCAGGATCCGTTTGGAGAAATGTGACATTCTATAATAAATGCTGATCGTACTACCTGCAATCGCATTTTTAACTTCAGAATCGCGGATTTATCCATCTAATAAAGTAGATAAAGAAGTATTATTTGTTTATATTGTTTCTAGTCTTGAAGCAAGTGCATATATATATTTATCGTTTTATTTATTCTGAGTAATAAACTTGAAAACGTCCCTCTAAAGAATTTTGCGTCAAGAATCTTGCAGCTCAAAGAGCAGAAAAGTTAAGCAAGGATTCCAGGGAAAACTTGAAATTTACTTACCCATCGATCGCCATCGTTATGATGCTCACCCATATAAGTGCAGACAATGGCTTGGGTACCTTTCCCGAAACTTGATAATAATATCAGCAGCATTAGTGATGCTGTGCTAAGGGTGATTGTATTACACATATAAATTTAATTTTGGTCTTAAATTTTGGGGAAGCTTGCCACCTATCTGTACGCTACAACAATCTATGACATAGCTATCTGTTCCCGTCCCCTGTGTCGTCTTTATTTAGTGACAACCATCGTTATCATCAACAGACGAAAAAAAAGAAATAAAGGGGGTGGTTCCATGAAATGAGGATTTGTTGTTTTTCGCGATGCATTTATTACTGATATTTATTACTGATAGTAATCTAAGCGTAATTTGATTCTCATCCTTCAGTCTAACGGACAGCAATTTCACTCCTCAGCACTGCTTCTGAGGAACTTTCTAGTTCTGTGATGTGATTTCGACTCTTTACAATCTTCCATGATCTCTTAGATGAAGGAAATAGTTCTCCGTCTGACCTAGAAATTGGTCGTTATTGGTTAGTGATTATAAGCTTTAATGGATTTTGAAATTCTGCTGTAGTGGATTAAAAAGTCTTTTACTGATTCCTTGATGGTATGCTTCAGCAGTTACTTCTTTGATTTAAATTTATTCTTTCAATTTTTTTTTTTGATTTAATTTGTCAATTACTTACAATTTAGAATGACCCACTGCAGTAATAGATTGTTCCATCTGAACTATACATGCTTTCATTGTCGTACTGCAGGAACTAAAACTAATTAATTAGTATTCATTCAATCAATTCTTGTAGCTCATGAATTCGGCCTTGACAGTGCCGAAAACTAAATTTTTTTTATTTGATGATCATTCGTTTTTTTTATCCGGAGAATTTGCGCAATAATTATGAATTCCTAACAGTTAATAAGCTGTTTAAAATGTACCGAGTTCCCAAAAAAAGTGAAGTCACATCCAGTTTGAACTTCCACCATTAACAGGAACTCACCGAACTTATAAAAGCTAGTCTCGATAAAAATGGTTCAGTTTTTGAAGTATAAAACTCATTATTATGATCCTTACTTGATTCACACTCGTATTATAATATTCTCAACGCCAATCACTTAATTCGAGTAACGCAACAAATTTATGCCTTTGACGGAACCCTCAATTTTCAATTTCCCATGTTCTTTTATGAATTTGCACTCACCTCTTTCCTTTACAGTTTCATGATCTCCTAGTAAGAACTTCTATTCTCCGACAAAATATGTGGGAAGTTTACAGAGAGTGCGAACTCTTTTTATGATTTGATAGCTCTCCCACTGGAAATCCTTCGCAAGCCTGAAATTAGCGGGATTTCACGAAAAAAACTGTAGACTTCTGCTGTAAATGCTACAAAACTTATCGTACAGTCCAAAATTGACGGTTCTCAAAAGCAGCTCATGAACCTTTCCACTCATTCTCTATCAAGGTATAAGTAGATTAAACTACCGAACTCAAAACTTGAGTTAGGGAGCCTATCACCAAACTAGCATGAAGTCTTGCTGAGAATATAGAAGAGGTGCTACAGTAAATGAAAATCCGTGACGTTTCTGGATCATAGTCTTATATAATATGGGAGCTTGGAGGATAATTTTTCCTAGGCTTTATGTTTATAATCATACTGTAATGAAGTCAAAAAGAAATTTATTCAAAACAGGAAATACAAATTGCAAATAAGAGGACTGCAGTAATAAAAATATGTAATGATTAACAAAGCGGTCCCCCATTACAAATACTAAAGTATATTGCTCAAATTTTTTATAAATTCTTGATGAATGAAACCAATATATAACAAGTACTTATTGTAATTTAAATGCAGGAAGAAATTTTGGACTCATGGGGTGTATTTAATGTTTTAAAACTTTAAAACAAGGTATTTAAGACAATAGCAGTGACTAATATGCAAAAAATAATGATCGCATATGAAGAAACGGAAAATAACAACGTATTTAGATATCACAGAACATAAAAATCCGAAAAAAATGAATTATACAAAACCTTCAAATATGAAAAACCTGGCAAAGAAAAAAAAAGGAAGCCATACTTGAAAATTTAATGAAAAGGCACGAATAAGTAGCTTAAATATACGCCATTAACGCGATTCTAAAAATGGTTAGTCAAATAATATCAAAAACTTTTTGCTTGTATTCCAACCAATTGGAATTACCTTTAACACTGCGAAAACTATACTTGGTCAATAAACAAATAAATCAAATTGGATGTATTCTTCTAAAGCACTGGAAAAAATTAGTAAATGGAAACAATATACAGTGGGAAATGCTATTTACAAGAAAGTAAGCAACGTTAAAATATTCTAAGCAATACAAAACAAGCATAAAAATCCGAGATTACCGATGCATAATTTCTTCATAACAAGCGCTGCACACACGAACTGGATTTCTGGATGACACTATCTTAGCTGTAAATGATGAGCATGAGGCGCAAAATATCTGTCCGCATTGTCTACAGTGATGTTTTCGATTTGTAAGGGTAAATGGTTTGTCACATGCATGACAATTTCTAGCCTCCGAATCTTCTAACCATTTACGTGATACCTGTTTCGCAAAATCCATCTAAAACATCACAACTTTTTAAAATTAGTGAAGGTTGAACGCTGAACCTAAATCATTCAAAAAGCAATCAAAAAAACAAACAGGAAGATCTTGAGAATTTAACCTGCAGGTTTTGATTAACTTGTCCAAGTTCGCGGATCGCAGTTTGAACATCGTCAAAATTCCTTTTGTTTACTACAGCCCTTTCGCGTTCAAATTCAAGATCACTTTCAGCCGCTAGATACCTGAATAAAGTTGAATTGATTTTGATTTTTCTTGAGTATATGGTAAATACGTCATATTAACCTTTCTTGCAACGCTCGTTTTTCTTGCAATAACTCTGTCTTCCTTTGTTCCATTTCTGCAAACAAACAATTAATACGAAAATAGAAAGGAAATATATAGAGCAGAAACAAAAGCAAGCAAAGTCTTCAGTGAACTTCTGCGACTAATTAATATAAGAAGAGACTCAGTGAAGCAAATTAAAAAATAAAAAAACCTACCACCCTGAACAATTCTTAATTCCTTTAAATCTTTTTTAACGTTTTCCAAATCACTTTTCATTTGTTTCAAATGTGCATCCTTTTCTTTAATACTTTGTGACGCCTCTTCCAATCTACTTTTCTCTGTTTCGAGCTGTACACTGATTTTGGACAAACTTTCTTCTTTGTCTTTCTTACATTTCTCCTACAAATATATTTGTAGCAGAATAAAACCCATAAAACAAAAACAGACTATGAAGCAGGGTTAAATTCAGAATTTTGAAACAAACCAAACTATTCCTTAGCAAATTTGTCTCTTCCTCGAAATCATTTTTCAGCTGTATTAAACACTTCCCCCGATAATCCATCTCTTTCTTCAACTGAAATATTAAATGCAACTTACGAGTTCACATAATATTAAGAAATTTTTTTTTTTTTTAAATATCTAATACCTCCGAGTTCTCCTCGTTTAATTTTAAAATCTCATTCGCCAGAGTACATCTTTCTTTTTCTTTTGAACACAATTTTTGATGCATTTTTTCCTGTAATTGAACTATTCTCATCAACAGTAATGAAGAATTTATGACGGAGCCACTTAGGTACTTACGTACATAGCTGATGAATATTTAAACTAAGAATTTTAGTTGGTGATCCAAAATCCAGTAAACGGTCTCACATACTGAGTATATAAATTATACTGGATCTTTCCATATTTCGAAGCAGATTTATTTTTTCTCTAAAGATTACCATTTCCATTGACTATAATTAAAAATAACGACCAAAAACTATAAGCCCACCACTTCCTCCATCATGCTAGATAACTGTTTGTCCTTCTCACAGACTTTCTCGTTTAATCCAGAAATGGTTTCCAGCTGTGTCGCCACTTCCTAGAAAAAGGTTACTTAGGTACATATTTCACAAGGCCTTACCACATTTAGCACTACAATTTTGTTGATTCTAGTTTTCAAAAAGTTTTTTTTCCTTTCGACACTTCTTTTCCTTCTTTTTTACTTTCGACCAGTGTTATATCTTCTCTCACAGTTCTCCCCATTTCCAACTTTCTAAACATATTCTTTAATTTACCTCATTTTCTTAAAGGTAGCCGCTTATCGCCTAACTGTTAATTAATTCCAGTAAACAGCACTCATGAAATTCTTCACTCACCACTTGATGAAATCCCATAGTTCAACTTGATAGTATAAAAACATTACAACGTAACCCTTTCTTTTGCAGCCAATACTGCTGTGTTCTCCTGTTGCAACTCCTGCAATCTGCACTGTAGATCTTTTATAGATTCATCATAATTACGTTTTTCAAACTCCAAATTTGCCATTAAACCGTTGATCTTTTCCTCCAATTCCTGTAATATTCAAGTCACAAACATCATTCAAGCACTCAAACAGTATTCTCTGATAATAACTTTACCTTACCTTCATAAACAAAAGCGTACCTTTCTGTTACATTTAAGAGCTTGAACACTTTCTCTAGCACATCGTAACTCTGCTTTCAACTCATCGATCTCCCTCTCCCTCTCCTCCTTCTCGACTGCGTTTTTCGCTGAGATATTTTCTTTCCATAATTCGATTTCCTGTAAATGGCTGCACTTTTTCACACACAATTATGAGTGATGACCAATTATTTTCCAAGAAATATTGCTGGGAATTCGAAATATCAAAATACGAACACAATACATCTCTCATTTGAATTTATGAAATGTTAGAAAATCAATAAAAATACATTTTCTTCTCTGTTTTTCCGCCTTGATACTTCATAAAACTAATTAACCCTTCGAAAATGCTAGCAGCATTGAATCTACTTTGAAATTATTTTTGGCTTCTACAATTTAATGAACAGAAGCTTTCTATACAAATATTTTGTGGTCTAAACAAAGTTCCCTTCCCGCAGTAAAAATACTATTTGTGATTATCAGTCAAAAAATTTCCAAAAACTTCTAGCTCACGAGCCTCTTTCGATGTCTTTACCTTTATTAGGAGTTCCTTTTGGTGCAAGCTCTCGAGTAATTTAAACTCATTATCCTTATATCTCGAACAGTCTTCACCCTGCAAATAATTACACTACTTGAAATATTTAAAATACTGGAATTGCCTTCCAAATTTTTTTCCCTAAAATAAAACAAAGACAGCTGCTATCAATGTTTATGAAAAAAAAAAAGAATTATTTTCATTGTCTACGGAAACTGATTAGAAATCATTAATATTAACTGGACAAATCAAAACAAGCGGAAAGTCCCCAAACAATGAACAAAAATATAACATACCAGTGCAGAAAACTGCTGCAAAACCGTTTCAAGTTGATCCTTTAGCACGTTTTTTTCCTCTTCGCATGTGGATAATATTTTTTGTAACTCGGAAATATTTCCGGTCAAATTATTCTCTCTCTCCGCTAACTGAAACAATATACAACACAGATAATTTTCGTGCACAGTTTCTATCAGACAATTTTTCATGGCGAAAGGATTTTGCATGCGGAAATTTCTATAATAAGAGTGTTGTTACAGTCCTGCGTTACTTTTTCCTTTAGATACAGATTAAAAAAAAATGATATGAGCATGTTTCCAACTTCACTTCTTACGAAACATCAAATGGAAAAACAGAATGTTTCTTAATAGTTTTACATAAAGAATAAACAATAACTTTGTTTCAAAACCTGAGCAAGGAGCTTGAAAATGTTTAACAAAAGAAAGTCAAATATGCTTAAAAAAAAAAAAAAAAAACCTGTTCTCTTGCTATTATTACTTTGTTTAGTTCCAGCTGTACAATTCTCATTGCTTCTTCTAATTTCGAATATTCTTCATTACATCTGCCCGCTGCAACTTCTTTTTCATGCAATTCGCCATTCTGTGATCACATCATCGTTGAATACCAATGAGAATGGAATAATTGGGGAATTTATATGCAGATAAAGGTGTTCTGATGACGCAACCAGCAATTTATATAAAATAAAACTTGAACCAAAAGTAACAAATAGGAAGAAAAACCTATATCATTTTGCAGCCAACAATTTTAATCACTGGTTGAACCAGTCGTGGTATACTTCTCGACGTTAACACATAAACAATTAAAGGTAATAAAGTTACTAAGAATATTCAGCAAACAGAAAGAATTCTAACAAAAATTAGCACTTATTGGAAAACCACATCCACATTCATTAAATGAAAGGTAACCAACCAACTGTCGAGTCTTCTCCTCCATTACCGAAAGCTTCTCACAGACTAATTTCAATTCGATACGTTCTGCTTCAATTATTTTATTCTTCTCTTCAATTGTCTGCATCGTTTCTTCTAGCATTTCCGTTAACTGAAAAATTTGCTTCATATACGATGATAATTAAAGATGGAAAATACTTCATAGTTATATATAAAATCTACACTACAGCACTCCATCCCTTACATCCCTTATTGCGTGGATTTAAAGCTGCTCTTATCTATTCATTGTTTCTTTGTATATATATACTCCACTTAAGTTTCGGCTAAAATCAAACTAAAAAATAATACAATGTCGAAAATTATCAAATGGTCAGCGTAAATCGAGTGCACTTAAGTTGAACTTCATAATTTTTGGAAACTATACAGTGGTTTTCATTCGTGATCTGACAAAATATCCTGCATGCAAACCAATTTTCGATGAAGTGAAAATCCACATGACCGAACCGAAATAATTAATGCAAAATTACAACATAAAAACAACAAACCTTTTTATTTTCATTCTTAGCAGAAACATAGTTCTGGTTCAGCTTAGTCAGTTCAATTCCAAGTTTTTTCATTTTCTCATGTTCAGCGTCTAGCTTTTCCTTCCAACATTCTTCACATTCATATATCTCGCTTTCATGTGAGGCTTTTAAAGATTTCAGAGTTTCATTTAATCCATTTACTGCTTCCTCAAGTGCCATTTTCTCCTTATGGATTTGTTCCATTGCTAATTTCTCAGCTCCGTCACCTTCGGAAATCTATTTAAAAGAGAAACTCTTCCTTGACTAAAGTGAACCAAAAAATTAATCGCAAATCACAAAAATATTTGAAATTCGTTTGCCTTTTTTTCGAAATTACATGATAAGCTGAAGAATTCCCGTGCAAAATAATGTTCATATATTGTAGAAAAAAAGAAAAAAAAAAAACGAACTTTTTGCATCAGAAGTGATTCTTTTGACTTCGCTTCTTTTAAATCCTGTTTCAAACTATCTTCGACTGCTGATGCTTCACCCAAGGAAGTTTTTAGTTTGACAACGTTTTTTTTCAACTGTTCAATTTCCTTTCGATATTCAGTCATCATTTCTTCATTCTTAATTGCCTGAGTTTCCTGAAACCACGTCATATATTGTAAAGGCAATGAAATAATTCCTTTCAAAAATAAAAAAAAAATCCACTATATCACTATTTCTACCTTTTCCGCGCAATTCTGTTTTGTTTCATCTATCGAAGTAGTTAATGACACGATTTCTTTTTGGAGGTTAATGAGCTGCTTCTCGGCCTAAAGCACAAATTTTTCTTAAACCTTGTAATATATAACATGACCAGCTATACGGAACGAAAAAAAATTTATAAACAAGTTTTAACAAACTTTCTCAGCTTTTTTTACAGCCTCTTCTAAAGCATGCTCATTTTTCCGCAACTCTTCTTTGTATTTCGCATTCTCCTTCGAAACCTAAATTTGAGAAAATTAAAAAGAAAAGAAGAGAACACCATGAATCGGAAGAAAATGTCATGAACTTCAAGTTTTCACCGCTTAAAAAAAACATAAAAGCAATACAGTATTCATTAAATCATTGCTGATATTACCTCCAACATGGATTTTTTTGAATCTTCAAGTTCTGAAAGTTTATTTCTTTCAGTTCCATTACTGAAGACTTTGTTCTCGCATTTACGAACAATAAGTTCTAAGTCGTCAATTTTCTTACAAGCAACAAAGACCCTTTGCACTGAGTTTGTGAGTTTCTCCTGTAATTGGAAGTTTCAGTCTCTCCTGTAATTGGAAGTTTAAGTGGGATGTAGCGTTAAAGTGTAACGAAAATGAAGATAACATACTTCCCAGACTTTCCTGAAAGAGTCGATTTCTTCAAGAAGTTCCTTAGATCCATTTTCAAATCTAAAATAATTGCTGAATATAAAACAGAACCATTTTATGCTATCTCGCCATAAAATCAGCTATTCTTTTGAATGAAATTCACCTTGCGATCGTATTCTTCAGAGCTCCGATGTTGCTCTTCTGAGTCTCAATTTCGAGAGTTAACCTGAAGAGATATTTAGCACATCTTTTTTTGTTTCTCAAAAATTTTGTCTTATAACGCTTCTTCAAAATATTTTTTAAGACAGAAAAAATTCGACACCTTATAAAACAGTTCACCTTTTTTGGTTCTTCTCCATAGTATGTATTATGTCGATATCCTTCTTAATCTCCTCTTCTTTCTCTTGTGTTATTGTATCCATCAGTTGTTGAGCATGTACTAGTTCTTTCCTAAGCACACTGACATCATCCTCTGACGGTCTATAAAATCAAACCAAAAACACAATAAGGGTAAATTTACTATATTTTGAAAATTGCAATTCATCCACTTTTTTGAATCATAATTCACCTCTGATCAAGTTTCTTTTGTAAATTTTCGATTTCCGTTTCCAAATTCTGTATTTCCTGACGATAACGAACTAGTTCATCACCCAGAAGCGTTTTTTCTTTATTTTTCTCCTCGACTTCATTCGTTTTACCGATAATGTTAGTCGAAAGTTCCTCAATTTTTTTGACCAGCCTCATTTTTTCTTGCTGCAGATGTTTGATCTGCCGATTCAATCCACTGGTTGCTTTTTCCATCTCAAGAATCCGCTCCGTTGCTGGAAATAAAAAGGCTATTTCTAAAAATAAAAAAAAAAAAACACAAATGAAGTCCGTTTCAGAAAGACCAAAAGAAATAACCTAGCGCCTTGCCAGCTTCGAGCATCTGGACTTGTTGTGTAAGATAAGGTATTTCATCCTAAAACTTGGATAAAATTTGCAAAATTCTGTCAGATTTTGAACAGTGTATAGTGAACTGACGATAATATGAAAGAATATAGATGAATTTATTGAGAACTGGATTATTCCCATTTAAGTGAAAAAATATTTAAACACTTTTTTTTTTTTTTATACACAAAAAATATTTTAAGTACCTCAAATATTCCTGTTTGGTTTGCGATGAGACCATGCAACCTATTTAGCTCTTTTTTCAGCTCCATTGAATAGCGCTTTTCATCTTGCAGCTGCGACTTAAGTTCTTTTACATCTAGCTCCAGATGAACCGTATCTGACTCATCATAGCCATTTTCTAGATAAAATATTTCTTCTGAACTGTCTCATGAAAAAAAAAAAAAAAAAAAAACAGAACAAATGCCAATGTTTCAGTTTTGTGTTTGAATTTTTATTGTTAAAAATGTTTAAATGTCTTTACTGGAAGTAAATATACATACCAAGTAGCATAACTGAGGATGAACTAGTCACTTTTTGCTCGCCAACCTGGAAGAAAGGCATTACATAATATCACATACAAAACATGAATGAATGGATATCAAATTCTTCTTTCAGACTATAAAAATTGTAAACAATATAAATTCATTTATCACACTTGTGATATCGAATAAAAACAATACCCCAAATCTTGAATTTCTAAGGCGACATTCTAACCTGCTGAACTGCATGCACTTGAAAATGGATTTGCAGTTCATCTGGTGATGAAAATGAGTTCATGCATACGGGACAAAGAAATCCTTCTGAAGATGAATCGTTTTCACTGAAGAGTGGTTCGTGCCGAGTCTAAAAAAGAAATCATTATCAGTTCATTATTCATTATCAGTGCCACTTCCTCATAAAAATTAAATTTTTATGTTGTTTAAAAGGTAAAAGAGCACTAAATCGACCACTGATACCATCTAACCGATGAATCATTTATATTTCTCTTGATCATAAGCACTGAAAGTTCTGTTCGATTTGTACTGTACAGAAATTAGCTATGAATTTTCACACGTCGTTTTGAAACTGACTTCGACTGGACATGAATAAATGATTAGATTAAATGAAAGAATTCCCGCATTTATGGGACAGTACATTAAATTGATTTTATTTAGGATTTCCCCAAGCAACAATAAGTAAAAAAAACAACACAAACAATAACCTCAGAGGAATTAACGCTGTTTACCGCTTGAGTCACCTGTAGTTTCAGTTTACGCAACATTCTGCAATGTCTTGATTTTAGATTTCTCTTCGCCTAGCAATAAATAAACGAAAACGTTGAAAGTCTCTTTTACAGCCTAATCAATAAATGAAAGCTATTTCAGTAACCTTACGACAAAAGTGATGAAACAAAGGGAAAAAGCAAGATAAAGTTATTCCACAAATATTGAGATAAAGTGCACACTGAGAACTGCGAATGATATGCCGCGGAACACTCTACTGTTTATAGTTTTGTGTGTAAAATGATCAGCAGGACTCTTTAAACCTTTAACCGACAACTACTGCTCTGCTAATCTACTCTTGATCAGATCTTGCAATAGGGTTTAGTTAGACTGGAATGAATACTTTAAATTGCTTGATATAGAGAATCTGTTATCAAGGATTAATTTCATTTACATATGGATTACTAATAAATGTGGACAGGTAAAGAGGATAAAAGGAGAGGAAATAAGTACAAGTAAAAGAGAAAGAGATAAGTTAAAGTAAGAACTGGCAAGCAGCTTCTATATCCTTTGTTCTAATTCAGTTTTAACATGGTTTTAAAGGCCTACGTTGAATCTAAACTTAATTCTTACTCCACAGAACAATTAAAAAATACACCTATCACTGGTACCGGACGGTGAAGCGTTTACTCTAGTTTACGTCTTATCACCGAGTCAGGTATGAAATGGCGAGCTTACGACAGTTAACGCAGCTGTGTGGACCAAATTTTCATCCCGGTTTGCACTTGTTGCCCAGCGTTCTTAGCAAGACCATGAACAAGTTGTGGTGCTGGAGTTGTTCAAGGTGGAGGGTTGGGCTCGTAGGGCTCGTGTTCGTCTGAGTGCTGTTTCATCTCGACAAAATTCGTGAAATTTCGTAAATAATGCTCAATAAAATGGATGCGAGGCACAGTGAAAATTTATACGCTGAAACTTTTAGTATTTCGATTGAAAATAAGACTAAACGTGTTTGAAGCACGCTTATTGGGCAGTAGTAATAAGTGATGATATGTTTTCGCTTTACTACAAAACTAGCCAAGTGTTGAAGGCTAAAATGGTTTTAACAGTAAAGTTGGCAACGTTGCTCCAATTCAGAATTACAGCTTTGCTTTTGACGAATTAGTGCAATATTTTTCGATCTATTCACATTTTTGACTGGTACATGAAACAAAAAACTTTTCTTATCCACACGATTTTAATTTTTATGCAATGAATCTGAACTTTTTTCCTTTTTTCTACTCAAGAAACAAATGGGGTCTAAAAATACTGATGTAGTATAAGCTTGACATATTTCCAAAAAAAAAAAAATTGTGACAGACATAAAACATTGCATCAGAACATTTGTTTACAGTAAATGAGGACATAACAAAGGCTTTGAAGCTTATCATTTCATAACTAATCAATTACTGGTATGAAACAAAACCTATAAGAAGATTTAGTTGCACTGACTTTAGAAATTTCGACTATTCAAAATTAGTTTTTAAGATTAGTCTTGAAAATGAATGTAAAATATCTGTGGGTACTGGACTCGAATAGCTTAGGATTTCTTTTTTAAGTTAGATTAGTAACTTCAGTGTCGACTTCCATTACTTGAAAATTTAGCAGGATATCAATAAAATTAATTAGACTACTGAACTGGTGTTTCATGTTTCAGCAGATTCCATCCATTTCAGTTTCGATATTAAATATTTTGGCATCATCTTCGACAATCAAGGAGTTAGTGTGGTGACTCTTTGTCGGTATTGCGGTGGGGGCTATCCCACTGGTGCTCCGTAGCGAATGATCAGGTCCTTCTTCGCAACTGAACGTTCGATATGCAAGGATATCTCGGGTGTATCTCACGATGCGCATCTCGGTATATGACTCTATGTAGATTGCATCACCACGCTTCACTGATATAGAATTTTGTTTTTTCTGTCCCACAGAATAGCTTTCTATTATGCCTTGGCCCTCCACAATTAACATAATACTACCGCAATCGAGACTTGGGATGATAAGTACTTGTGATGATGTTGATGGAAATGATATCTGAAACAGCGTTGACAAAGTCGCTGATTACAACAGGGAGTAATTTTAATTCATTTTCACACATCAAGATTCAAACGAGCCATATGGGAGAAGAGGGAGTAAGTGAGAAAACTTTAACGCTTTTGATTGGGAACGTGTGCTAACTGAAATTAATTAGCTCATATAATCAGTCTTCTCCACTTCTTTAACTAATTTTTAAGGATAATGGACAGTTTAGAAATATTTCTTTGGAAGTACTGTCCAGTTAAGTAATAAGAACAAAAAAATGAAATGAAATGACAGTAAATTTACTTTAATTTCATGAAGTGTAAAGTCCTCGCAGTCGGGGTCATAGACACGGATATGCGGGAAATTTTTCAAAACAGTTGGAGTTACAATATAATAGGATGGGTCCGTCATTCGATAGTTCACAACTTCGCACAAAGTATCGATGTCAATGAATTTTGATGTGCAAGCTGCTCTAATTGTGTTGTTCGAACAGCTAACACATTCTACACATTCTAAAGAATAGTCATTTTTTCATTATCTGGTCAATATCTTACAAAAGTTATTGAGAAAGTAAACTAACCTCCGGAAAGGTAAGCGTGAAGTTCTTGAGTGGCATAATAACAACATTCTCCGGGCGATAAAATAATGTGATTTAGAAGCATTGGCATAAAACAACCAATATCACCCGGGAAATCTCGAGACATTTTCTGAATTACTGCTACCGTATCTTCGCTAAGGGACCCACGCACTGCAGTTTTATGTTTCAATTTTTTTTTTATGAATTGATAGTCCAGGCTCAAGTACTGTCCAAGAAGAATTAAACTGTTGAAAAATGATTAAGATTTTTTAGTTAGTGCCTCCTAACACCTCGCCTCCGCTTGTGCATAAGTTAAATCTCAAGCATCATAAATATAGAAGGAGATAGAATAGTAAAAATCCAGCAGCTTCAAATTTTTGACTTAATTGTAGCAATTTATCATTTTTCGAATTCAAGAAGAAGAAACCTCCGCGAATCAGTTTTGCGAGGACAGACTTTAGTAATGGTTTCACTTCATCGACAGCATCTTTAGCATGTTTCATGAAATTTCTAAAGCACACAGCTAGGGCAGATTTCAACGTCTCACACTCTTCGTCAATTCCAGCTCGTGTTAGTATTTGGAATGCTTCCGATGTGTCTTCGCCCATTAAGCGCTTTAGTTCCGGAAAAGCTGAAAAAACGGAACTGATTGTTTCTCACTTCGAAATAGATAAGTTACTTCAGCAGAAATGAATACCATGTGGTGCAATGCTTGAATCAACAACCAATTAATTGAGTGCAAAACAAACAGAAGCCAGAACCAGACTGATTTCAAAGCTCTTGACGACATGGTAACTTAACTGTTCTACAGCATTTAAATAGAAAAGAGCCTTTGAATTTAAGCATTAGAAGACTGAAAGAGGACAGATTTTCTATAGTTGACAAACCTTCAAAATTAACACAGATTTGATTAGCAGGTCGAAACCCACAGAGCAGTTCAAACCGAGTGAGCGCATAAGCAAGTTCTGGTTTATGGTTCCTATCGGGATAATGTACTGGATCACGGTCATTCAGCCGTGCTGCTTGTTCCTACAATAGCTATAATTCGAACGAACCTAGAGACTGTAGAATAAGAAATTGACCGTAGTTTCCGCTGTCCGTTATTCACTTAAATCTTTCCACAACAACTTATGACATTCAGAAATCACTACTCTCATGATGTTGAAAGACATCTTTTTTCTGTTCCCTCACTTCTTGTCTCTTACATCCAGTTGACATCTCCTTCAGTTCAATTTAATTCTTATCACCTTCCTGAAAGGGCACAAACCTTTGTAGGGTGGACCTGTACAGACAAACTATGCTGTATGCTCATCAGTTTCATAATAAATGGAAGATGTCTTTCAGTTGGTACTTTCTGGCGAGTAGCAGTTCCAGATTCAGCAATATATTGAGAGAGCTTCTTTTGAGATCGCTGGAGGTAGCACGGTCCATCTGGGTGTGTGCCCATCCATAGCTTCAATAATGTCATTTATATTACCTCATATTCCTATGCTATTTAGGCATTCACATTCAACTTCCAGAAGTCTAAATATGGTACCATGCAGCATGAACGACTGTGAAATTAGAAGAAATTAGTAATGGTGTAAGTCATACCTCAGCATAGCAAGTGTTCTCGTCGACATATGCATCGGGATTTCCGGTGGCATACACGCGGGCTACCTCACTCGCCATACCTTTCTTACCCCATGCATACGTTTGCACATGACACTTCAGTTTTTCCATTCTTCCTGCAGTTGATACAGATGGAACACGGCAATTACCTCATCCTTTCGCAATACAAAGGTCAAAATAATTAATGAAGCACTTACTCATCAGCTACTACAAAAAAAGACAGTAGCAATTCTAACCAAATGGACTATCCATAACAAAGCTACATTCACTGTCTCCAGTGCTATGATCTGAGCTTTAGAAGTTTTGAAATATTGAAAAATTGAATTTCGTAAAGTTAATAAGTGGATATGTTCTTCCAAACGATATTACAGTGTAAATAAGGACGCTTTCTGCACTCATGAAGCAAGTGGAAAACTAGTGTGGCAGTTAAATTTTTAAACAGAAAAAAAAAAGAATTGAGAACTGGTATAACATGTACAGTTGCCGAATTTTGTTCACTTCACTGCATTAAATATTTAGAATCATCTAAATTAGTACTTGGTAAAAGTGACCTCCTATTACAGCACTTGTTACCGTTGCACCTGAGTCCTTTATTAATTGCGAGTTCAAAGCAGAAAGTTACTAAATAGAGATAGCACAGTTGTAATAACTGATAGATTCATTTATTCATCTATCAATTAAATCCCATTCCTTAATGCTACTTTGTTTTATCAAATTGAAATAACTTAAGAGAAAAAAGTGGGACGAAGTGTACACATATGCCGCATATCGTCTTGGTTGCTTATCAAACTTTTAGTTGCCATAGATAATAAAAGGTAAAAAAGAAATTAGGGCCATATTTCGAAATAACAATTACTTAGGCTTAACTTAACACAGAAGGAAAAAGAATTGTTTGGCATGGGATGAAGGAAGTAGGCAATGTCTAAAAAACTCCCATTACTTGCGCTTATCTCGGCAATCTCCGATTGTCAACGTTAGATGAAATATGAAGAAGGTGTGTAAAGGTGAAGAAAATCATGGGAACCGCTTTGTCCTCTCCCTTTCCTACCACTTCCTATCTCCTATCTCTTTAATCTATACGCCATCACTGATTTCGAAGCGAATCTTGAAATTACCCATTTTGAATCGATTGTTAAAACGAAATTATATAATGACATTAATTTTACAAAAAAAAAACCGTTTATTCTCTAAAACGATTTAGGAGTATGAAACCTTCAACAAACATTCTGACTTCAGTGAGTAAAATTTACGCCGTCAATATACGGCACTTCTGCACCTTTTTTCTTTCACTTTAACGAATTAGTTTAAACAATGTTTTCCCATTCACATGTTAAAGTAATATGCTCTTCGGAATAATTGAAAAATCAAAACGAGGAAATTTCAAGGTTCTGAGAATACTTGCTGAGCGAAATACTAACCCTTGACTCTGCTCTAAACTTAGTGACAAAACACTGCGAAACTTAAAAAAAAAAAAAAGAGAAAAACCCATTAAGAATAACCTGATTTGCTTTCAAAAACACGTACAGGGAGAAACATTCATTTAAGTAATGTTGGAACGCATTAGTAATACTGAAAGCATATGCGCATTGTCAGGAAGAAAGAACTACTTTAAACCGGTTCATGATCATATATATGTCTGGAAATTGGGACAGATTTCAAACTATTCTTCGGGAAGTAGTTGAATATCATCGTTGAAAACAGACCAAACATCCAGTTCGACGATTGCAAATGTTTTAGTGACGTTCGCTTTATTCTACGCAAAATGATCATTTAATTTAATTACCTGTTCTCAATGATGCCAAATTATCGAACGTTGAAATCAAAGAAGGCAAAACGGCTTTAACTTCTAAGAACTCTCTTTGTACTTTCGGGACATTTCTGTATGATGACATTGTTGTTAATCAAGAAGTTGAGAATGTTCTTCATTCGGAACTAAACTCAAACCTCTACATGAATCAAATCATTGCCTTTAACTTTACCAGATAACGACAGCTTCACTTAAGATTATAGAAACATTTGAACAGAATGTTGGGAAGTGAATTCCAGTACAAAATTTATTTACATTAATAAGTAAAATCTGCACAATTGTGAAAGACTAGTAGCAGTAATAAAAAAAAAAAAAAAATTAAAGTGACAAAAAATAATAGAATAGGTTTACCAAGGAAGATGATGGCATTTATTCCGGAATTACGATGCTTCTAAGAAGATTACATTTTTCTAAAACTAGACAAATGAGAAATGTCAAGTTAATAGTTTATAACAATGAAATATAAAAGTATATTCATAGCAGTTACGGATATTGTTCAACTGAGATAAGGACGTGGACACCAATCAGGATTTGATATTCTTCTTCGAGCCAAATCTATGGGTTTAACGTTGGGTACATCCCGTCGCAACATGAATTCTCGGATCTTCCATCTCAACGATAATCGTTTGTTTTCACCCGGAGGAGGATTTTCTGTCCATTCTTTTTTGTACAGTTCATACTTCTTTACAGGGTCGTGCCGAAACGGTACTCCACCAGGAAGTGGGTGTAAAACAGGGCGTATAGCTGAAAATATCGAAAAACGTTAGCGAGACAGGGAAAAATGAAGACTCTTCAAAATAGAATAAAACAGGTAATTTACCAGGATCAATACCAATCATTGCATGATTACTTTTCTTCTCATCGATCCGTTCTGCAAAGAACGATTCAAAATAGGAAGAATTTGAGGAGTCACATTATATTGTATGTTTCATTTAAAATTAACGAAAGCTCATTTGTTTATTAACAATGAAGTTTGTTAATAACAATGATAAGGACTAAAGAATGCTTATTATATATTTGTTCAAACTTCTTTGCCTTAAAAGGAAGCAAATTCGTTAGAACTATAAAAGACTTATGATGCTAAGAAAGGAAAAAAAAAACCTTGCAAATCACCTAATTCGTCAGAAAGCGTAAAGGTTTTCTTATTTTCATCAGATGAAAGTAACTTAACACGACTACGGCACAAACTTTGTTCGAGACGGTCGTTCTAAAAATTTATTAAACAGATTTTCCTTTGGTTTGACAAATTTTGCTGGTTATCAACAATAATAATTATAATAACAATTAAAAACAAAAATTTACCAAGTCCTGCAAACGGCTATTATCTTCAGTGATTTTTCGAAGACAGCGATAACCATCATCCAAAATGTTGACTATTTCATCATAATCCAATCTTTTATCATGCTACAAAAAACTGTGATATTTTTTAACAAATAATGCATCGAAACATCACAAGATATGAAAAAGAAGAAATGAAGGCTGAGCTTAGCAGAAATTTTTCAAAAATAGAAGTTCAGGAATTTTCATCAGTGCGTATCTCTACAAATTGCTTGCTCAATTTCCAAAACGTTTTACATTAATGGCTGTAGAAGGTTGTGCGACTTCCCTCTGATGTTCATGCAATTCAAGCTTTTCATAAGATGGAATATAATGATACTGCTCGGCATAAAACAACTCATCCTTATCATACCGGTATGGAACATCTAAATGACAAAAACTTTAGATTCCAATCCAAAAACTCATATCTTGCTGGCAACGACCAGAAGCGCAAACTGATATCTAACAGTATCTTCATAACATACCACAATCTGCGGAATGAAGATTTCTTGTCAAAGAGCTGAACGATACATTTGAATCTTGTAGCTGCTGCCCTTCCTCCCTCTCCATTTCGTTCAAGAACTGATCCATTTCTTCAATTGAAATTCAACAGCTGATAACAAGACACATTTGAACACAGTTCCCCTACTAATGTTTCTCAACAAATTCAGCATCAATTTACATAAGAATTTACCTTTCTTAAAAAATATTAACTCATCAGCAGAGAGATCATAACCCATATCATTTATCATCGCCAACAATTCCATTTCCGTGGGTGAAACCATCGTCGACTCTATAAAATCTCAAAATTCCCGAGGTAATGTCTACGAACTCCCCTAACTAGCACTGATCCAGTAATACCAAGGATAGAAAAAATCCTTATTCCGAAATCCATATGTCTTGCCGGAATACTTCATCTCAATGTATATATGTATATGCATATTCTCACATAACTGCACCAGAAACTGTTCACATAAAAATATACTAAACTTTATTTTCAGAAACGCAACAAATGTACAACGCGAGGTAACACGCATCCAGCAAGGTTACCAAACAGTAGAAATTCTGAAATACCCGAAAGAAAAATCAAATGTGACTGGTTTTACATTTAAAATTAGAAAGAACGGTGCTTACTAAAAAAAATTCTTAATGAGAGAATATATGGCCAAATACTATCATATTTTAACTTAAGAACCTTCCTGAATTGCTGACACACTATAATAAAGGGAGGGCACCATTAAAAAACGCTGCACTGTCAATGAATATTCAGTTTCCATCTCAAAAAAGATGTCAAAAGCTATTTAGCTGGAACACTTTAATTAATTAAGCGAGAGAAAACGCCAATCGAAGATGATTCCAAGTGAAACTATTGCGACACCATGGAAAAACTAATATTAAACTGCCAACATAGAATTATCCACACTGCAGCATTGAAAACACCATTACTACAAGTGGACATTTAGCTAGTAAAAAAAAATAAAGGAAATATTAGCAATAATGATGTAGGATTTAAAAATCAAATTTACTTGACAAAACGACATTTACAATGTCTGCATACTGTCGACAAACCTTTGCAATTCAGCATTTGGAGTGAGCATAGATCTATCATCTATTTCTTCAGCTGGCACTTCTTCCTTTACTTCTACACAATTTAGTCCTGATTTGTACCGCAATTTTGATATTTTTACGGTGGCATTATCATCGATTTCATAAGAAATCAATGCACACCCAACAACTTGCCCACCATTCAATTTGCCTGTTAGGTACCAAATGTTTTTCCGGATAGCTGCTGGTCCAATCGTATTCCCATGGCAGTAATATTGTCGATGGAGGATATAATCATAGTCTTGGAGTAAGTGACAGACTTGTCCGAACTGCTGAATACGGCCCGTGATCTGACCATCTTTCACAAAGTATTTCCGTGTTTTCATGTGTGCTGCGAACCTTGAAGTCCAGTATCCTGAAGCGCAGCTAACACTTTCAAGTATATCAATTATATCCGAAGAAAAATAGCATGCTTTGATCTCAAGTTAATTCCTTCTAGTTTCTATGTTCCAGTCTATTTTCTCAGAACAAGCAAATGCTCTCTGTAATTTGCCTTGTTATAGTTTTGAAGTGAAACATGGGGAATAAAAAAAAAAAAAGAATCTATGTTAAAGTGTGCTTCAGCAGCCCCACACAAACCAAGATATGAAGGAAGTCATTAGGTAAATGACGGCATAACGAGTAGCTGGAGTTTATTTGGAAAACCTACTTTATGAATTAACAAATCATATGGACATGCTACGATACCCATAGTATTTCAAGTACTTAGTGTACTTAGATTTTACAAATGCAAATGAGAACAAATGATAGTAACTGTCACTAACCCAAATTATCGGATGTGAGATCCCTTAACCTGACAGCTTTCATATCGACGAGGAAAGAGATCTTTCCTCCCTCTTTTCCAAGGAATATTTTCGGTACTTTTTGACAAACGAAAGCATTACTTAAATAACAGAATAAAAGGATCAAAGTGATAACGGAAGTTATTAGTTTTAAAGATCTCAGCACTGTAAGGAAAAAAAAGAAGCTAAAATAACAACATGCTCATCCGAAACTGAAAAACTTTATCTATGTAATGATGCCAGAACAAAACTGCACTTTTCAGGTTCCAACAACGTCGATATCGGTATAAGACAAACCGTATTGTAATAAATAAAACTAAATGCTGCACAATCGCTCGTAGAAGCTTGTGCTCGTGGTTCCCTTGGTTCTCTACAAAATTTCTTAATCAGAAATAAGTGCGATAACTAATCTAAATTTTCAAAAATTTTAAAATTTCGAAAAAATTTCAAATCTTTTCGTGAATTCCAAGCTTACATGGATTATACAATGAACTTATGAATCAAGATTATATTTCTGGCTGGATAAAAGTAAAATTTCAAGTTCCGATAAACAATAAAAACGCACTTAAAATATTCGTCTTGACTTTTGCTACTAAAATTATTTGCTTCATACGTTTTCGAACGATTAATTGGTGGAGAAGACTCTGTGATCCCATCACACTTTTCAACTTTCTTCTCCTGCAAAACTTTAGTTGAGAGAGAGGAACAGGAAATTCACCGAAGACGTAAGAAAATGAAATCATGCCTTTATGAAAGAACTGTTCAAGGGATTGAGATGAGTGATCAAGAAAGAGAAATTAAAAGAGGAAGAGAAGCAATTACGATAACGAGAAATGATAATTGTACTCACTAAGCCATTGCAGGGACCAGCCTGAGAAGTAGAAGAGCTATTAGAATATAATCCCATATTGCTCGCCGGATACAGCAAATGGTTTGGAAAGGGAATACGACTTCGAAGGTCACGAAGTTCATCATAAAGTGGAGTTACCATCTCCGTCATAACATTCCTCACTTCGCTGACCACTTCACGTACAATTTCTTTCACAACCGGTACCATCTGAACACGTACTTCAGTAGCTATTGCTGACTTCAGCTCGTCGCTTATGCCAACAGATGCTACATTTTGGCCATTTACGACCTGTGCACTCAGCTGATGTATTGCAAAGCCAAAATCTGCCATAAGATTATCTGAAGATACTCCACCTCATTATTTATGTAACTTGCTAACGACCACATTGTTTTGAACTTCTAGCTCACTTCGGCACTTTCAATTTTAGAGAATCACGAATTAGGTTGAGAAGAAAAGAGCACCGTATCTTCGTTTCTGAAGGAAATTATACTACAGTGGAATAATCGTAATGGAGAGAATCACACTGATCTGGGGCGCTGCAGATGAGGTATTCGCCTGAGAAAGGTGCGTCTGAGACAAATCGATTTCCCCGATTCTATGCACAGCATCCAAAACGGATGGATACCTTCCTCTACTCTCAGGAAACCTTCGAGGAATCAAGACAGGATCGGAAAAATGAAGTTACCTTTGTGCGGTGTCATTTCGTTCCAACTGCGAGCACTTCAGCCAGCCATTCTGTTTCCATTTAAATATTCTGAAAATATTACCACCTGAGACACTTCCAGATTCAGCGTACGAACATGCACGTACCGCATTGGTAGAAGACACACTGCAACACGCTGTCTGCCACCATTATTACGGCACAGACTAGAAGACACACATACACACAGGGACACAGACACACGTACAGACATCTACATGTTGGAGCGGTAAACATTTCAGTGGGGACGAAAATCGATAAAAGAGATGGTAGATTGTGGATGGGGCGGTGGCTGGCGATACTGTGGTGACCGGTCGTGGTCGGAATGGCGCAGCGCAGCATCCGTACGTGTACGAGATGACCGTGCAGTGAATGTCTGTTAAGTTCTTGGAACGCTAGACGCAAGCAGGAGGAGAAATCGTTTATTCTGCATGAAAGCATCACAAGGGACATCATTCCGGAAGGGAAACCTTACACTGCTACGGTATACCTTTTACATTATCATACAGAACATTACGTGAGCTGTCCACAAATTACCATCACTTCATCGCGCAGTAATTCACCAGCATTCTATGCTGCGCACTGAATCAGTCTGTGGATGTCATGCCAGTGTAAAATCAGCGATCAGGGCTGATAAGTGTCGAACAGAAATTCGCAGTCCTACTTCATTACAGTACAGAAATGCATTGCTTCTGTCATATTACACTGTTGCGAGTTCCGTGCACTTCTGTCTACTGCGCACGGTCGTAGGTTATCGTTCTCTACACATACGATCAGCACATGATGCTTCAATAATGCGTTACTGCACAAATTAGGCACAGTTTTTCCCAGTTCTCTCCTTTACCCGAGTACGTATAAGTTTTCGAACACAGTTACAGATGAAACAAAATCTCCCTATTTCAAATAATCGTCGTAAACAATTTCCTCAAGCACAGATTTGCTATGTAAATCCAAAGGTGCAATATCAAAAAATATCATCAAGTGGTCACCACGTCTTTGCGTATGTAATGCCGACAGAACTGTTTCATTTCCGAATATTTTATTCACACTTCGACCACCAACGCGACTCTGCAACGTTTGTATTGAGGAATTGGATCCAGAGAATTTTCATTCTAAAAGTTATTAACTAGTTTGGTTCACTGATGTCCATGAAAAATACCGACCAAAACAGATGCCGTGAAATATAATACATTGTCCAAAATATATATTACGACTACGACAACAGAAATAAAGATTTATTTTAAAACCTTACATAGACATAAAAATGTTCCGGTCGTTGTATAGCAATTGCAGATTGCTGTTGATCTGCAGACGAAGTAATTGTATTTTCAACAGAAAAATCCTTTGATCCTTCAGAAAGAGAGTTTTTTTGCTGTCCTTCCCGATATTCTGCACTGCACACTTGATAAAGAAATTCACCAAGATGTTCCACTGAAAGTTAAAAAACCATGAAGAAAGGAAGTGTGGAAACAGACTCAATGTTCACTGCGTTTGCAATCCAGCTTTCATAAAGGATGCGAAGCTTTGAAGTCATGAAATCTTTATACTTAAAAAACCTAACTGTTTAGTTCAGCTTTCTATGCTGAAAAACATACTTGTTGTATCCTCTCTTGTTCGGATATAACGTCGATTTAACAACGATGACGCAACACTAGGCCGTTTAAATAAAGATTTTGCTGGTAACAATTCAGCTTCAATCTCAATGAATTCACCATCTGTACGCGTAACAGCAAAATCAATATCTTCATCCAGCTGGAAGCTTTCAATTATATATAACATATCCAAGAAATATCAAGTTTCTAAATAGTCTCCTTTGTAGCACTGGAATAAAACTAAATCACATATAAAACTATACAGCGCAACAAACAGTAAAATGGAATAATCTAAAGTTATGCCACACTGAAATGAATTGAAATTTACTCGTCTTTCCAGTTGTTCGCTCATGCCTTCATCAGGAATTAGAGGTGATGACGGATTTTCAGCAAGCCATTTGTGCATGCGATCTTTTAGTGTACATGCATTCAGTGGTGGTACAAGAGGATGACTGTCCTGGATAAAATTTTTTCAGCGAAGTTGCAAAAACACTTTATTATTATTATTATTTCTTAAATGATTTATTAAAGAAACTTTCCAAACGGTTTTCTGCTACGAATTTCAAAAGTCTTTCGTAAATTTTGGTGAATAATACTTACTAAATTTGCAATGGAATTTGGTCGAGTCGGAGCTGAAATACTGCTTGAGGAATCTGACGTATCTGTGGTATCAGAAGTATCTATGGATGAAGAGAGAGAATCAGAATCTAAAATAATTGAAGATTATATTTATTCATGACTTATTTATTACATATCCTTCCATCAGAGAATAACAGAAACCTGTGCTATTGCTTGAAATATCTCGATGTGAATGAGCTCGTGAGCTGACAGTGCCATTAGCTGCTATAAAAATTTGATTAGGAAAGAAAACTCGATCTAAAAGTCTTGCAAACAGGATGCGTCACTCTTCTGTTGTTCTAATCTCGACTTCATAATTAAAAAACATCTTAATAAGAGAGGATGATGTCGACCGAAAATCTTTTAATTCCTTCAGTAACTTCAATAAAAATTAGATGGCAATTACAAAGACATATGCTGGAACTTCAAAACTGACCACTGATATGGTTGGGGATATTGCTAGCTGATGTGTGTGCCGCAGAAACTGGTTCCTCATGTCTAAATAAATCATATGCATTTAAAAGAATAAAGGTGCATACAGGCAAAAAAAAAAAAACAGTAGAACCTTGCATGCAGATCATTCTCATCGCCTTCGCCGCTACCTTCTGGTGAATTACTATCGGGCGAATTATTATAAGAACGGTCGTGAGCATCACTACGAGGACGTCGTTTTCTTTCTAAAAAAAAAAAAAAAAAAAAAAGAATTATTGTAAAAAATACTTCAACTGCAACCGCACTCCAAAATGCATCACTTTTAAACAAACTTTCGTAGTCATATGAGCCCTGAACACGTTGACGACGATTAGCAGCCTGCGCCTTCATACCTGCTTCAATACTCTTCTGCAGTGCCTCTACATTACTTTGTTGATGGAACATTTCCATTGCTTTCTGTTGCATTTGTTCATAAATTTGTCGATCCGGCCAAATCTTTAAAGATAAATAAGCTAATTGTGGTCAGAAATATTAAGAATAGGAATTTCTTCAAGATAAACAAATATACTTTATTAATTAAAGCATCAAAGTTGGGATCGGGACGAAGCGATCGTTTAGAAACTAATTTTTTTCGACATGTAGGGCATTCTTTGTTGCCTCGAAGTAACGCAGTCGTGATACACTCGCTACAAAACCGATGCAGACATTCCTACAAAGAATATTTCAATACGACAAATTATATCTGCACGAAAGAAATTCAAAATTTATGTATAAATTCGCATATAATGCAGAGCCCAGAAGTTGAACCATAGCACAAAGCAGTTCCCAGTGCTCTTTCGATCCTTTGGAATGATTAAAATTTTATGAAGAATTTAAATGAAATGTCACTTTTGTAGTCATCGTTGTTGTCAACAGATCTAGACATATCGGACAACACAGTTCAGATGAAAGCATTCGTGTGCTGATTCGTATTTCGGTTGAGTCTGAGATGGCTTTATGTGGACGTCGATACTGCATGGAAAATAAAATAAATTAAAATCTTGGACATAAGTTACTAAGAAATAAATGTACTTGAGTAATTCTTGTGTCAAATTATTAAAAAAAAAAATGCATTTCTGCCAGTAATTTTGAAAGCAGCACCTAATAAAACAATAATTAAACTAAATGACTACTTTTGTGCATGTGCAACTTGTTTCATCTTTGAATCAAATATAAATGAAGGAAAATAAGAAGATACCCGATCATATTCAGTAAGCTCAAGAGTTTTTCCACCAATTACGGTATCCGGTGCACTACCGTTATTCATACTTGACTATCTGTTGCAGTACTTTCTGTAGTCAATGAATCGACATCAGGAACTGTAAGAGAGACTTTATGGCTAAACCAAATCATTTATCCAGGGATCGTTACGCGTAGACTGCTATGCAACAATCATTCTGTATCATGCATTTGACAATAATTATGTCAACAGTTCGATACAGAAATTAGACCAGGAATTTTACAAAGTTAGAGAGTAGTCCTTAATTGTAGAAACTTCAAAGAAGGGAATCGGCTCTACTCCTCATTCACACATTTGACGATTCTCGGTACTATCCACAAGTGTACACGAATCATACACCACTCCTCAGTTCAATGCAACACTCATTCTATCGATTCTAATCGCCGTGAAATGGTTCGCATCCCATTTAGACCATTGGGGCATTAGGTTGTGATATTGTTGCTTGGGGTCGTCGGTTTTCAGTTGGGTTTGTCTTCGTAAGTGTCACTAAGGTAGCACTGACGTGTACGTCACGTCATGTTGCGAAGAGGGTATTATGCTTGTTTGTGTTAAGCGGTTAACTATTCATTGCTCTTTGTAATTTGGAGTCTTTGAAGTTCTTGGTTAGTGTACTTGACCTCTCACTTTTGCATGATGACTGATTTCACTCCATTTCATCAATATTTTTGCCTTTGTGTCTCGGTCCAAGTATCGCGCCAGGTTGGTTGTTGCTACCACAAAATACTCTTGATACATGCTAAAGATTAGAAAAAGAAGACCTAAACACAAAATTCGAGTTATTGACGCGAACGCAACAATTTGAGTCTGACGATGATGGAATTGGAAGTCCGGGGAGGACAACCTCATAGAATAATTTAATCCGAGTAATCTCATTGGATTTTATTAAAGACGTCGACAATACCCTGTCATATTATATATCGTCTAATCATTGTTTTAATTTCTCTTCAGCAGTCAAATGTGAAACTTCAAGTTCAAGCATGACTGGTAGTTTATATTTAGAGAAATTTGCAACTTTCTCCTGTATGTTGTTTTCTATCCAACAGGTTTCAAAGGGACCCCGTGAAGAGGTTTCGTTTCAGCAGTGTCCTCACTATCTAATGCAAGTGAAGCAGCAATAGCAAGGGTGAAACCAATATTCGAAATCGAGGCAACATTTTTTCAATTTTTGGTTTTGTTACGATGAGAGCGGAGGAGCCGTCCAGCAAGAAAGGAAAGGAAGTTGACAAAGTCATAATAGCAGCAAGCGAAAAGGATGAGAAGAATGATCCAGAGAATAGGAAGGACAAAGAGAAGGTTCCACTGATAATACATTTATTTTGGATTATTTTGTTAACAAATTTGAAATGCCATCGTTAACACGTTACACATGGGATCCCTGCACACGTTGTACCATACGACTTGCAAATTGACGCAATTTAATTTTTGTTTTTCAGAATCTTCCTACTATTGTCGTAGACAGGCAGTAAAGTACATTGTTAGGTACTGCTTCTTAGCATTTTGTATCGACTTCATTTGTTTTTACAGTCTTAAAAGATTGTTTAAAATTATCATTACAGCGTAGAGACTCAGTAACGGGTTCAACTCTAGATACGAGTTCGTCAAACAGTTCTGTTGATTCGGACGAGGTTGATGCTGCAGAACACCACAGTTCAAGGAGTACAATGACTTCCGAAGAACTGAAGCTCCAAATGGACGGGTAAGTTCATATCAGATTTTCCGTAGATGCGAGATAATTTCTGCAGTATCATCTGAATATTTAAAGTGACATAATTAGCAATATGATGAAAATATTGCGGTGTTTTTATCTAGATTAAAAAGTTCATGATGTTTTACATACTGTTGGAACCATTGGAGTATGAATTACTTGGTCTGAACATATCGATGCCTTCTTGATGTGGTTTGAGCACTACATTATGAGTTTCCTACAAAAAAAAAAAAAATGTTCCTCAAGAATTTTCAGGGTATTTTTCTTACTTTATTCTTTAATACTTGCTGGAACATTTCTTACAAATATTCGACGTTTAAGTTATAAAATCGACGGATCTGTCAATGAAGAGATGAAAAATATCTCTGTACTTTCAAATATGAAATCAGATGGGATGTCAGCAGTTATGGAATTTAGTTACGAAAAGAAGGAGAATGAGCGAATGGTGGATTTGGATAATGGCACCGGTAGGCGAAATGATGTGCCTTTATTAGAATACACTTATTAACAGTGGGACTTGGTTTAGGGCAAAATTCTAGTTTTTGAGTTAATAGTGTAAAATAGTCACAAGGTTTGGACTGATTCAAATCATATTAGTATCAGTGTAACAATGAAAACTTCATTCCTTTGTTCGATTCAGACATGAATGCAACAAAGTCGAGAAAACGCAATCGAAAGCAAGGGAAAAAAGTAAACCATGTTTTTTATTGTTTGTCTTTCTCCAGGTAAACAATGATTTCTGTGTTTTTTCACAGTCACGAACGTGTAATCTACTTTTTTTTCTGAAAGAAAATTAATATTAGCAGTGATTAGTTAATTACTTGATGATTCTGAAATTTTTTTTCAGAACAGACAAGACGGTTCGTTCTATCAAAACGAAATATTTTCAAACGATGAGAACCTCTTGCAAACAATCGATGAAGATTCAAAGATACGTGCGGCAGAGGTTGGTTGTCGATTGCGAGATTTTATACTAGCAATTTTTTAAAAATTTCGGTGACCAATATTTATTCTGGAAAATACTTTGAAGACGAAGTATTATAAATAATCTACATAGGAAGATAACATTGAGCAGTTTTTTTTTACTTTCAGTTTAGTTATTATTGGCTTTTGAGAAATCAGTGATTTAGTGAGCATTTGCATGTAAAGAGTAGGATGAGTTAATCTACCTAAAATACTAAGTTTTGCTTCCTTTTTTTTTTATACGATCATTCCTATAACGCTTCATACCAAACAACTTTACGAAATGATTTCAGACATTGACAAATGATAACACTGACAGATGCTCGAAATTTGGAGCTTGGTATATCTATGTCTTATATCTTATTGATTTTTTTTCTTGTTCAACAAATTCTGAGCTACCGTCATTGTGGAGATCTTGAATGATTAGTAGGTTTTTTTCTAGGATCGTAAGAAAAGAAATTATGGGCATCGATGGGATGGAGGCATCGAATTTATTATATATGACTGATACTAGTAATAAGGTAGGTCTCAGGTTTGTTATTAGGGGTCATACGCCATGGATAACCATTCTAGCTTCGTTTTCATTCCTAATTTCTCTTCTCTTCACATTCATTACATAATTCTCGAAAGACTCAAATGTACTTGATAGAAATGTCTTTTGCGCGACCACTTTTATGTATACACATTTTCTCTGCCTCCATATAACTTCTCTAGGTGGATTTTCCATGTTAAGGTGAGAAAACCGAATGTTATATGGTTTTAATCTACTATCAAATATTATTATAAGACCAAATATATAATATGCGAATCTTGGCATCATTTGCTGTGGAGTTGCTCTTTTGAAAAATTTTTCAACTACAAATTAACATCTTGGTTTCAGTTTGCACAGCGCTTTTCTCATTGGATACGAAAGTTTTATATGGCAGCTGTCAATGGTGATGTCGAGGAATTCTTGATGAAGTTTACCTGCATTTTACAAATTTTGAAAAAAAGTGCTGCTAATGAACATTATAAGCGTATGTCTCGGCAGCAATTAAAAGAATATGTTATGAACGTTAGTGATCAATTAATATTCAGACAGGAGTATTTAGATCTATTTCATGTTGTCAGTAGTGTATTACATCTATGATGTGATTAGTTCTGTTTCTTTAAGCATAACTAATTCTGTTGTTTTAATACCAATTAATATATGCGGAAAAAATTTATATGCATTCAGTTTTGGAAAATTTCGTCAATGAAATATCGTAAGATTTGATTCAGATTGTATTAACAGTTCTATTAATGTAGTCCTATTCTATGAAGCATTAATATTATTATTGCAAATGTTTTCGAGAAACTACTGAATTGAAATATTCAAAAAAAAAATGAAGCTTGCAATATGCATATCTTTATATATTCCATTTGCAAGTATATATATAATTGAAATATATATATATATTTTTCAGGGTATAATCTGTGCCTTTTTTAACAAATCAGAGAATACGTCTATTCTACATCACCTTGCCCCAACGAAGAATACCGATCGTCCCTGTAGTTTGAGAAATCATGGTTATTGCAGGTGCGCACCAATTCTGTTTTGATATGTTTAAAGTGAGACAACTGTTTTTTAATCTTGTTACTTCATAATAGCTGTGAATAGTCTTTGATTTTTGAAGGATTTTATGTTCAGGAGTTGACTGTGCTTTATTTTACCGTTTAATGGTTAGTGTGATAATAATTAACAATTCAAGAGCAAAAAATGCTAATTCCATCCTGACTTATGTTATATTACCACATGTGGATTTCGCTGATTGTAAAACTGAAGGTCGTTTTATTTTTCAGATTAATAAAAATAATTTTGAGCATGCTGCCTTGGAAAAGTCGACGAATTTTGCTTGCTACATCCACAAAAAGAACAGGGAAAACTGCTTTACATTTAGCGGCTGCTACGGGACAACCTTGCCAAATGCAAGCGCTGATGGATTTCGGTGCGCTTCCAAACTTAATTTGCTGCGAATGTTAGCACTAGAGGAATAACATAAAAGCATTTTGGAATGTATAGTTTTTTTTTGAGGAGATGATTTAAAACTGAAAGAATCGGTTTTTAAAATATCTGTGGACCTAATAATTTTTCTTTGATATTTTGGCTGTCGAAATACTGAATACAACAATATTTTAGGAGCTTGGCCAGATTTTTTCGATCATTCTGGGCGAGCACCAATACATTATGCAATTATGAGGAATAATTTAGAAATGGTATATTTCATTTTAACTTGAGAAAAATTGTTCCATCTTAGTCTGTTGAGATATTCGGTAATTTTTCAAGTTTTTCCTCGTATTTGAATTGGGAATGCAGTTTTCCTTTTTCTTTTTTTTTTTTTTTTTTTTTTTTTTTTTTTTTTTTTTTTTTTNTTTTTTTTTAACGGTGCATTTTATATTTCTTCGAGCTTTTATAAGAATAAAGCTACCATCAGTAAGGTTAAAAAGTGAAACAATTGGGATATGATTGAATCAGACAAAAAATTCTGTAAACTATTTCATACCAGAGAAAAAAAAAAAAGCAGCGAAAGATAATATTATTGTAGGTGAAATTGCTTTTGTGGTACGGAGCGGATATATCATTAAGAGAACGCTCAGCAACACCACTCCAACTTGCTGGCTATTCACCAACTACTGCCACGGTCTCTTCCTTATTATATTGTACATGAATTTATGTTTGATTTTTGTATATTTCTACTCTTGTAATGATATTGTGATAACATAAGGGACCGGAAGTAAAGAGTAAAGAGTAGTGCGATTATTACAGATATGTGAGTATTTACACGCACGAGTAACTGCGCTAGAAAAAATATTTATGCAATGGGTGAAGAAATATGTAAGAGGTGTTTGGACTCCTGTGCACGCCATTTCTGATTTGCATTTTGCAAGACTTTCAAAAGCATGTGATTCAAGAAGAGATGCATCGCGGAATTTCACAACTAAAAATGTATATTTCCATATATTCTCCTGCACTTAAGATTCATTTAAAAAAAAAAAAAAACAATAATTTTGTTCTAGAATATCCTACCACAGTTTCAGCACATTATCTTATCCATGTATAGCTTTGCCTTCTGCTGTATATCCAGAATGTTTTATAATCGTCAAATATCTTAGGGTCCACGTGAAATTTTGACACAAGTTTACTGTAATTTTTTTGATTAGTGCCTTTTTAGCGTAAAGTCCGTATAAATATTTTGGGAACGCGTGCAGCTAATTCGCGACTGAAGAAATGTCCGCTAATGGCAAGTCGTTTAATTTACATTAGTGATCATTTATCAATATGCATGTTTAATTTTTTTTTTCAATGTGAGTTTAGTACTTATGCAGCAGATTACTTTTAGTTATTGTTCATTGTACCAACATTTTATAAAGGAGAAGACAGAACAGCCGATGCTTCTAATCCACAGATATTTTGTGCAAAACTGCAAAATATGAATGGATTTGTCGTCAGATTGCTCCCTGCACGACCACTGTGAGTTCCTTAATTATCAATAGGAATTTGTTATATTACATTATGATCTTTACCAAGCTTCTGTCAAATTGTTACAGTTATTTTGAAAATGTTACAAAGGTATAACTGGTAGTGCGACATCGGTTTCCAAAATATTCTTTGTTATATTCTTTGTTTCTTCTCCTGATCTCTGCTCACTGTTTCAGATTAAGCTGCTCAAAATGGAGTATTGGTATTAAATCAGCTCTTGAAAGACCTCATAATGGATATTTTTACGTCTACAAATTGCCAGAAAATATCGAAGTTGGTAAGTTATCTTATAAAACGTATCACTTCCGGAAAGCACGCCATATTCCGGGTTGAAATCTTCTGTTATTTCAGACTCATATACGCTACACTTGATGGTTGAGTTGGAAGAGCTGCGTTTTCAAGCTCCCCATATAACTCTTGCAATACAAGCTTTCGCGTGTGGTCCACCAGATTTAGAACATTATAATGAATTGCGAGGTCTTGTAGCTCATTCAAGTAGCAAAACAAAAATGGACTGAGGTTTCTGCGTATGATTTCTGTCTGTTGTGAATTAAGTACATCTGTTTAGGCTTTCCGATTATCGAATTGGGGTGATGGTTGGGTTTTTTTTTTTTTTTTTTTGTTTCGTTTCTCCAAATGACGTATCTTGCACAACGAATCTCTTATTAAATATTTTTAATTCCGAAGTTTTTAAAAATCCTCAGATTGAAATTGGTAATTTTACCAAATTGATTATGCTGTATAATTTTATTGTATATTTGCTGATTTTGCTCATTTGGTTTAAATTTCTTATATTCAGGTTCCTTCCTTTGTTATTCGAAAAAAAATGTTTGATAATTTTTCATCATCATTTTCTTCTGAAGCTTTGTAGTTATTTCACATAATTATATCTCTTTTAAGATTTTTTTTTATATATTTGTAATCTTGACAGTATTTACTCCGCGCGCGCTTTCTGCTTATGTTTATTTTCAGATTCTTTGAAGCCTGCTGCACGTACCTTGTTATTGATAATTATAATAAATCAGTGGTAGGTACCGTTATTTTCCGCTTATTTTTAGATCATTTGTTATTATATTATTATCAAGTTATTTTCCTTTAACATGCTTCTTCTTTACGGATAAGACTCGTATGGGTTAGAATTTTTGTCTCTGTTCTGTGTTTCGAAGGTTAATGGAGATGGAATCTGTTGCTTGTTTTTTATCCCCTTCCATTTTTTGTTGCATTATTTTGCTTTTATTTATTTTTTTCAGCTAGATTTTTAAGTTTGTTGCATAGGGAGTTGGCGTGGTACGTTGCTGGATTTTTGTTTATACAACATGAATCTTGAGATTTTATAAATAGCCTTGTGTGATATATTTTTGTTCGAAGCACTTTTCTTGCTAGACTTAGAATGAGCTGAATTTGTATGTTTTGCTGTGCACGCGCTATTTCCAAAAAAAAAAAAGCAAAACATGCTTGATTAACGTCTGTAGATAAAATGAAAGCTACTACTTCCTCTCTGTACTCATAATATTCTACTTTAATGTAAAAATTTATCTGTTTCTACGTTTCCAAAAAAAAAAAATGAAAAACCTTCACTGTATGGAATTTTTTATGATCATATTTTTTTCTTATTTATTATATAAATGTTCATGATTGATCACTTTTTAGATTTATATCTAGATATCTAGCACTTTATGGCTTGCCACTAATCAAGTTTTCAAAAGTTCAGTAATGATTTGTAAAATTTGTTCGCTTAATTAAAGTTTTGCAATGCGCGAAATGCTCATTGTTTGCGATCATCTGCCCTACGAATTCTTATCCTTCACTCGTCGCAGAAAGATTCTTCATACGTTGTTCATATTTTGTCCTCTGTGGACATTTTATTTTTTAAAAATCTCAGATTGCAAGTAAATGTTTTTTCTCAGCTGTGGTATCTTTTTTTTTTGTACATAATAAACTTTTCTGCTCTTGTAAAGTTATTTCTAAGAATGCCAAGTGTAGTTACATTGGCTATATCATTTCTTTGTTCGATTTTGATGCTTCAAGATTATCTTGGACTGGCACAGAATTAGTTAATCATTGCTTCTAAAATGTTGATTTGAAAATTCATTTCGATCTTTATAACTTACACTCTTTTTAGATAGAGATGATTCATCTTTCCTGATGTATAAGTTGCATATGTATAGATGAGTTTGCTGACTTTCGTCTGGGATTGCTTTTCTTCTGTACATTACTAAGACTGAATGGTGTATGTTTGATTGCGATGCTATATTTTTTTAGTATTGTTCCCAGGCGATTTCTCTAAAGAAGAGTAATGGCTGCAGATGGGGATACTGGCAAATCGGATCACAAAATTCATCGAGGTAGTCTGTTTTTTTAATAGAATTCTATACGAAGATAGTTTAGTTGATGTGTTAATTGAAGATGTAGTTATTAATTTGATCAACATTTTTGATTGTAAAATCGTTTTATTGTAGTATCAAGTTTTGCTTAAAAATTATGGCTGTTTATTGTTCATTAACTGGTAAAACACTTCCTTTATGCAACTTAGTATATTTATAAGGTGTTAAGGAATTTTCGTATGAGGGTAACTAGACACTATAGCAGCTTTTCGAACTTATGAGATGGTTTGCATATCATAACAGTGTGATTACTGACTGCAGAAGTACATGAACCATTTAATAATACGCGTTTTTCTGAGACATCTTATACACTGTATTAACATAGAGGATTAGCGTTTTTATTTTGATTACCTCTGATATTTTCAAAATTTTTTTAGTACACAAAGTTGGTGGCAAAGCGAAAAAGAAGCATGGTAGGAAAGGGCATGCTGTTAATTCGAAGGCATTTACATTTCAGTCTGCTGTAAAGGCTGGTCGCGCCATTCGTAGGTATATTTTTTTTACATATGAGTAGACAGTCATTTTCAGCCGGTCAGATATTCATAACAGTTTAAAATTGAATTGGAAATTAGAGCATTTTTGGAATAAAGTTGGAACAGTTCTAGATGTTGTCGTCTTTTTGGAAGAATGTATTACCGGTAAATGTAAGATTACTGGAAGAATTCTTTGAATGTTTTTTTTTTTTTTTTTTTTTTTTTTTTCAGGGCAGCAGACAAGGATGAGAGGAAAAAACATATACCTATAGTTGACCGAACCCCCGTTGAGCCTCCACCAATTATAGTCGCCATTGTTGGCCCTTCAAAGGTAATGCTAATCCAATATTATTTAGGATTAAAAATCAGTACTACGAACGAAGAACATTCACATAGGATTTCTCCTTATATTGCATGTAATATGAATGAATGCTTCGGTTTCGGATGTGTTCTTTCGGTTTTAGTACCATTTTTAAGGTTGGGAAAAGTACATTATTACGATGTCTAGTCAAGCATTATGTGCGGCATACCGTAACTGAAATTCGTGGACCAATTACCATTGTTACTGGTAAAACTCGGCGAGTAACATTCGTCGAAGTTAATAATGATTTAAACTCTATGATCGATATTGCAAAAGTTGTGGATTTGGTAACTTTTTCTCCTCTTTTACCACGTAGGTGTCGTAGGTATGTTTTTAAGTTTGTGTCTGGGAAAACATAAGTTCGAAAGTATTTCATTTGGCACTAATTATATTTTGTGCATTTTTGTATTTCTCAATGTTTCCTCGTGTCAGATAAGATGGAGATTCGGGAGCATTCATCTCACCATATTTTCATCGAATTGTATTTATTCTTTCTATATTCCTGGTCAAATTTATTGTAAATTTAGGTTTTACTGATGGTGGATGCTTCTTATGGTTTTGAGATGGAGACTTTCGAATTCTTAAACATATGTCAAGTCCATGGGATGCCTCGAATCATGGGTGTTCTTAGTCATCTTGATGTGATTAAGAAAAAGGAAAAGTTGAAGCATACCAAGAAAGTTTTGAAGCATCGTTTCTGGACGGAAGTTTATCAGGTTAATCATTTTAAAGACCATGTTATTGCACATCTGACCTTCATATGACAAATCTAGCGTAAATTATGGTAGCCTGGAACTCGATAATAAAAATAATGAAAGAGAGGATTTAGCAGTATGATTATCTAAATGGATTAGTAGAGGTCGCTCACTCCAAGTTTATTGTGAAGGGCTCACTTATGACTCCTTTCAGAGTGTAGCTATAAAATTGAAATTTGATGTGTCTCATAAGTGTTGAAATAGAATTTTTGGTTCTTAATTCAAGTTAGTAATACTGTTTCCTGTCTAATTTGTGTTTACATTCCTTAGACATTTCTAGAAATAATTCAGATTTAAAATTTGAATCTTCCAATCATATTTTGGGACGCCATGTTTGCAGGGTGCCAAGTTATTTTACCTTTCTGGCATGATCAATGAGCAGTATCTAAAAAATGAAATTAGAAATCTTGCACGCTTCATATCTGTAACGAAGTTCCGTCCGCTAACCTGGAAAACCAGTCATCCATATGTCTACTGTGACCGTTACGAGGATTTGACAAATCCAGAGGTATATTAATATAAGTGAAATGATAGTACTTTTTGCTGTTTTGACTCATTTGTAACACCTGATATGTTAAAATTAATGATTTAGTGAATTTTTTATTAACAATTTTCGAACAGTCTTTTTGTCTTGCACAGCCTGTTTCTTGGGAAGCAGCTAAAAATCCTGAAGAAATAATTGGCCATATTATTTATTTCGAAACAGTATGAAAATGATAGGGTTGCATAAACTACATAAACTACTAAATGCAGGAATTATTACAGATATGCAAGTTTTTTATTTGCTTAATGTCTATAATTTCATCTAAAGCTACTTCGCGAAAAACCAATGATGAACCGTACAATTTCATTATATGGTTGGGTGCGTGGGACATTTCTCGAAAATCATGCAGCTGTACATATTCCTGGAGTGGGTGATTTAAGAATCAGAAACGTATGTTTAAATTTCCAGATAATTTACATCAAGTTCTTGTTGCATGTACAATCCTGTTTTTAGGAAATCAGCACAATTCTCTTGAAAGTGTTGGTAATGACAAAATTACTTTTGAATATTCCAGTCCGTTACTTGTAGGTAACAGCCTTGCCGGATCCGTGTCCTCTGCCGTCGAAAGAAAAAATGAAACGTTCACTGAATGAGAAAGAGCGAGTTATTTATGCTCCATTTTCTGGTCTTGGTGGTATCGTTTATGATAAAGTAACTTTTTTGGTATTTTTTATTTGGTATTTTCCTTTCCATACCAACTAAAAGACTAAGTGGTGTTTTAGCAATAGATTTCCTTATCAAAATAAACTTTAATAATTCTATATCTGTCAGTTCTTTCATGAAGTATTTTGAAGATTTATGCGCAGTCTCGGAAATTTTCGGCACATAAGGAAGAAGTGATTTAAAAGATTTCGTTATCAATGTACGGTGAATGTGTTCTTATGAAGAATTTAAAAAGTGATAAGAAAAGTTGTCTAGACTATTTATAAATTGGTTAACAGAGTATTAGAGTCGCGCTAGTGCCTCACAAGGCACCAAAATTCTTTAGCTACGTGATTAAGTTTGGAAGTATTTCCCTATTTGTGCGGTATTATTTCAATATCTCGTGACACAACATCGGAAAAAAATTGGCTCCTCAATCGTCTAGGTTCTTCTTATCCGCTTTTTTTTTCGGGAAACTTATTTCAGGATGCTATTTACATTGAAATGGGTGGTTCACACTCATACAAAAAAGCTCGGCATGAACTGGTTGAAGTACTGGAAAATGTTAAAGAGGGTATCGACGACAAGATGCATAAAACTGCATTGAAAGTGGTTTCTAATTCAACAGTTTGTATAGCTCATAGCGAAAGTGAAAGCGAAATAGATGGTAAGGGATTTGTAGTTGAAGTAGTAATAGATTTTAGTCTCCTCTGTAAATTATAAAAATAGATTCTCAAACTCTCTTTTCTTAAAGAATAATTGAAACTAGTTTTAGACTTTCAATAAGATGCTTATTACTTTCAGATATGAATATGAGGAACGAAGAAAAAACTAGTAGCGAAGAGTCGAGTGGTCTTGAGGAACAGGATCTTGAATATAATGTCCCTAGAAACGAATATGATGGAGAATACACCGCAGAAAAAACCACCAAGCATTGGTGTGAGCCTTCTGTACGTGCAAAATTATTATACAATGAAAAAATACCGATGAAGGTTAATTGGAATAAAGTTGTATATTCTGATTCCGGTCAGTTTCCTCTTCGTACTTATAATAGATTAAATATGGTACCATTATAAATTAATGCCATAGTTGATTGCAAATATATTACCATTACAAATTAATGCCATAGTTGATTGTAAATATATTACCATTATAAATTAATTCCATAGTTGATTGTTGTATGAAATTTTCTGTTTCCCTTGTAAAATTATATGCTACTTAGTGTAGGAATTTGAGCAAAATGTATAGCATTGAGTGGCTTTTTAATTTGTGCTAATTTTTTGTTGAAGATTTAGTAAAATGTCGACTACTAATTGCAAAATAAATGATATTACTATAATGTAACCATTTGTTTCACAGTAATGTAACCATTGTTTCAGATCTACATGACCAAAGTGAAAATCAACAACGTGAAGTGTTTGGTGGCCTTTTCAAACTCTTAACTCAAACTAAGAAAACTATTGATAATTTCGTTAGTTTTGTGTAGTTGTGTGTCATTAGTTGCTTAGATTTGTTACACATATTTTGGTGTTTTAAAATTGAAATTTACAACATTATTATTGCCATTTCCTTGCAGGAGGATGGCCATCTCTATTGTGAACCGCCAGCTGTTGCATATCATCAGTTTTTAAATCACCATAATTGGGACGATTTGGAGGTTTGTTGGATATATTAAATATTTTTATGCAAAAGAAACGGAAAGAAAAATTAATGGCGGTTAGTTGCTGTCGTGACAAAAGTTATTTTCATTGTTTGTTTTTAATTGGACTTTTTTTCGAATTCAATTTTCTTTCTTTTTTTAAGGTTCGTGCATCGATTGAGGACTGTTTCGTTACAGGGAATTGGAATTCTGAAGAGGGTGTTGCTATGGAAATAGAAGGTGGTGTTTTTTTTTATGTGAGATTATGAAAATAAGATGAAATAGAGTAGTTTGGCGGTTCCATAAAACTTGAGAAGTATGATATCTCTTCCTTCAGTTCTTATTGTTTATGAATTTGTCTTACCAGTTAATAATATTTCGATATCTAGTAATTCCTTCGTAAAATCATCTGAATATATGCTTAGTTCCCAGGTACTTTAGGAAAATTTGGAGAGGTTGATTTGAAGGAGATTTCGTTATCATTACGTTTGAATGCATAGCTACAAAGAATTTACGAAAAAAAACCTTTATCGATATACGGATTAGCAAAGTGCTCAGAGTTTCTCCGGCGCCCCACCCCCGCGGTTTTTCTCTGATAAGGCAGTAAAATTTTCGAACTGCAAAGCTTAGATATGGTAAAATATCTTCCAAGGTTCTCTTCCATACTTATATATTTATTTTGCATATTTATGCAGAAGAAAAAAATTCTGGTATAAGCGTATAAATTGTTCGAAATTTCTATACTAATTTCTTACAGCTGTTGGAAGCGAAGATGAGCATAGTAGTGAAATTGAAGAGATTAGTTCTGCTACAATAAAAGGCGAGGAGGAGGTGGCAAAAAAAAGGAGAATGATTAAAGAAAAACTGAAAAGCCGTTTCAACTCTGAGTATGATGAGACCAATAAGCATTATGTACAGCTGAAAGAAGAACTTGATGAGCAGTCGAAGGTAAGTTGTGTTGGGAATGCTTTAAGCATTTACTGCACAATTCTTTCGGATTTAATTTGATTCTTATCCTACTGATTAAAATCACTAAAACTCATAATGAAGAACGTGGAGCCAAAAGTGTTCTATCATTAAGGAATGGAAATAGGTTTTTAAATTACATCGATTAAAAAGTTTTATTACTGACATTTTTTAGCTTAATAAGTCAGTGTTCGAAGGGCTGGATGAAATGACTCGGCAGCAGTTAGAAGGTTTCCGACCAGGGTTGTACGTTCGGGTAGAGTTTGAGGATGTACCTGTGGAATTTGTACAACATTTCGATGAAACGAAGCCATACATCATAGGTGGTCTTCTTACCGGCGAGCAAAATATTGGTTCGGTGCAAGTAAATTTTTCCTTAATTTCCTATCAGTCATTCATGAATTAATCTGGTGACACATGTTCGCAATGTCAGTCATTTTTAAAAAATACAAGTTTTGACATTGCAGCCGTATATTTTTTGAGGTACGGGTGAAGAAACATCGATGGTATGGGCGATTATTGAAATCACGAGATCCTTTGATTATATCATGTGGCTGGAGGCGTTTTCAGACTGTTGTCAGTAATTTTTTCCTTATAAAAAATCTCTCCAAGTGACGTACTATTGTAAAATTCAAAGTGGGATCCAGTGTAATTTTTCTTCGATGCATTCTTATTTTGACGCCAAAATTTTGTGCTTCTCTCAGGTTATCTAAATAAGTTTTAAATAATTACTAAATTTTATTTTAGGTGATATATTCGATGCAAGATCATAATATGAGGCAGCGATTTTTGAAATATACACCAGAACATATGTTTTGTCACGCAGTTTTTTGGGGGCCAATAACAGTGCAAAACACCGGCTTTCTTGCAGTACAGTCGTTAAGTGAGGATATGGTCCGTAAGTCAAGAATATTCCACTCTTTTTTTTAAAAAAAAAATTCTAGACAATTTCGTGGAAGTAATATGGTGAATACCACCCATCCATTAGATCCCATGATTTTTTTTCAGAAAGGCTTTAGAATTGCTGCCACGGGTGTTGTGTTGAATCTTGATAAAACGTTTCAAGTTGTGAAGAAATTAAAGCTTATTGGTTATCCTTATCAAATATTCAAGAAATCAGCTTTTATTAAGGTTCTCAGTACTTTTTTGGAATTTGATTGGCCATACTCATTATTTATTCATTATTTCATTCCTTTACGTTTTTGGAGCAATTTTTTAAAACAGTTTTTAAAGACATTTTATTTTTTTAATTTTGTCTATATATTTTAATTCGAACCAATTCTTTCCAGGGTATGTTCAACACTATTTTAGAAGTAGCAAAATTTGAAGGCGGCATAATACGTACAGTTAGTGGTATTCGCGGTCAAATCAAGAAAGCTTTACGTGATACTGCGGGTGCATTTCGAGCTTCTTTTGAAGACAAAATTCTTATGAGCGATATCGTTTTTCTTCGTGCTTGGGTACTTACTAAGAAATTTTTTTTTCACTTCTCTAATCATCTTGAATTGCAAGCTGAATGTAAAAGTGTCTCAAATTCCTTTTTTGTCGAATTTAAAAGTACTTCCATGTTCTTTTTTGTAAATTAAGGATCCAGTATTTCAATACATTTCTTTGCAGGTATCTGTTCCTGTGCCTCATTTCTATACTCCTGTAACAAATCTTTTATTGTCACAGAATGAAAAGTGGGAAGGCATGCGGACAGTGGGCTGCTTACGTTTTGCGATGGGTTTGAAACCACCAGTAAAGACTGATTCATTTTACAAAGTGATTATTTCATTCTTAAGAATTTATCATGTTGATTTGATTTTCCATTATTGCTATGCGGCATTCTTGTCGTATAAATTCTCATCTTCCATTTTTCCTTTTAATTAATCTTTTTTTTTGCAGCCAGTTGAGAGACGTCCATTTGATGCTGCACCGTTGCTTATTCCAAAAGCGCTCCAGAAAGACTTACCATATCGATTGAAACCAAAAGTTTTGGAAGAAATTAAGAAGAAAGGTGACAGACTGGTAGAAAAGCATAGTGCTGTTATACTAGAACCACATGAAAGCAAGGTAATTCACATATCATATAATAGCTGTCTTATTCTGAGCAATTGCAAAGAGGTATTCATTGGTATTCTATTACTGCACTTCAGATACATCGGCTCATGAAAATGCTGGATACAGTGTATGAGGAAAAAGTGAAGATAAGGAGAGCGGCAATGGAAGAACGCGTGAAAAAACATCGCGTGGTAATTTTTTCATTATAGTGGAGGATTTTGTGTAAGTTGGAATCCTTCAATTTTTGTAAAGATTTATGGGATCACTTAACTCATGATTAGATGAAATTTTTTCTGGTCGTCTTATTCTGATTAAGACAAATTTATTTTATCTTTTAGGCTTGAAACTTGCATAAGCTGTTCAAGCTGTTGTGTCGTTCTTTACATTTAATAGCTTTAACTAAGTGAAATTTGTACCCTTTTATTATAGGAAATAGCAACGCTAGAGGCACAACGGGAGTATGGAATAAAGAAAACTAAGAAAAAGATTTGTCGTACGCTTTCTAAGCGAGAACAGATAAAATTACGCAAAGCCCTGGATTCAGTCAAGAGCAGTAAATAAGAATATTATTTAAACAACGTCTGGACATTAAAATTTCTGAAATTTCTCATGCTTGATATTTTGTCCGTCTTGTTTTCCTTGTGCATTCTTGTTCACCAATAAAATTTAAGTGGAATAGAGTTTTGATTTGTCACATCCCAAGGTTTTTGAGATACCATCTTCTATCAAAGTTTAAAACCAAATTTCTGAAATGTGAGAGATATCTATATGTATGCTTTTTTTTCTAATTTTTTTTTTTTTTTTTTTTTGTAGATAGATTAGCAAGTGCTGTGTAATTCATGTTTCTTAGATTAAAATATGTATTATTTTGAAGAGAAGAAGCTTGACTTATGTTAGTTTGACTTATTATTTTCATGAAATTATGGGGACGGAATGTTTCATGACTATTCCAAATAATAAATTCCTCTAGTACCTGAGGGACATGTGTTTAAAAAATTTGGCTCGAATGTAGGCCGTTGTTATTCAGGAGTAAAATACGTGACTGATGTTTGGCTTGGGTCCATGGTGGTACAATTTCTCGCAATTCCATCGTTCCGAGTTAACGGTGGATAATTTGACATCAGTTCCCTCTCCATACATTGAATTAACAATTTTTGGTACTTTCAAAGCGGCTGAACTTTTATCATTTGTTGGTATGTCTGTTTTTATTGAAGTGGTTGATAAGTGTGAAGAGTCATTGAAGTGAAAGTGCTGGAAGTAGTATTTAGCTTAAGTCCAGGTGTTGTTTTTCAAAAATCTGCAGTATTCTTGTCCCAATTTTTTTTTTATTTTTTTACGGGAAATGATTCTTCCAGGTGGCTGTATTGTGCATCCAGCATATCGGCTCTTCCTTTTAAGAAACTTAACTCCTGAAACAACCACAAATAACTCAGTTAAAATAATTAGGAACATATGTCGGAAAACACAGGTATGGATGATTTTCGCATGTCTATAAAACCATTCTGGAGAGAAGTGTTTTAATCTTCTATTCAGTATGCGGAGTTTATTTTGTGAATGTCTCAGGTTTCCGATTGAAGAAAACTTGTTGAATTTTATTGCTAGTCGCAATTTTTTAATTTGGAGGCCAAAATCTTAATATTAATGTGACAAATCCTTCTTTTGCGTTTTTTTTTCATTTTTTAGGGACGATTTCTTTTGGCAAGTTTTGTTGTTGGTCCATTGAGTACGTTAGCTTACGTCAGTTATTGCTCGCTTAATAGAAAAGAAGCGAAGGAATTGTGCTATAAAATTAGATGTAGTGAACAAATGATGGTTTGGGTAATTATTTCCTTAATTACAATGGAACTAATAATTTGCTCTTAGCTTTGATGATCATTCATTCGCATGACTCTCTATTTAAAAGTCTGGGTCTTGCCGTGTGTCGCGAAGTTTTGGAGTAACAAAAAAATCATCATTCCTGGTTAACTTTTAGGCGTTGAAATTAATTACTGGAGTTAAGATGAAAATTGTGCAAAGAAATAACCTAAATTTTTCTTCATCTGTATTTCCCATAAACATCGCATTTTAGGACCGTGCTGCTGTTTCGCTAGGATGTGTTGGGTGGTACTGGAAACGTTTTAAAGGAGCAGTTGACGGTATAAATATGGCTTCAATTTATACTGCTTATTATTTTACGGTCTGTATTTTGCCACTTGTATTTGAATACATTCAGGTTGAGTGGCTGCTTTGTTATTTACAAGTTTTCGTTATGATTTTACCTTCGTACACATTCATATAGATAATGATTTGTTCAAAGTAATAAGATATTCATTTGTTTAGTTCCGTCCAAATTTTTCCGTCTGCAGACGTTTATTTCTTGCACGGCCATACTCGCATCTCACAAATGAAAGTGATACATATTTGAAGCTTTGAAAAACAGTTTTTTTTTTTTTTGGAGAGCTAAGTCTGTTTATTTTTGTGTCTGGAAATTTTTAAAATATAGTTTTGGAGAAAAGATTTTCCATTTTTCACTTTTTCCTTCACTTAAGAAAAATGCCGGGTTTTGCGCATTTTAGATTCAAAAACGGTTAACAAACGCATCAGCGACAAGTAAAATCGAATCATGGCAGCGTCCAAAAAGCGTTGAAGAAGCCGAAGATGCGAGAAAGTCTCTTCCATTTTTAATGCATGTCGGTAGAGGTACATAGAGTTGGATGGTTTTTAATTATTAATGCAAATACCTTGATTAAAGAACTTTTTAATTTAAATGTCCAGTGGGCAATATATCAGATGAAGGATATTTTCTCCGCATACTTACAATAGAGCATAAGCAAATGAAACGCGGAATGACTGAAATAGCAGTGGATAACTAGCTCGACTCGTGATGTTCCTCTGCCTATTTTTGCTGGCTGAGACTTTTGTTGTATTAATTGAATTCTTGTTTCATAGATTTCCAGTTCTACCAATTTAACGCAAGGCAAACATAAAAAATATCCAAGCCTAATTTAGGTGAAAAAAGCTTTGAATTTTTCCAGCTTAGACAAATGGGAAATTTAACTGAAGTGGATAGGGACACAGTTAGAGACAAACAGAAAATGAAGCAGCACTAAGAAATGCCTTAATATGATTCGTTTCTCTGAACGCCCCTGCAGCAATTCTAAATAATTTGAGCATAATAATCTATAAACGACATCTGAATAGGGAATCATTTTGATTCATCTCTCTGATACAGTTAAATCGCGCAAAATGTGAAGGCGATGGAAGAGATGTGATATACTCTATATGTACAAATAAATGAAATGGTCAACAGAAGCAGAAAATGAGCAAAAAAAAAAAAAAGAATAAGATTTGGAAAAATAACGTGCCGTGATAATTTGGTAGAGGTAGGTTGCCAAGATCGGAAACTCAACGTCAAGTATAAAAATTTCTTTTTTTCTGCATCCTCATTATGTGAAAATACTAATATGATCTTCATTCTCAACGACCAGAGCGTTACGAATTAACTATACAGGAGCAAAGCTTGCGCCAAATATGAGCTGAAAAAGGAATGGAAGACCTCCCGGATCATATCAATGAAGAAAAAAAAAAAAAAAAAAAAAAAAAAACGCAAATGCCTCTAAATATACCCAGATCACTTCAAGGTGAGTAGAGAAATAAAGCTATACAAAACAACTTCAGATATGTTCACATTTCCTCTGGATTCATATTCTTCCTAATTCCTCTTAGATGAGGCTGAGCTAGCTCTTGTAGAGCTCTCACTATCGTTCATAAATGGATTCTTTGGTCGCCTTGGTCTTGTTGTAGAAATATATATAACTGGAGACCGTGCAGTAATGGATGACGAGATCGACAAGGAATGGACAATATTTTGGCGCTGAGGTGATTTGTATGACGGTAACTGTTCCATCACTTCGCCCAGTTCTGGAAAGATCTAAATTATTTTAACTGATAGAAAATGTGCATATGTATTTAAATGTACTTATTAGTCTCAAAAAGAAAAAAGAATTTTGGATTTTATGCTGAAAAATTCAGAATATACAGCTCACTGTAATATCCATGTACATACTTTCTTGAATTTGTAGACAATTCTATGCATACTTGGAAATCTAAAATGCTACTCTTACTGACATCCAGCCGCTTCAAGAAATTAACAAAGTGACGAAAACAAACGTGTTTTTCAATCGACAAGAAAAAACAAATAGTACATCGCAGTACGTTAAAGATTGAGAAGTTCACATATACTGATTCAAAATATTTATTGCAACTGAATGGTATGAGGTATAAATTTGAGCGAGACCTAGTAAACAGAATTTGTCGAACAATCGTAGCTATTGCCAGTAAATGATATATATATAAAAGCAGTGAAGATCCCACAAACATAATTAATAATTCAGTGACTTCATCTTATCAAAAAGAGTTTTTAATAAGCACCAAGATGAAACTGGAAAACCATGAAATATCCATAAAAATCAAAACTGCAGCAAAGTGAGCCCTTTGCACAGCGAATGCCAACAAAAACAAAGCAAGCCTGCTGCACAAATAAGCCTTCTCACTTTACGTATCGTGTGTCATGTTCAAATTTACTGTTTCTGGTATCATGCTCAAACTCGCAGAACGCAATACTGTTTGGTTTACGTACCTACCTTGATCAGATGTTCGTGCATATAATCATCCAACATTTTGTTGTCGCTCTTCTGACCCCCTAGTTACGTTTAGTAGGCGAATTCTGCTGTTATCAGACTGTCTTGGAAATCGCCCCCATAAGCGATGATTATTAAGATTGACTGCAAGTTTTTCAAGAGATTTATCGAGCCTAACTTGAGAACGCTTTGTTACGCGCATTACTCCGCTCAAACGACGAGCTGTCCTCGGATTGTTTTGCCTTTGGATTTTTGCGAGTCTGTTCCGCGTTGCAGGGCGAAAATTCTTGGATGTTTCCATGCCGACCGATGCTGCTAACGCTGCAATCTCTGTATTACGAAAAATCTGCTTTAAACCGTTCCTCTTACTGCAAAATAATCAATGTGGACAATTAACTAAAAGGGACTAAAAGAGACTATGTTAGAGTCACTCACTATTTCTTGCTGGAGAAAAATTCCGAATAAGTACCCCAGACACCTGGCATAGTATTAAAACAACATTATTGTATCATCAGTAGTGACATGAAACGATTCACAAATGACACTTGATGGAGGATTCGGAAGATAAAAATTATTTCATCAGGACATGTCACAGAAAAGCGATACTTGGCATGACAGATAGCTCACAGATAAAAAATTGGGAAAACAATTCACATTTACAACTTAGAGTGATGGACAGATAAATGGTAAAAGGAACTTTGGAATCTTTGCATAATGTGCATAATTACATTATTTATGAAAGTTTGTTAAATAATCTACACACATCTTCATAGGAATGAAATCTTTTCTGAAACGAAATCTTACCTTCAAATTTTTTAGCTTGCCTCATTACAATTTCCCTTGAGGGTGAAGAGAGATTTTTATTTGTAGTGGGTTGCAAGCCATGCGAAGCGGGAGGTGCAGAAAGTTTTTGATTAGATGATGCATATTCCCCACTCTGCCACTGATCTATTTTGGGATCCTGCAACATCTACTACTTCGAATAAGAAGGTGAAGCAACTGAGAGGAAGCACACTTACTAGTAAATTATATTTATGCAGAAAGCAGACTTGTTCCACAATAGTTTTCTGTATTCCCAACCGCGCAAACTGATTGACGCGCTGTCTTACCATACCACGATTATTCGATTTTATTGATAGAACACTTGGCCGTGATCCCGATGGTATATAAGCAGGACCTGCTACTATATCCTACAATTATACAAATTTTGTATTGTTTGTGACAGGACTCTATTAAAAAAACGTTTTACTCGTGTCTTCAGCGAATTTTGGTTTCTACTATGTCTTATCTATCATATCGCAAACTTGAGATATAAAGGAACCCGTTGCGGGTAGACTTACATCTTCACTTCTTGCGTTCAAAAGTTGCATTTTGATAGCATCAGACTTTGAGAAATCCTCTCCAAAACCACCTGATTGGCCGATGTCCTTAATCTAAATTCAAAAATTAAACTCACGAAATACAACTACTCTAAAAATAAAACTTATGTTTGTAAAACTACAGCAGTTATTCTTGTTACAAATCATCATTTGTAACAAGAACTTCTGTGAAGAGCTGCCGACACTTTATTACCCAGCAAGAACCATCTTTTTAATACTGGCTGCAAATTATGAGAAAGTACTGTCTTTAGTTAGACACTCCTTCTACGCTCATGTTCCTCTATCTATGAAATGCCAACAACATAACAAAGTATGAAAAAAATCTTATTTAATAATAATGCTTCTTTAGGCCATCTTTGGATTTTAAAATTCTCCTGTTTTCTAGAATTTCTTCTACAAGTAGAAGCGGAAGAATGTTTTAATGAGCTTACATCGCCGGTGTTTTTATGAGTATGAACTAAATTAACATTTCTTTGTTTTGGCACACGTTTCAATGAATCCACATGCGATATTTTTCTGCAAGTCGCTGTGACAGAATCACAAGGTGATGAATCAGCAGATACAATGGCTGTCTGGCCACTAGTATTGACTGATGAAGAATAAATTGAATGTTTCAGAACATTTGAGGAGGATAATAACTCCGCACGACTTTTTCTCAACGCAGGAGAAACTGCAGCTCTGTCAGCTGATGGAGCAATTGATGGAAGAGGTGGTGAAGGTATATCTATAAAGAATCATTTCTGTTTCCAGCATTTATAATAAGCGTAACTAACGATATTACAGAAGTTTTTTACAATGCAGGTGGATCAAAAAATTCTGCACAAATTTTGCAAATCTAGATGACTCTGGAGAACTTGGAACCATTCGCCATTAAAAAGAACTCATATTTAGGAGGGAAGACCGGTGAGAGTTAATTATTTTATAGCATTTATGGAAATAACATAGAGCTTAACTTTAGATTTGTTTTTAAGGTATATAGGAAGCAACCTCTGACAGACAGCGACTCCAAATCGTGATTTTTCCCCGTGGTATCTGGAAACAGCATTGAGTTTGTAATATCTCTACACAAGCTGCTTGGAATTTCACGATCTTTTTCCAAACGATTTATTTCATTTGTTACATCGTCCAAAAGTGAAGGAATTGCTGTTGAGTCAGCAGAGTTTTGCATGTGAGTTGTCTGTATGGAGCTACCAACTTCCTCTCGTCGTTTCTGTCTCTTCGCTCGTCGCTGTCGTGATTCTATACGTTTCTAAAAATCTTTTTTTCTTTTTTTTTTAAGGTTAGAATAAAGCATTTAACGAAGCGTAAACATAGATTTTCCGAACAATGTAAATTAAACAGCACAAATAAAATACCTGTTCTAAAAGTGCCTCTGCACTGAGCGTTTCAAATGTGTCATTCTTATCAACATTAACAGAAATTTTCCCACTTGAATCGCCGCTCAAACTTTCACTGCGACGCTTCTTTTTTTCTAAAACTGAAATATTCTTAATAAAAAATGATTTATTGGCAATTTGTAGCAGTAATTTATACTCATTACATGACTAAATAGGAAAATTACCTAGCACGGGATCTTCATCCATTCCATTCAACCTTAAAGTTAATGTTGTTGAACGCCTTTCTGAAATTCTTTGGTATTAAAGTTATACTACAACAAAATTTATGTGAAAAAATCGCACTTTACATGCGAATTAAAAATATAGGAAACATGAATAACCAATGGGGAAATGATGAAAACCTCGTGCAAGAGACTGTGGAGCTTTCAAACCCGTAGCCACAGTATTTGGTTGATTACGTTTCAAAAGAGTACTAGCTTTTACAGGGGCGGTATGACGACGGTGAATGCGATCCATTACTTTATCAGCTGAACAGCCTTCTAGGATCGACTGAGCGGAATCAGCGATCTAAACAGGAAGGAATTCAACTTTCCAATTTCGCGTAACTCTTAGGTCTCAAATTTTTTGTTGCCTACTACATTAAAATCCAAAACCACTTAAATGCAGCTTACCTTAACAGACTGAAGCAGTTTTTTGGACGAGTTTCTTTTGACAATCTTTGATACTGCCAATTTTTCATCCGAATCTTTATGTTTTAGAAGTGCTTCACCAATGTGTTTACTGCAAGCATCATTTAGTCAACAGTATTTGATGATTCCACTAGAACAAAAAGCAGTCCTTTCTGGCTTAATAAACAATATTTCTCAGTTGTATTGTGGCAAAAAACGCGAGAATGAGAGATTTAAATATGCAAAAGAAGTGTTTAACAGAAAAAGATACTAAAAAAGACGGAAGCAATCAGAGTAGTAACAATGGCCGAAATTTTTTATAAATTTACTTTTAATATTATTATCATTCTATTTTATTTGTCAGGTACAGTGCATGTTAAAAGATCTGATGATGGTATAATCAAATATCGAATTAGACGTATAAAAGGATATATTTAACTAACGTAGTCATTTCGATAGGTTCAAAAGCAGGCGAAGCAGGTATGATATTCGCTTCTTTCATCTCTCTGATAATTTTACATTTTTCCATCGTCCTGCATCTTGAATTGGCTGTATTCGATTTTCGTGGTGACTCTCGACGTGAGCGATGTCTTGAACTTTTCGCCGAAACTGATGTGGTATCCTCTTTTCCCGTTGAAGAAGCATAGATATTCCTGTCCACCAAAGTCGTCTGAGAACGCTTCTCAATTATTCTAAAGTGATATAATAAATGAACTTTCTGAATAAATCGCATTAAAGAAGTGGATTACCTTGAAAACTTACTTTTGGGGAGAAGCAATCGATGGAGATAATGTCATAGGGCTTTTTATGACAGAGCCATTACTTTCAGGGAGCAATTCTTCGTTTTCGAATCTCATTCCGGGAGTACACTGAGCAGCATCAGATACTTCGCCAAACTTTCGAACACGGAATTCCTGATCTGCAGTATCCAGCATAGCTAAACTTTTAAGAATGGAAGAAATGGCCTCTGTAATTTACTAACTGGACGTTCTCAAAGCGATAAAAGCTGAGGAATATATAATTTGTCAACAGCTTCTGAATTCTTGGAAAAAAAAAAAGAAGGACAAAGAGAAACAGAGAAACAGAGACAAAATTTTACCAATTCCTATCAAATTCTTAAAATTAAAAATGCGCTTACTCATATTTTTTCTCAGAGACTCATCATCCGTCACATCACCTGCCGAACACCGTCGTCGCCCAGAACTGCAAGCGGGTGTGGTTGGAGACAGTCCACGCCGTAAAACTTTATTTGAAATATTTGAAAAGAAGTCACGAACGGTAGATGATGAACGTCGTTCGCGAGGTGTTTTATTCTAAAATATTAAACAAATGATATTTAGCTATTAGCTTTAAAAGATTTAGTTGGTAAAATATTTTAAAAAATACCTTGTATCGCTCAGTAAACTTTCCTGATGGTTGCTTCTCCAGTTTTTTTTCTTTGCGGATTTCAGCCTTTTGTTTTACTAGTGCCGTAGATGCTACATTCCTAAAAACTGTTGGTTTGAAAATGAAGCCCTGAAGATGTCAAGCTAAACCAAAAATAATAAGGTGCTTATATCACGCAGTACAGCGCTTGGAAATATAAATAATTGTATTAAAATATGCTTATGCATTATGTCCTTCGGTGTAGGACAACAACCAAGACAAGATAACATACCTAGATGATGGCTTAGCTGATACACTACGCACTCCTGCATATCCCGTGAACCTTCCTTTAAAAAATTTCTGTGAGACATCAGAAGGACGACGTGACGCAATGTAGTAGTCGCGTGGCACACCAATTTTATGCGCATTATCAATCAGATCAACGATAATTGCAATACGAAGCTCATTCTCATTTCTTACATTCGAGATCAAATCTTCCTGGAGAGACTGATGATTTTACACAATTATCAATCAAGAAAAAGTCCTTCATACCCAAAACATTCACACATAGCACTGAAATATGGAATGAAGCTTACTTCTCAAGTTATACCGTTTATACAATAGTTGATAGCAATCATAAAACACGAACATTACAAAAATTCATGAAATCTACCTAAGAGAAAATGAAAAATAAGAACATGCCTGTGACCCTCTTTTTCGTTTATTAGGTGCAAGTGGTGGATCGTCCCGAAAAAGGGATGGCGCAAAAACACGTGCAATATTTTCGACTGTCATTTGATGACCTTCATGTCGATCTCCAAACTAAAATCTTTCGATGAATTTGAGTTTAGAACATCTGTTCTGCAAAATGAATTTTGGGGAGTGAATATTCCTAATAGGAATAACATGTATAATAACATATGTCCAAACAATGATATCCGTTTTGCAGCTTAAAAATTACGCAAAAGGGACGCAACTACGTCGAAATCTTAAGGCCAATAAAGCGACTAGTAGAAAATTCTTCTCCAACTAAAAAAAGACACCTTATAAATCCTTTTATTCAAAAAAAGAAACATCTAAGGCTAACATATTTTAACTGTCGCATCAGAAAAGTTAATGTTGCTAAATGTTCGGCAGGCAACATTCGCACAGTCTCCAAAAGTTTGTTGATACGCTGGGTTCCATCATAAATTGATGCAGCCTTTAAAGACCAGAAAATTTTTACACAATAGATGACACTTCTAAATGCATAAAATACAGCTTAAATGTTTCAGCATTAGAGATATGAGCAGGAAAAGATTGCAAATTTTCAAAGGTAAGCGTTTTATGCATATATTCATTACTTTTGCTTCAATTTTTTTTTTTTTTTTTTGAACTTACATCCAGCAACTGTCTTTGCATTTGAGCAAAGAGAGGTGTCTTTAATTCTCGAAAAAATCGTTTAATAAGCGAACATACATCATGCGTGGTGCAATCTTCAGGCAAAACTATGCTACCAAAGAATGTATGCATCTGAAACTTTGTTTCTTAAAAAACACTTTTATTTCTCTGAGTGAAACGAATCAAAATTAAACTGACTATTATATACTTTGATATAGCATTAGTAATACTCGGTCTAAGTACACGGCGAAAAAAAAGCACATATATACCGAAAAACACTTTAGTCGGCTAATATTTCCTTCCTTACGGAAAATCCCACTAGCATCGAGACCATTAAGACGAAGGAAATTGAATGCGTCGACAAGAAAACTGAAAACTTAACCATTAACCAGCGAAGAAAAAAATCCACAAATCTATAAAATAAGTAAACTTGACGTACACAGGAACTCCGCGCAAAGTGAAAGTACTGAAGCCACGCCGATCTCCAACATCTAGCTCCATAGTATAGCTCGCAACATTTTCCAACCTCAAAAAGTGAAACTTAGTTAGATTTTAATGTTTCAGATGCAATATTCAATTCAACAAAAAGGTAAATGCGACGGTTTCTAATGTCTTCTTTCTTCAAAAATTTTTATTTATGTCATCGGAAGCATATTATATTTAACGGCTGAAAATGAACTAACGTGAATTGCTGTGTACCAGAAGTAGTAGGTAACGTATGAGCTTGGCGATATAATTTCATACTCCGCAAACCATCTAGATATTTATCCATACTGTAATATTCCGAACTGCAACCTTAGAAGGGGATTAGTCCTATTGTTCCCTTTTCTTTTACTCTTCACTAGAACAGCAAATCGTCTGCATAAACCAACGTTTTTAATATTAAAAAAAAAATTCATAAGCTTTCTATTTTATATTATAAAGGTGGTGTTGCCACTGATCAAGTAGCGAACTCGAGCCCTTCATTTTTTCATCAAGTGTTTGATTTTCATCACAGAATTGATCCTACCGGTAAGTGAAGTATTACGTATATTTAAAAATTAAGGTACACAATAAACAGAAAATCAAGATATAAAGAATCCAAGTTCAACTAGAGATGAAATTCACCGACATCGCATTGCATAAATAAGAAAAAAACAAAGAATTATTATGTATGCTACCACAGAGACGTGGATCGAAATTAAGTAAAAACCTGCTTAGAATAAGAACTACGAAAGTTTTAACTTTTTGATACGAATACGTAGCAATGTGTATCAGAGATACAGCTTGTGTGTAACAATGAAATATCACACAAATTTTAGCATTTTGTCAGACACGGACGAATGATAACTTCCACTTGTTTTGATTGCTTTTTGTTATTGAACTTTTTAAATGCGGACTTTGTTACATCACAGCAAACTATGAGCGACAAAAATGGGTCTCATTCTCTCAGTAGGCATCTTCCTTTTGAATGGCCTATCGACTTATCGCTAATATATGAAATTTTTTTGGTGTCAATGGGCCAGTGCGTCTTAAGATGTACTGTAAGTACTGTCATGTGGGATGATGATGTTCAACACTATAAACTAAGAAAATTATCTCCGGGAACGTACTATCTTGAATTCGATTTTTTTCTTCAAAAGGATAAAAAGTTGTGTACTAATTTTCAGTAATAATGAAATGAATAAGAATTTCTGAACTAAACTAAACCACTCACTTGATGTCTGCTTTCAAAAGGAACTGAAGAGATACTTCATTTGGCATTTCTGAATGATTCTTTAATAGGGTGTTATGCAAATTTACTTTTGAAAAATAAAAAAACTTTGAAAAACAAATTTACTTTTGAAAAATAACAGTAGGTCAAGGCGAAAAAAAATCGTTGAACAGAAATATAAGCAGTATACATGAGAGAAAGTATCAGTGAAAATAATTAACAGTTCTTTAATAATAGGCATCTTAAGTATTTTATTTCGATCGCCGGACGGAAGCAAAAAGTAGACAATGTATCCTAATGCAAATTATAGAAGACAAATAAATTATGCAAATATTATATCTACTTAATACAAAACGGAAACTTTAAAGAGAAAAGTAAGAAATATTTGGAAAAGTGAAACACTTTTCCTACTGTCAGCAAAATTATTTGGCATCATCATTAATCGTTATGTTATTTCTTGGATCACCCGGAAATGATCAGTAAAAGCTGTTTGTTGCCTGTATGTCTGCTTCCGAAACACTAAGTATAATGGCGCTCTACAGGGTCGGAAAAATAACGAAATATCGTATAGAATGAGTCATACAATTAATGTGTGAGCTTCTTTCTCCAAGGACAAGCGTTAAAAATAAATAAATAATAAACGAATTGAAGTATGATGAATAGCGGTCTAAAACTAATTGTAATTTAACTAATGACTTGCAACTTCCATTTATTGTATACTTCTTGATACCGTGCTATCTACTGACCTATGATAAATTATGGATAAGTTAGAGGAATAAGCCGCAGAAGCAAGTGACCTTATACAGATGGATTGGTGCAATTCAATTATAGAACGGGCTTCAACTTTCATGTCTAGTGTAAAAAATAGTAGGAAGATGGGAAGTTTCTGAAAGAAGATGGAATCACATTTAAAGGCTGAGAAAAGGGGAAAGGTATGCAGTTATATTTCTTAGCGAATTTCCAAAACTAGGTACTTTCAAGCAATTACTTTCCAATTACTTGTTCGAGACTCTCACGCCTAAAAATGAACAATTCTAGTAATGCAAAAACCAAAGTTTTATTTCAATAATTGGAGAATTTAATGATGATTTCATGCAATTCTCATGGCTGCCTCTTCCTTCCTCATTCTACACTCACGCATTCACGTCGCTCTCACGTAAGAGTGACTCGTACTGGCAAAATATCTCACGAAAAAAGAAATTAAAAACAAAAAAGTCCCAACTCGCACATGTCAATAAAGCACCCCTCCACACGCACCACCAACACCAACCAGTTCTCAACCAAAAAAAATTTAAAGATCCCGCGAAAAAAATTTAAAAGAATTGCCAGCATAGCAGCCATATATTAATTGAAATAAAATGATTGGTTTGTAGGTGGCTGTTGTTTTGACGTGGTGTACGTGGTACGTTGCAACACATATCATCTAGAATTACATGATGTTTGAGGTTTCGAAACCCAAGAGGTCTCAGATTTCTAATATTCACTTCAGATTCGGGGATATTCCTCAGCAGCGACCAGATTAGCGGAGTATAAATGTGTCAAGTGATAAACCATATATTGGAAACGGAAGCGAATCACTCCTGTCGAGGCGAAGGATGATTTGTCGAACCTTAAGATAGATAACCTGTTCCATCATGGTGAAATATGACATCTTGGAAGGAGCATTCCACTATCTCCTTTTTTGCTTCTTCTATCACTGTGAGTTTTCGACACTTCAGAATGTTTAATCAAACATTGAATCAAACAAGAATCACTTTTGTTTCATTCGAAATTTCACGCTAACAAAACTTTCTCATCTTTCCCCACCTTCTCCTGTCTCCTTCCATTACAGCTGTGTACTTCACATTTCCTAATTCTACTACCATCTTTTTTTTCTACTGAGAAAAAATAATATTAATGGATCTAAATATTATATAGATTAAATCATTAATATTCCAAGCACCAATATATCATCACTTTTTATATGTCAGAATCACTGGATTATCAGGCATGCCTATTTGAAACAATTCTTCATTTTGGCAAATAAATAATGATGGGGATAGGTAGGTAAGAATGAAACTAAGGTGGAGGGCTTAGTATATCCAGCTCTTGTGAATGGAGAAAAATAACTCTCCGGAATCCCAATGAAGAGTGACGAGAAAGGTTCTTATCCACTGGAAATGACTTGGTACTCTAATAGCACCACGAATCGAACTTTTTTTTGCCGATTTCGACAAAAGTTTTTTTTTTCAAGTTAGATATTCTCCTCTTTGTCTTTCAATGCATCACATAAAAAAAAAGTTAGGGAGAAGAGTGATTCTGCCTCCGTAAAATTCGGATAAGCTAGAGGAAAAGTTGGGATAGACAGGCTGAAGAAGTAAAAGAGCTGAAGTACTGCGAAAGTATATAAGGAACTTAGGAATATCTCGGATTTATTATAAATATTCGGATTTGGAATTTTGATGAAACAAAGAAATTAGTAACTGCTATAATATTCCTTGCGAACTTTTTCAGTCGCAATTTTTGTCAGCTGCGTTTTTTTTTTTTTCTCTTCTAATTTTAATAAACAGTAATGGAATAATTAAATCAGGTAAGAGAAAAAAAAAAACTGCGGAAAAGCGAATGATGTGAATCATTTACGGGGAACTTTGAGTATAAAATAACTTTAAAATGAATTTAACGTGATTAATTAACTTCTCTATTAAAAAATTGGAAAGTATTATCAAGAAAAATTATATAGCCGCTTGCATTATTAATTTCATTTCTTGACTAATATAAATTTTATAGAGTACCTGGCGTGAATTATTCTGGCGGATTTAAAAGTTGACATGCGGAACAATTTTTTGGAAATAAGCAAGGCAGATATTTACATTATTAATTTTTGAATATTTAAAATGGGCGATTTCTTTCACATCATCCAACAGAAGAACTTGAAAACGCAAAGCTACTGACATTAAATAACACTGGTCAACAGGGAATAATTCGTTAAAATCTGTAACTGCTGAGTTTAAAACAGAAGACTTAGAGACGAAAGACGACATTAAATTCTATCAAGGTTTTTGTTGGGATTGCTGACTTCAACTTTTCTTGGTTAAAATTTTAAAAATTATTGCTTAGTTTTTTTGGCTTGTAAAAATATCATGTGCTCTTTAAGGTCACAACGAGAAGAACAGAAAAATACCAATTCAATTCCCTGAAATGTTATAATAATGAAGTAAGATTAATGTTCTGTTAAATAACGATCAAAAAATTGATCAACATTCCATTTCCTTTCAGAATTTGTCGAAATGAATGGGATGCTTTCAATCGAAATTACGACAAGAACAGATTTAAAGATATTCTAATGAAGGGAATTTCATCCACCACTTTCTCGTTCATTAAAAATAAGAAAATTCCCACAAGCTGCTTCCAACAAATTTTTATTGAACGAACAGAGAAAAGGGTGGGATTCTTGCTGTCAGAATATTTTTAATCATTTGTTAAAGAAAGTTTCTTAATTATTTGAGGAATAGAGCACGAGTGTTCAAGAAATGTTTTTGGTATTAAACAGTATAAATTATATAATGATATAATATTAAATAGAGATTTCACTTGTTTTTTGTAAAAAAAAAAAATCCTTCAATTTAATTGATTAATTTGCTGAAGTACTTTTTCATAAACTCTCAAGTATGAATGAATAATTATCATACGCATCCGCTGACATATTACAAATATTCAGCCTATAATTTGCAAAAATAAAGAGTCGGAATGTTTGTTTGCTTGGCAGCAAACAAAACTTGAAACTAGTTTAAAAATTGAAGGAAAGTTCATTTGTCTATGTGAATAACATTTAATAAGAGACGAGTCCGGCTAATTAAGATACTTTGAGGTTTGAATCTGATGCGAGAGAAAGAAAGAAGGTAGAAGGGAAAATTTTTGGAATACGCTGGGAAAAACTGAAGGACTGTTTTTTGCAATTTACAGTAACTGAATTTTTTGTAACTTGCGAAATATGACGCATTTTTGATTTATTAACATATAATAAGTAGTAGATAAAGTTGTGGGAAAGAATTAATTAATAGAATCAGAAATAAAAAAGAAAAAGGATAAATGTAAAAGTAGAGTCCTGAAACGATCGATGGATATTGGTTTCGGCAGTGTCGTTGTCCAATTACGAATTCAAACATAAGTAGTAAGAGCAATCAGAAGAAAACAATTGTTGCTCTTCGCAAATGTTAACTTCGAAGCTTAATTTGCTTTAAATAGACTAGCAATTTTAAAATCTGATTAAGCTAAAATTAACTGAGTACCGATATTTTCATTCAGTTACTTATAGAAAAATAACGATATCGTATTGCGAAAGACTTTTGTACAGTACGTAGAACTCACTGTTTTTTCTATATTCTTAATTTATTGTATTCGATCAAGAAGCAAGAATAATTTATCTTACAATGATTCTGGTAAACATTGAATTATGTCGTCATATCACAATTCAATAAATATGACGCCAACAAATTTATGAATCAAATTTAGAGCAAAAATAGCTTTGGAGATTTAAGGAATTGACAAACTGGATTTATATAATGAATGAGGGTAAGATAAAAATTAAAATAAACGAACCGATGGAAATTCAATTTCATGGTTGTGAGTGGCAACAAGAAAATCACGTATAGCAGAAACGACCAGGAAGGATCGGCCAGAAATTTCTGAGCCTGGCTGTTGATTCGGTCTATGCATGGCTTATTTATATGGGACAGCTGAAGAGGAAAGGGATAAATTTCGAAATTTGCAGCAAAAAAATATCTTCCTGTCAAATTTTAAATTGTATGTGGTCGCAGCATCTAAAAGGCTGAACTGAACGCTTTCCAGTTGCTAAAACAAAATGAAACCTTTCCTTTCTGTTGAGTTAATTTGACTATCAGATGTTTCTGTAATAATATCTAGTTCCTTTCGTATAACTTCATTGAATTATTTAGAGTACCAAAAGAAACGGGAATGGAAAGGATGGCTTTTCAATAAAGATAGAGAAATGTCCGACCAACATGGGTTAAGGGAGCAGGTCGGCTAAAAATGTTATATTAACTTTAAGAAGCCGAGGACACAAGAGAAGAGAGGGATCACTTCAAATAAATGATGTTGCCTACTAACTTCTCGATATACGTATATGAAAACTGTTGAGTCGCATACATCACTTGAAAGACATGCAAACAGAACACACAGCCATATGTAAATAAAAATTTCGATAACACCTTCGTTTTTTAGAAAGAATCGATCACATTTCGCAAATTACAAATTAATATGAAAATAGCCACTAGTGAGTAGATAAATTGATAGATGTACTGATTTTTGATAAGAAAAAGGACAAATGAAAAGAATCAAATTTGAAAACTGCAAAAGATGAGAGGTTATTTGTGCCATACATCGATCGATCAGATAACCACTCAAAAGATTTAATTAGACGATAAAATTATGGATTAAGATATAGAAGGAATGAGAAATATTGTCTGACTAAACAGCAGACCTTAGGTGACCCTGCGTTGACCTCGCATAGTGAGGTAAACTCCATTTTAATATAGCTTGTTTGTTTTCCACCATTTTGAAATTATTGCACAAATCAAGAACTGTTGAACAATGATGATGATGTAATAAATTAATCCAAATCTTTTCTTAACCTTCACAAATAGTTCAATGTTTTACATAAAATAAAAGCAGCTGTTCCCAAATTTTGCGTTTTGATATAATTTATATATTAATCGACCTCAAAACTAAAGGTGTGAAATAAGAAGAAAAATTTGATTTTAGTCTTAAGTTTTCCACTTCACAAAAATCATTCTTCTTTAATCTAAACGAATACAGACTTTTAAGGGCACCAATCTGAATGAATAACTCAATATGAACCAAACTTGTTTTGAGTGATCAAACCATCAAAAGTTATTCGAATGCAAGAAGAATATGTATGAAAAGCTAATCAGAATAACACTTTTGATTCCGAGTAAATGGATTCACTTTGACTGACTCATCAATTATCTGATAATATTATGAACAGATGATCGAAAAATAGAAGTTAAGGCTTAAAATGAATGGCACGAATCACAGCAAGATGAAATGATTCCATCAATTTGCAAGTAGCATTGAGTAAATTAAGAATCAACATCAGTTAAAAGCTTCTCTGCGTTTAAATTTGAAATTAATCTTAAATTGAACTCTACCAAAAGACTTGGACCGAATTGATTTAGTTAAATAAAATATTGAAGTTTATGACTTTTTGGAAGCTAGCTGTTTGTAAAAGAGAATTGGAAGCTTAAATGGTATTATTTACAAGAATGTATCGAAAGTGTTCTAGATTTTAATTACAGCTCTGACGAAATTTATTTTCGAAATTGAGCCGAAGCACAGACTACAGTTTCCTTTAAATTCTCTTATTTGCCGGAAATACAAGCATTACTGTTACGTGAAAGTATAGCTATTATTTTATCTCTTTTGAAATCTTTTTTTTACATCAATTATATCTCTGTCGTTAAAATGTTTCAAAGTAGCATCAATCCATAAATCAGTAAAATGAAATGGATTTTTGATTTTTAGTAAAGAAATTATGATGACAGAAAGATGATGTAGTGGAAAATAGTCGTTGTTTGTCGGAGAAAAATGAAATGGTTCACATGAATGGAATGAACTCCTCCATCAATAAACATCAAGTCAAATTCGAAATTATTATTTTTAGAGCAGAACTGATTTTCGATATGAAAATGTTTCGCCAGAAAAGTCATGAACTGCAAGTTATAGTTGATTCATTGGTTAACTCAAGCTTAATTAATTTTTATCTCTATAGATGCCCAAAGATCACTAATGATAACAATACAAATAATATAAGTACAAAAGTGTTTTTTTTTTTTTTTGCAGAGAATAAAAAGTTTTATATTTAAGAATAAAAGTTTTGTATGGAAGCAACAGCGGTAAATAGTAATTAATTGCCGTAATAAGGAGCACAAAGGGTTTAGGGCTTAAAATATCGAGGTGATTCATTTGTTGATGCATGGAAGGGAAGACTTTTCTGATAGGATAAATGAGATTAGGGGTTGAAGGATGCAATAATATGATAATTAGGATGATAATATAAATATGATAAGGATGATATCATCAATCTATCAGTGAAACATATCAATGGAAATGTTGCAGACATCAGAAGGCTTTGAAATTGGTCAACTGAAGAAGCTAGTTGGCCTGCAAGATAAGAATGACTGACGTCAATGCATTAACAACTGGCACGAGAACGGTGGAAAAACCACAGATGTGAGAGTGTTTCTGAGAAATGCATTTATCTCCTGCAGCAGTTTGAGGCCTTTGTTGAAAATCACCGTTTGAGGAATGGTAAAACAAAAGCCGCATTCTCCTCCCTAATTAGTACGCCAGTAATTAACATTGTTCACGGAAGCACTTATCTAGCAAGCAACCGTTGCAACAATGAATCTGCTTAACTTCTAAATTTCTTCCCATCGCTGCATATAAAGTTTCATTAATTGAATGCAGAAAAATTAAGTACTTAAACAAAAGAAACAAACAGCTTATTAAAAAATAATGGCTTTAAGCTTATAATATCTAAGTGTTCTTTAAATATTGACTTCAGTAAATCACAACAGTTTGCCTAAATTGGAAATCCTTAGAGAAATAACTTCCCACGAAAAGTTTTAAATTAGTTACAAACAAAAAAAAGTTTGCTGATAAGAAGGGACTGACATCAACCATGCAATCCTTGCAGGAGAGTTTATGATTAAGCTGTTTTACTGTTAAACACTAAACATTTTTCCATGTTAAACACTCATTTTTTTCCTGGGACCAATTCAACTGAATAGGAGCAAAGTAATTAAATAAGTCATGGACTGGGGAGTGGACTTATCAAATTGTTATTTGACATTTTGAACAAGAAGGAACAGTGAATTGAAGAGAAAATAACTCGTAATCAGTTATCACTTATTGTTTACAACCTTGATAAGAGAAAAAGGGAAGAAAGGACAAAGATAGTAGTTTGACGAACAGCTGTTGCAACGCAAGAAATATTAAAAAGTGACTGTTTTCTATAATAGACGATCTAAACAGTAATAGAAAATAATGGTTTTTTTTTTGGCTAATATCTGTAACAAAAAAGAAAAGAAATGAAAGAAAGAAGTGGAGGCACATTTCAATAACTGAAGATTTTGTGAGAATGACAACGGCACAACTTACATGAAATAACAACATGTGAAAAATGATTTATTACCTGCAAATGTGACTATTTTAAAATTTGCTGAACAACAATTCCAAGTGAGAAATTGAATTCTAAAACAAGTACCACTTGCCTAGCAGCAGATTTGGAGAAACCAAGAATAGAATTCCCTAATGTCTTAATTCCCTTTTTATTGAAAGTTTGTTCAGTGTTTTAGCTCGCTAATTAGTGCGTTTTCTTCATCAATAAACCATATATGTACAGTGTTTGGCTTCTAACAACATTAGAATGAATTAAAGGTTGCGTCACGTTTGACTTTCCTCCGCAGTGCTGCACATGAAATGTTAGTTTTCGATAAATCAGTACACTTCTGGAGGAGAATTCAGGAATGATGATTGGAAATTATTTACTTTATTTCTTAGTTTTCTATCATCTCTTTTTGCAGACTTGAGAAAAATGATTGATAAGTTATGAACAGAAGGAAGGAAAATCGGAGAAAAACAGAGGAGAAAGTTTGTGCAGATGACCAAAGTTGAACATGTTTTAAATAGATGTGATCAGTGAAAAAGAAAGTCCTTGAACGAAAGGACGAACGAAGGGAACTGAGGTCAGCTTTGACCTCACTCTTCAAACAAATATGTGAGACTAAATAACCTTAATAATGTTCACTCTCGAGATTACTTTCATAACTATCAAATCATCTCCTACTAAATTTAATCCCAAGTTTGAAGAATCAATTTATTTCACTTCCAAATGTTAATGCAATCGCAAGGAAATGTACAATTTACTTTTACAAAATAATTCAGTACTGAGTCGCTACATGAACTTTGTTAAGGTGTGTTTGAAAAAGAAAGTTTCATGTTTTGCGTGTTACACTTCGTACACACACATTCATTAATAATTAACTCAACTAAAAACGGCATTAAGTGGAGCGGGTCCTGATGATTTAATGTACTTCTTCCCAATTTTGCCAACTTCTTCATCATATTACTTTTAGCTTCAATTGTTTAAACTGTTGCTTTTGTGGTGTTAATAGATGGAAAACTCAAAATCACTTTTCAGATAACCATATACTGCCATTAAGGCTTTATGTTAAACTTGAAAATTTGTTTATCTTTGACCTCTCTTTTGGCACTGAAAACTTTCGCTATTAGAATTTTTTGTACTTTACATCGTAAAATCCAAAAAAGGGTTCCCGATGAATCATATGATTCACTTTTAACCCTTTTTCTGCCTCAACTTCGCAAAATTTTTGACGTTCTGTTGAATGGATATCTCTTCCCAGTCGCTCTATTTCAAAAAAAGAAATTCGCATCTGGAGATTTCCCAATTTTTATGAAACACACACATATCATCGATTCTGACGTAGGACATTCCCAACTTGATGGTTGAAGCAGCCATACCATTCCATACAATTTTAGATTTCCTGAAATTAAGTAAAATAACGTTACTTTTCAAATGATTACCAGTCTCAAAATGAAGCTGATATAAGCTTCTTGCAACACCAGCGCCGATGCTTACTCAATGATCAAGAATCAATAATGAAATGACTGCTAACCTGGCTATCTGAACCTTGCAGTTCTTCCTCATTAATTTCAGGAACTTTTGTAGACATAAGACTTTAAAAGAGTTGAACAAAACAGATTATTTAGTTCAGATTTTTTATATCCACTTCAAATAACTTGCAATTTTAACCCAGAGACTGGATATTTAATCATTCAGCTGATCGGTTTGGTTTTTGAACCATTATTTGCAGTCAGTTCATATTAACAACATTTCATTCGCAACAAAAAAGCAAGTTATATATAAGCACTTATCTGCATTACTCAAGTTGTCGAAGTTATTCAAGTGCGAATTTTATAGATTGTCCCGCTCAAATTCTATAAAAATTTTTTGATTCAACATGCGGTAAATTCATGTGCAAAATCAGAACGACATAGAAATTCTTACAGCTCTCTCAGTTTTTTGTATTATTTGATACCAAGTACTGTAAAAGGAGAGGAGTATTTCATAATGTAGAATAGATTTGATGGGACCATGTGGTCCTTCTGGGTAAAATTTTAATTTCAGCATCTGAAATCACTAAACGCAAAGAAAGATAAAGATGAAAATGTTGGCAATTAATGTGAACTCCGCGCCTCAACAAGCCTGATTTGTTAGTAGATGGAAAGCGAATAAAAATTCAAAGCTTACCGTCGAAGTGAAAGCCATATGACAATATAAGCTTCGATGTACTAAACCTGGTCATGCCGTACATTGCCTTTCTTTGCAATAAAAAAGCCATCTATATCTTTATCCACAATTTCTTATGCAGAATAAAAATGAAATTTCATGTGGAGATTTATTTCAAAGAAAAACGAAGACAACCAGTGCAAAACCTCTTAATTTTCATACATTAGTTACAGCAAGATGATTTAGCCAGTGTGAATGAAACAATTTAATCATGGAATAATCTTCAATCCATTTTTTTTTTTTTTTTTTTGACGACAAATTGCAATAATCGTAAAAAAGAAAAAGATCTTTAGTCCCAACAACTAGGGATGAAATATTTCTATGTCCCTAGGTTCTAAAACGAATCACTAATTAAGATAGAATAACAATTCATTTTGCAAAATAAAGATAATTTCTGCAAAAAACTTCAATAAATGAACATAAAGAAAAAGCACAATGCGAAATCCTTGTTTATGAGACCAGAAGTTTCCCCTCCTTCCCTTTCGCAGAAAAAAGAATCTTTGCAGAAGAGGATTTTCAAATCCAAAAATACAGTCTTTACTGGGTAGGACATGACAAGCACAAGTGAATTTTTGTTAAAATGCTTATGCAGTACTTTAATTATTCATTATTCTCGTATCATCTGCTCAAGATGAAGCACCAGCTAAGCAAAAGCGACAGCACAGAAAGAATTCAACATCAGTGTAAGTCAAGAAAAAAAATCACTCTTAGTTCTTGGAAATTTTAAAGTAGAAATCTCCTATCCAACAGAATGAAACCAGAAAAAGAAAAGATTAAACCATTTAAGAAATTTCAATCAAGCATCAAATGGTGTAATAGCGATTTTGGCAGTGAAAACAAATGTTAGCAAGACATGAAGAATATTCCATTCCAGCTCCAGTCAAAGCCGTTTCAGTTTCATTTATTTTTACAAAATTCTACAGTAAAGAATAGAAAGGGGAAAAATTATTATAGGTCGAACAAGAATTAAATACTGTATTAGAATACAAAAATGAGTGTGACGCAATAAAAAGAAATTTCAACCCATCTCATTGATTCTATAAATATAAATTACATGTAATTTTTGGAAAAGAACGTTCAGTCCAATTTTTATCTTAAATGAAAATGAAAACTAAATGCATCCACCAGTGGAAAGCTGTTCCTAAATAAATTCAATCAGATCCATCAGTATTGAAATGAAAATATGATTCAAGAAAAGACTACAACACAAATGAATTATATAAGAAAAATAAATAGGTACTAGAGCGCAAGAATAGTGGGGGCAAACCAAGTCAGCACTATTTCCATCCAGTAAGGTAACTTAAAGGTGTTGTTAAGATTTTTTGACAAATGTCGAATTCCTAAGTCAGTAAGTATTTAAACTGAAACCTAAAACAAAAGTATTTCGACGCAACATTTAAAAGCTCGCGCATTTTTATGCAGTTTTAAAAACTAGATTTTTTTTAAACATATCTTCCAAGATAAAAAATTGGAACCAATGAATAAAAGAGAAATCACTACTTTCTAATGTTGTCAAAATAATTCTAATAAGCTTACCCAAAATATTCTTTTGAATGGTAGCGCAAAAAGAGTAAAAAGAACGATTATTTCTTTCAGCTGCAATGTCACAAATAGAGGATACCAAGCACAACATTAAATTAAAAAAAAAAAAAGACTGTTTCAGAATCCAAGGAAGAAATGATAAAGCTATTAGACATAAGAAACTCACAGCGCACGAAGTAATTTGTATAAATAACCACATTCCATTGGAACTGGATGGAAAAAATTCACTCTTTGGCTAACAAAACTTTGTAAAACAAAATAACCAGGACTTTTAGACACAATAAGCTCATCGATGAAACCGCCAAACAAAAAATTTTTTCAAGTTTCAAATGACTTCTCAAAGACTTAAAACAGAAAGCACAAATTTCTCTTTATCCTTTTTAATCATCTTTCACTAATTGTCTGAAGCTTTTACTCACATTCTTAAAAAATAACGAAATTTTACAGTACTCAGTTGTTAAAATATTGCAAAAAAAAAATCCAAAATCTCTTAAAAGATCTACAAAAATTTCCAAATCAAAAAATAAAGGAAAAAAAAAAAACATAGCATAACTGAAACAACTTATAATGCCATGAACTCTAGCATTTTACATGCCAAAATAATATCCTAAATGTAAACTTCACTTTTCATCCAATCATTTCTTTCCTCGACTAAAGAAACCTTTTTTTGTCTTAGCGAAGCCTTCAACAGGTAGTGTTTGAGAACGCCCTGCTTCTTCCTGTGATTGTCCTGTTGCGAGTTGCAACCGCCGTAACCACCGTTCCATATCTTCCTGAAAAATTATGAGTTCAAAATACAGCTTTTACGTACATGCAAAAATACCTTGTTTAATTTGACAAACTTCGTCTTAAAGTTCAGAGAGTCAAAAATCTGAATAAGCTCACATCGCTAGCAGTTTGTAATAAATATTCCGCTCCAGTTGAAGATCTCAGTGACAATACATTTTTCTTTTTTGTATACTCTGCAGCAACACTAACTGAACAGCCCTCCAAATTTAATGGCTCTTCTCCCCGGAAAAATATATTATCTTCCATGTGTTTTTGATCTTTGAAAAATGCCAATTGTGACCCACGTAATACAGCATACATTTTTTCCCATGATCTAAAAAAAAAAACAATGTTTTAATTAGCATTACGTTTTTCCAAAATTTTGGAATTCTGCGTTACAATGGAAACCCACCTGCTAGATGCTTTCCGATCCAAAGATTCATACGTATGTTTCCTAATCAATACACCTTCGAAAGCACCGCCTACATCAATTCCTAGAAAGCATGTTTATTTTTTAATAAGTACAAGTAACAATAATCTCTTCATCATGAGTACAGGATCATGTTAATCGCCAGGAAAACGTGCTCAATGGACTGTGGTTGTGTTTTCTTACACAACAAAATACAAAAACAACACCACTTCAATAGCAAATAATTGGAAACCCATGCAAACTACATATTTCAGATGACAAAAGCGTCAGTTTATCAAAACAGTAAATAATCAGCCCTTGTTCTTACCCCGCAAATCGTGAGCATCAAAGCGAGCCGATCTCGACAATGACAAACGCCAACTAGAAGGTTCTGACGCCATTAATCGACTATTACGTTCTGCAAACACCACAACGACTATGAATATTAATGCTCGCACTACTGTTGCTATATCTAGCGGTACAACTTACTAATTAAATTTAGAAAATTGCAAATGTAACAAAAATTAAAAAAAAAAAAAAAAAAAAAAAAAGATAAATTATAGCACATGCAGTGAAGATAGTAGCCACGTAACAAAACTTTAAGTTTTGTCGAATCACAAAGCACAAAAACAACAAAATAGGCATTTGGCTGCTACATATGTTAAGATAAAAAAAAAAAAAAACAACAATATCTGAATTATAATAACACCTTTTTATTAGATAAAAATGAACATGCAGAAAACCCATTTAATCCACCTCTTTTCGCAGTTTTTGTGCTTTGCCTAAAACATAATATAATAAACCGTATACTGAAAGTGTACCAGCTGTGTGCTTTGTTTTTCGCAGTAAAGTACCACTATCACCGCTGCTCACTGTGGCGTCATATAGACTTGGATGACCAAAATCTGTAAAGATGTTGCGAAACTGTGCAAACTACGCATACTACTATGCACTGTGACAAAACATGCAATTCACGGCATTCTGCAAAAATGCACATTGTGTATTTTTCAGAAACAAATATATGATTCAAAAATTACTATAAGTAACAAAAACAATTCAACGTGTTAGTTAAAAGGAAAAATCGTGCAGCGTTCATCATGGGAACCGTGCCAGACAATCTATGTTTTAAAGTCCTAAATTCTTAATTATAAGCTAGCTAGACAAAGTGACTAATTTCATAAAGATTTCACTTTGCCTCGCTTACGGTGAGAAATTTTCTGCTACAAAAATAAGTGATTAGGAGGACTTTTAGCTATAAATATCAATAATCCGATAAAATCCCAATACTTACCATCTGAACTTTGAGCTCCCCTTTCCACGGGAAATGGAATTTCTGCTGATCGTTCACTTGTTACTCCAGCTGCTGTTCGAGGTAGAGTTCCGCGGCGTATATCACCACCAGATGCGCCAAGGGCTCGACGTTCTACTTCCTCCATATCTCGCCTTTGCATCTCTTTCAATTCGAACTAAAAAATTATTGTCTCTTAATTACTATTCTAAAAAAAAAAAAAAAAAAAAAAAAAATCTCAGACTTTGCCGGTAATAAATTATTGATAATATTTGTCAGAAATGAATATCTAGAAAGCAGAATAAAGCTCTGTAAGCCCACCAAAAGCAAGTACCTATTTAAGAATTACAGTTATTATTCGTTTTCTTCCTAATTCATTATTTTGCAGAATTTTTAAGATCAATGCACCATAAAAACAAAATTATGGATAAAATAGCATGCAAATGTTTCCCATAAATCACCTCACTGTACTTATGGTTTCGCAGATACCACATTCAAAACATGAGAAAATCAACATTCAGCAAGTTTCTTCCGACGTCACATAGCTAACAATAATGACTTCATTATAACACACTGACACTAATTCTATTTTTCAAGATGACAGGCTACAGAAATTATTCAAAATTATAATCAAACTAATGAAGCAGCTAAAAATAGCTATAGAAAAGAAACCATGCATATGGAAAAAAAACTTTTAATAAGTGCTAAAGAAAACTATGAATGAAAAAATGTGAATAACTGCATCATCAGCGCTTAAAATCAAGAAGAATACATAAATATTTAATAACCGCTGGAACTTTGAAAAATTTATCTAATAAAGTTTGAAAAAAAAAATCTTGTACCGTTGTTAATTTCTCAAGCGCTAGAAAACGCTCTTCCTGTGCGGCGGCTGATTTTTCGAAAGCTTCGTGCTTTTTAATCAGTTTAATTGTCTCTTCCAAATTGCGCTGAAAATAATCAAGAAAATTTTAAATGTTATTTTATCAAGTTTAGCTTCAACGTAGTAATTTCCTAAATTTCCTAATTATTTAAAACATGGTTATTTAAATTGTCAGAAAGTAGGCAAAAAGTTTACTTTTACAAATCCAAATAAATTACCCCATATTCTTTTGAAATAAGATATGGCTCTTGTGCCATGAGCCAACTTTCCGCCACTGCTGCATCTCGAGCAAACTGATACACTTCCAGTACTAAAGATAAAGCTAATATTTATTATAACAAAATTAAGCGGAGCGCTTTACAGCTTAATAAGGTGGTGACTGTCTGCAAAATACAATGTTCCCACCAGCACACGCGTTTTATTTTAAAATTCTGTGCCAAATTTGGATTTCAGCTTACTTTATGCAATGAACAAACCAACTTTTTTTTCGAAATTCTAAACTGTGACAAAACCTACTTAGCTGCAAATACTCCCAACGATCTTCCCATCGTCGCATCATTTCTGCTCGTTCAGTAGTTAATTTGATCAATTTCTTCTCAATTTCAGATGATGCGTAGTGCTTGCGATTCAAAAGGTCTCGACCTAATGATATGCATGCATTGAAATTTTCTTCACGTGCATCAATTTCTGCTTTTAAACTTTGATGGTTGTTCATCAACAGTTCAACACCTGACACATCCTAAAATTAACACCTATATTTAAATTTAACCAAGCCATGATAAACCTAAATCAAAATCTCTCGCAAAAACAAACCTTTGGTCTTTCCTGTGAGGTCATTTCCCGTTTAACTTCATTCATCCATAGCAACAAATCGCGAACCATATTCATAAACCGGAACAGATCTGATGTGTCACCCAATCGCATCGAGCGTGCATCACATACCGCACGTAACTGTCTCCATGCTTTGTGAACCTCCGCTTCACGTGCACCTATTTCGATTGCCCGGTCGCCGGCGTAGGCATCACGTAATCCTAGTGCATCATGCTCGATTTGGGCAACTTGCTGACCTATGGCCTCAATATCCTACAAAAATATTTCAGTTACGTATTATGTTGTCGTATGGACAACTCTTTCAACCCTTAAAAATAAAAACAAATATAAAACCCACTTTAAGGAAATTTTGGTGCTTCCGTTTCAATGCGCCAACAGAAGATGAATCTCGACCAAGATCTTCAGGTATTGAATGATTTTTTTCTAGAATTCGTGATAAACAATCGCGACAATCATGGAAGAATTTGTGAAGCATTCTCGATGCTTCCAACATTTGCATTCGTGTATCCATTAGTTCAAGCAAGTTTTCCCATGCTTCGTTCAGACTATCTTTCCACAAAGCAACTGTCGGTGCGTCTGAGTGTCCAACAGCGATTAACTGGAAAAAGCAAAGATTCCACTGACTGCAAAAAATTCAAATGCAAAAGTCCAGGAACTGCAATCGAATATTGCCTCAACAATATATACGCAGTTCTGCAATATATAAATTGTACTTGATCACACGCGTCATTTGCATTTGCCACTCGATCTGACCCAATATTTTCAGTATCTCTAGCAAACTGCAAGAATCTCTCAATAAGCATTTGTACATGTTCGTAGTCTTGTCCTGCTTCTTGAGAACCAGCAACCAACTAAAATGAATAAGGATCATTACACAGCTTAGGTCCAGGTAGAAACAAGAGCTAATAAAACTGAAAAAAATTTCTTTTTTACAGGAGGGAAAATAATTTAAAAGAAAAAAAAAACAGTACTTCTTTATCAGCGATCCATTGCAACAAATCGTCAACTTCACGATGAAGTTCATATAACTGTAATGTCTCATCTAAACGCTTTCGTCTCTCTTTGCACAAATCTTGTAAACCTGCGTACAATTTCTCAATCTGAGCTTGTCGAACACTGATATGCTCCCTCAACAGGTAAAATTTATAGTTTTCCAATTATTATGCAGTAAATTATGCTGTTAAATCGTTCATTAAAATAGAAATGAATTTTAGGAAATTGACAAAATTACCACAAAGGACGTTTCTCATCAATGAATTTCTGGGCCTGTGCAGCCAAATTCCGGATAGTATCTGCATATTGATTAATGTCCTGCTGCAAACGTTCATGCTTCTTAATTTGATTCTCTGTTGAGAATTCATCCTTACCACGTTCGTCCTGTAAAACAAAATCACATAATAAAAAATTATTTTTATACAACTAGGATTATAAAATTTCTTCCTTTCGTAATTGAAAAAAAAATTGATCAAAGTCGATCTAGGAGGGGCTATATTAAAAGCTGAACTTTATGATCATTACCAAGAAAAAGTACTAGCACACCTGCATCATGTAAAGTTCCTGTTCACTCATCCACGCTTCTGCTTCATTGCAATCATAGAGGAATTGATGCGCTTTTTCGCTTTCAGCCAAATGTTCTTTGCGGGCATTCAAAGAGTCTTTCAAATTCTAAAATATAGTAGATAAAAAGTAAAAACTTTGCGAATTTCTAATAAATGAAAACTTCGTTAAAGAAAAAATTGACAATAAAGGATTAATGAATTACCTGCCATATTCTCATCAGTTCATCAATCTTCTGCTGAAATTCTGCACTATTTTCATGACCTTCATCAATCATTTCACGACCATTATGGCAAATTTTCTCGATCCAGGGCTCGTGGTTATCAATTTCGTGCTTTAGGGACTGCATTTTCTTTTGCAGACGATGACAGTCGAATAGACTTTCACCAAGCTCTTGTGTTTGTGTCAACGGTAACCGTTCTCAAATGATATGATATTTAGAAATATCAAAGAATTTTCAAATATCTGTAATCATTAGTTCCGAAAACATACTCTTAAATATAGCAAGAACGCAAAAACTTCTAAGGAAAAGTAAACTAATCTCCACCTGCACAGCACAGCTTTTCATCTTCAACGTCACGCAAGAACTGATAAGCTCTCTTCTTGCGTTCTAGCTGACGGCGTCGATCATCCAATGGTGCTTGTAATCGCTGCAGTTGTTCTTGCACAGCTAACCGATGTGCTTTAATTGCTTCAACTTCTTCTGGATGCATTTCCTCAAGTTGTGGTTCCATTTGCTGAAATGATGAACATAAAATGCTTCATCAAAAATACTAATATTCTTACTTTTAACTAATATATCAGCTGCCAACTTCCAGTAAAAAATACTAATAATAAAATGGAATTTTTGAGAGCTCCGTCCAAAGAATGACCTGTAGTGAATCTATTTGTGCTGCTCGTTTCACCATTTCACTTTCAATCATTTGTTGCTTCTGCATGGCAACATTAACTGTCGTCAAATCCTGTCCTGTATCCTCACTCGTCATTTGTTGCTGAAGTTGTTCAGCCCATTCCTGCAGAAAAAAACGACTTAATTATCAAAGCATGAGAAAAACCCCGAATAATTCCACCAAAAAATATTTTATAAGCATATAAAAACCAATGTTTTCTATTTATATCTACTTGCTAAAAAAAAAAAAAATATTCAAGGTAACCTTCATGTCAGAGATACTTTGCACATAAAGTTGTTGTCGATTAGCATCGAACAATTTTTGTCCTTTCTCTTCGGTAGTTTTCTCAAGCTGCTCCCACTGTATTGATAAATCAGCAATCTGTGGATCAATCGTACCAAGAAATTCAGGCTTTTCTTCAGCCAATCTAACTGCTGCATGACGGAGCTGCACGAGTCGTTCACGATTCGATTGCAATTCAGATTGGAATGCCTGATGGCGCATGAATTTCGATGTGATTGTTTTGGCATCTCTTAAAGCCACAAAAAAAGACAGATCAGCAATAAACATTAACAATAATAATCAAAAGTAAGATTTCCACCTTTATAAATTATTAATGATTTTCAACCTGTAAGTTTCATCTTGTGCACGAATCATCTTTTCTTCGATCCATTCTCGAAGTTCTTCACAATCTGACAAAAACTGCTGCAGTGCAAGAGAATCTTTGAGTTTGTTGAATAAATGCCCTGCCTTTTCACGATTTGCTTCGCGACGTTCTTCAATGTTCCGAGCTTTCTTGTGAATTTTATCGGCTGCATAATGGCCATCACCACAAAGCTGGTCACCAAAAGACACAACTGCCTAAATGATTGAAAAAAGTAACTGGGATTACAATAAATTAAAGTAATTTTTTTATGAGAAATTTAAGTGTCAAATAAAACTAGAAATTACAAACATTACCTTAATTTTTTCATCATTAGCATCCATGGTAGTGAGAAAGTCCTGATGTCTCTTGAGCATGTTTTCGGCTTGCTCTAATGAGGCCGGTGTTTCATCTTTCGACAAATAATTTTCTTGCTGTGAAAGCATAACTTCAGCTTGTTTTGCATCACGGAGAAACATCTGAAACATTTTAAATATATTTTTGATTGCACGAAATCGAATGGGAACTTACTTACAGCAAAAATAAAACAGTCAAAATTTGAAAAAAAAAAAAAAAAATCCGTCAAAATTAACACTTGCCTGCAAATTAAGTCCTTGGCTAAGGAGATGCTGCCGATTATCCCACATTCTTTGAAGTTCCTCCCAACCTTCTTCAAGTCCAGCAAGGCGTTGACGTAAGAACATATACTGCGGATCAGTCTGATCCTGTGTTACTCGATCACCCATTGCTCGCATCTACAGCCAAAACAAATAAATCGGGATATAAAAAATAACGCGCCAGACTAATGTTTAAATTAGCCGCTCAAATCATAATCATATGAGACAAAAAATCAAGTTGGATTTTTTCCCATATAGTTACAACAAGCTCATCGTATACTTACCTTAACGTAATCTTCTGCGTAACCATCGATTTCTTCTCGAATTGCAGCATGCTGATTGAGCAGCTGTTCAGCATCAGCTAGAGACTGGGGTTCGTCCTCTGAAGCAACCTAAATAGCGCCAAGTAGGATCATATCAGAAGTTGTATGACTTTTATTTCGGACGAGCCAAATTAAACGTATGTTTATTCCTTCGAGTCCAAGAACAAAAAGTATACTTGTCTCTGCGTAGCAGTTAACCAAGCTTGAAAATGATCCAAGTCACGAAGGAATCGCTGTAAATCACCGGCTTCATCAAGTTTTGCCTCATGCTCGCGCACGCGTCTATTGAGCAGATCCCAAGCTAGTTGCATTCGCTTAATATCCTCTCGTATCTGTGCTGCATCGGCAGGTTTTTCTTTTTCGATTTCAGATGCCTCTTTTTGCAGTGAATCAAGCTTAGCCTGAAGTATTGGATTAATCAAACATTAAAAAAAAAGAAAAAATACAGAATGTTTTCGGAATCTTCATATCTTTAAAAACTTTGAAATATTATCTCAAATGTTCCAAAAATTTTTAAACACATTCCAAACTCCAAAACTTCATTACAGTACAGTACCTGAATAGCACCAAGGTCGCGCTCCATCATAGATAAACGGCGCTGAAGCTTCATTACTCCAGTGAGATCATTTGTAAGTTCGTCAGCATCTTCAAGTACCCGAGTCTTATCCTCAATCCAGGAAACTGTTTCCTGACAATCGATACGGAACGTCTCCAAACGATGTGCTTGATCAAGTTCAGATTTTTTTTGATCAACCATATCACGTAATTGAGCCCATCTGAATTCACAGTGACGAAATTTTTGAAACAAAATCATTTACAGCATGGAAACCAATTTCTGTTGAATTTAAAAAGAAATGAAAAAATAACTGAATGTACTTACCTTGCATTGAGCTTATTCTGCCGCTGTAAAATTTCATCTGAATTTGGATGATCAACATGAAGAAGTTGACGTGCAAGCTCGTTCACAGTGGCAACTTTAGCTGCTTGGTTATTCATATCAGCTTCAAGGGTCTCAAAACGATGCTTCATAATTTCAACTTCTTCTAAATCATCAGTTGGCACCAGTGTAGTTAACAGTTTGCCCTATAATATTACTAACTTAGAGTATTCCTCTTATGATTAAATTAAAATGTACAAGGGAACTGATAATCATTTTTTACTTCAAATCGCACTTTTTCATCAATCCACGCTTCGATAATATCAGCATCGCTAAATAATTTGTACAAAGATAATGCATCCAGTAAACGTTGCTTTCTAAGTCGTGCAAGTTCTTCCAATTCTGCCTTGCGCCTTTCAGTCATGTCAAGACGTCTACGCACGTCTGGATGTTCGCGAGCTTCAGGCGGTAAAGATTCCGCCTGAAATGACAGATATAATCTTCACGAATCACAAGAACATTTCTTACTGAAAAGTCCACCTATAAGGAGTACAGAACAGCAGAACGAGAGAATGGGCCACCAATGAATGTAAATGGCCAATACGAAATAGTTATTCAAAATAATGAAACGTACTTGTACATGCAGCTGCTTGATATTCTCCTCAAATTTCAGTAAATCATCGCTAACGTCATCGTGTTTCTTGATAAGCAACTGCACGGTACCTTCGTCTTTCCCAACATCTTCACTACCAACCAAACGAAGGGTGTCAACAAGATATGCGTCCACATCATCAGCATCATTGAAGAATTGGTAGTAATTGACACCTCCGGAAAGGCGTACATGACGTTCCACTGCTAATTCTTTTAACTTGTTGAAATAATCACGAATTGTAGCCAGACGATCATTTATACTTTCCGCGCCTAAAGAGCCAAAATATAATCAATTTGAGTAGAAATTACAAATGTATTTAATACAGCAGATAAAAAAATCTCTTTTATGATAAAGAAATCTTTTATTTGCTAAATGGCAGTTTATACAATAACTGTCAAATAGTTCGGGAATAAAACATTAGATATGAAAGGGAGATTTCCAAAACATTGCCAAAGTATAGCCTAGTTTTAAGAAAGACAAGACAAAACCTCAGGAATGATCAGTCGAAATTAGTAAGAACAAAAACTTGAAAGAAAGACAATGTTACCTATAAATCATAGCCTAAGAAGAAAAAAGGCCAACCTGGAATTTTTTCTTCCTGTAACTGTTGACCCTCATTCTCGAGATCATCTAATCGCTTTCCCACCATATCAAGTGACTGCTCAGCATTTTTATGCTTAGCAAGTAACAGTGACACGGAGACCATGTCACGCCCAGTATCCGGTGAAGTGAGTACCTGTTCCATATCCTTTAAATTATGTTCCAGTTCATCAACATCCCACCAAAATTGGCATAAACGCTTATTATCCTCCAAACGACGTTTACGCTCTACTGCTAATTCTTTCAACTCTTTGTAACGATCTAGCAAAATCTGCATTCTTTCTTCAACTAATGACGGTTCTACTGGTTTGTAACCGCTACCATCGGGACCACTCGGCGATGTAAATTTTTCTGCTTGGCTGTTGACGTTTTTAACACGATTCCCAACAATGTTAATATCAGATTCCAAAAGTGCGTGTTTTTGCAGTAAATCTTCAACATCCATCAGATGCTGACCAAGATCTTCAGATAAAAGACGAGCCTAAAAACTAGTTGGTAAAATATAGCCGTTCACTAAGCAAGCCTGAAGTATTAACATAAATAATACATAACTTTATCCTCAACCGATCAACGCCATATTCAAGATTCTTATTTGCAAAGGTCGATTTTCAACTTCATTGTAAAAAAAAAAAATGAATTTTAAATGTAGAGGACATGTTTTCAAAAATTCTGAAAGATAACCCTTAATGTAGGCCAATATTAATGCATTATTACAAAGTTAATTCAGAATTGGTAACTACCTTAATTTCATCACACCAATCTAGAACGTACACCATTTCATGGAAGATTCGCTGAACTGCCATGGAAAGTTCCAAACGCACACGACGCGCCAACAGTAGTTCCAGAAGGTAATTCCATAATCGTAGCACATTTTCTTTTCTGCAAAATAACAATAATCCGAAAATAAGGCACGAGATTTCAGGTTAATATGTTAAGGTTGGCACGGAGCTCATCAGTTGGAGCTACAAGCTACTTGAGCTACAGTATGTAAACATTTAATCCACCACAACTCTCCTATACAGTAAATGATTCATGAGCAAAGCAAACGTCACATGAGAATCTGTGGTGCTAGAAGTAATCATTACCTATCATTAATTCGATCAATGTCATGATAATTTTCCGCTTCTAATTCACCAGCAACAGCGACAACCGCCTGTACGCGTTCTTCATATGCATAAATGTCAGTCTCAATTGCTTCGTGTTTTTTCGTAGCTGCCTAAAGTGGTCATATTTCTCTTACATTTTAAAATCTGCTGTATCACTGTTGCCTCTTGCGCCAAACGAGAAGTGGAATATTCTATCATATTCTCGACACTGGTTATAATAATACTTTAGGTTCACCGACAGAAATGTAATGTCCATAAGGTCAAGGCATTGAATATTCTTTTTAAATTTCATATGACTGAGCAGTGCAGTACTCTTCACTTTAGTATCAAACAATATTGGTTGCTTACCTCCACACTAGCCAAATCAGTACCAAAGTTATCCTGACTGACGAGTCGTTGATTTTCGCTAAGCCACGTTTCTCGCATACTAGCTTTACGGTCAAATCGAGCCGCCAATTGTTCGAGTTTTTCTTGTCTACAACAATTTTCCTCTTTAACCGCGGAATTAAAACTGCGAGGGAACGTGAATTCCGAAGCACTTCAAGTACTTTTCGACTTATTTACATGTTCAGTCAACGACTTGGAAACTTACCTAATAATTTCTTCCTTCAGTGCAAGCTCTCTTTCATGCTCTGATCTTTCTAAGTTCTCCCACGCTCGGTTGATGTCTGCGATTAGTTTACCATCTCTTGGTAAATATGGCCTCTGATTGTTCGCACGCATACGGCTTCGAATAGTGAAAAGAAGTACTTCTAATTCACCCTTTTCATTGAATCTAAACGTACACAATATGACCAAGGAAATTTTTTGAGATTTATAAAACAAATTCAGTTGTGCTGGACCAAAAAGAGATAATGTAATTCTTGCTGAACTTTACTCAAACATCAAAAATGTGCTGACATGATATAATCATAATGAAAATTTCCTTTTACTTTGGTGGTTTCTCCTGCGTACGATAATTGTTGAATTCAGCAAGCTGTTTTTGCACTCCACTTAATGAATTGACAAAGTGGCGATCATTCAGTGATTCAATGGTCTGTCGAATCCATTCCAACAAATCACTTGATAAACGCTCATAATTATTTACCAATTTTTCATTCTCCACCAGCTCGTTTACAACCTGATATCAAAGAGAGAATTTCGTAACTAAACTTCGAAAGCAATTCAGGACTAAATAAGATAAATTTAAAGTTTTCCACTTCATTAAAGAAAATTATTAACAGTTAAGCTGACAGAAAAATCACCTTTCCAATTCTTTTTCCTTGGATGGTTTCTTGTTTCATCTTATTGAAGTAGTGGTAATACGTCACGACATAGGTGATAATCGATTTCTCATCAGGTACGTCGACATTTACATCTGTAATGACGAAATTTATATATATATATATATATATATATATATATAATGACGCTGCACGTATATGAAATAAAAGATGAAATTCACGAAAACCTTCTGGGTCTAAGAATTTGACCAGTCCCAGCTGTTGTTCAGCTGTTTCGAATGCATTGCTGAGATTGTATAGTGCATTAGATTTTTGCAATTTCTCATATTCGATGAGATCGGGACGATGTTTGTGAATGAGAGCATTGAATGCTAAACCATCACGCCATGACGTACTGAAGTTCCGGACGTTTACATTCGGATAACCAGCCGTCTTCATTTGACACCACAATAACAAAGCCTCTTTAGCACTACGTGTCTCCTGATTATCCGCATCCTCGAAAGTAATATCTTGAATCTAAAACAAAAAGAACTCGGAAATTTCTTCCCAAACGAAAAAAAAAAACCTTAGTTATGTTACTAAATTTTGCTCTTGAATGGTTTCTGGTCCTTTCAGATAGTTTAATCTTGAAAATCTTGCAAATTTAAGTCTTTAGTCTTTGCTTGTAGCACTTGTTTCTTTTCAAAAATAACCTTGTACAACTTCATTAGGAATAGAAACGCTATTTCAATACAATCTATTAATTTGCTGAAATAATATTCGACAAATAAAACACAGGGGAATCGATTTTTTATGTTATACCTCTGCACAGAAATCCTCGCAGAGAGAAAATTCCAGAAAAAAGAAAAAAAATCGAAAGGTGGAAGGATAGATTGAATAAGCCAGCCCATCACGTAATTTATTTTTTTTAAGTCAAAAAAAAACTATTAAATTATGTTATGAGCAGATATGCTTAACCGGAATACATGGATTCTAATAATTAGAAAAATCCATATCACAGAAACATTATTATCATGTATTTAATCTTGCGATAAACAATGTCGATCTCGATAAACAAAGAAAAACAGGACCTGAAATCGTAAAATAATGGTCCATATAAGGCCCAATGTCAATCGGGGGTTGCCATCCACGACATCATGCGACCCGAGATTTTCCAGATGAACATGCTGATCACGCAGAAACTGCAACCCTTTGTCCACGTTTTCGAGACAATGTATACGCATTCTACCACGGGTTGGTTTCGGCTGAAATTAATTTTTCAAAAATACATCATACCTTATCCAGTGAAAGAGATTACAGAATTAAAAAAAAAAAACTAAGACTTACTGCAAAAGAACAGCTCCCACCATCGTTTGAAGATGCATAACATAATCTGAGGAGCTAAGCTCCATTTCACACTTCGGTATACTTTGGTGTGCATTCGTAGGCAGTAGTTTTGTAACCATCATAAAGATGAGTAAAGACAGACGGCAAACAAACCACATTAAGTGTAAGACATTTTGGATATTCAAAACCACACTTATTGGATCAGCATATTTTTTATTATCATCATCTGTTTCCCAGTACTCTCGTTATCTATACAGTTCTCATAAGCTAATTAAACTTATACTTCTTTGGTGTACGGACATTTTCACAAGTGTCGAAACTCCATTTTCATCCTATTTAAAAAACTAGTCTTCCTCTTTATCTAAAATTACAGAGAAGAAAAGTGCGGCTTCTAACAGAAAAATTTTTCAGTTGGTGGAATAGTAACTGCATTGTGTCATTTAATTTACATTAAGCAAGTCCAAATTTGAATAATGCAGAATAAGGAAAATGGTCGTTAATGTGGACACTGATTTACACAGTCTCATTTTACATATATCATAAATTTAAACTTCTTACTCTTATAAATCCTTCCTCCACATTCACTCACCATTTACTTTTCTCACTATGTTCTAGCATGTATGAATACTTGTACTCTAGTTCATATAAAAGAATAAACAGTATGCTTAAAAATCATCTTCTTTTAGTATCATTCACATCAGAAATAAATGCTTTCAATAATGCTTCAATTTTAACTCAACCTCTGTACTGAACGGTTTTTCGAAAAGTTCAAGTAAAATCGGATTTTAAAAGCAGATATCAACCGTCATTTTCGAATGAATGTTTCTGATTTTTGACATTCAGTCCAAATATTTTCAATATTTTTTCACGCTATTTAAAATCCTGAGAATTGAAACGACTGATCTGCTTCGTTTCAACTTTTAGCTCTAATTTTCAGTTAAAGGGTTTTTCTTTTTTTTTTTTTTTTTTTTGAATCTCATTGATGAGAAACAGAAAATCCCTACAATATAGAACGCTACAATTGTATTTCAGCTTTCCATCCAGCTTTTCGCCTTCTTTTTGCTTCTTGTTCTGGTTTATATGTGAACTGAGTGAACAGCAAGCCAAATGTCCCTCTTTCTTCACTCTGCAGTCATTCGTCTCTTTTTACTCATCCATTCTGTTCAAGAAATGGATTTAATGGGAAGAGGAGATAGAATGAAAAGGAAGGAGAGGCAGAAGGAGTTAATGCGGTTCCAGCAACTAACAAAACAACCCAAAATGTCATCGCTTCAATATCACATGAAAATCATATATACAACTTTTTTTTTTCTTAAATAAACTAGTCAGTAACTATGTTTTTAACATATAGTAGCGCCAGGAGCATCTAAGCCTTCTTCACTCTCCTCCTTAAAGTTCAGAAAACTTGTGAAATAATGAAAAACACAACAATATGATCTTACCCCCAAGAAACTTAACATTCACCTGTAGAAAAACGGGGAAATTAACAAAATTAAACGGAAGAAATAACTTTTTTTTCGCAAAAAGCGGTTTTTCCGTAACAATAACTTGACTGTCGCCAACCATTCGTCCCGTTTTGAACTGTCTGTTTCACAGAAGATTTTTTTTTTTTTTTTTTTGCAGTTTCAACAACTATCAACAGCTTGATGTGTGGATTTCGTAAGTGAAAAAAGGAAAACTAACTAATCGCTCGCCAGAGAGCACCTCGAGCAGTCTTATGAGCATCTTACCGTCACGCATATCCATATATAAATCATGTATTTTGCAATTTACCGGTAGGAGATGTGAATTTACCCATTTCGTGAAAGTTTTCTTTTGGACATTTTCACGCTCATCTGAAAAAAAAAAAAATAATTCATGCAGTTACTCACTCAATTCACGTTCGGGAGGAGTGAATTATTGAATTAGCCTTATCAGTCTGACCAGTAGCACGGTATAGCAACAACAAGTAAAATGAACGAACCAGCGAGAGCTTTGATACGCGAACGTTCGAAAAGTCTGGCCGAGGAATTTTCGTCATACTCCTCGTAGTCCTCGATCCGACCATTATAATCGTGGCCACGCACGGCTATATCGGTCGTCATCGCCTGCAATTTATATCTCATAAATCAGTTACCGCATAAAAAGAAAAAATTTAAAATAATGTACATGACGCAAGACGTTTCAAAAGAGATGCATGACAAACGATGCCACAACCTATGAAACAAGAACAATCCGTACAAGAATACAAGAACGATCAACATCTTAAACTTTGATAGTGATGGGATATACCTTAAATGAAGATTAAATGGATGTAACAAATAAAGAGCCGTTCTACAAATGTGACTTTAGTATACAGTAATCTATGTGAATTCCATTATTATACTTCCATCAGAAGAGCATTTTGCTCCTAAAAGTGTTAGTCTAGAAGAAATTGTAGAGTAATAAATAAAGCTGTACAGCGAGTAGCACGCGTTAGTACGACAATAAAGATATGGTCACAGTTATTTCCAAAGCAAAAATAACTTCCTAAAAAGTATTTTTAATTAGTTCTATGTACCAGAACGAATAAATCAAGGTTGACTGAAGCGTGTATTTAAAAGTTATTGACTGGAGGCAGGCAAAGAAGTAAAGAGAGTTCACGAAGGGTGCGAGGTATGATTAGTTAACAAATGATTGGCTTATCTACTAGATGAACTTATCTGTACTGTTAGCAAAAGGAAAAATGAACTTATTAAATCATATATCTAATGAAAGATATATTTCAGGAGTGGAACTGACGCAGTGAAGGACCGAATATTCCACCCTGTAAATTCTTTTCACTGTTCAGCAAGAACTACTCAAAATGTGGTATGGTGCTTGCTATTCGCAGTTGCATTTTGTCAAAGTGCATACTAGTGACTAATGAAAAAAGCGTTGCTATTTTTGGAATGACCAGTGAGGAAGGAACAAAATGTGGTATGGTGCTTGCTATTGGTTGCGGAACTCAGACAATCATGATGCATCTCTCATCGAATTCGAGAGATTCTCCAACAAACATCGATCATATAAGAACTAGCCGAATATATCAAATACATGTTAAAAAAATTGAGACCTTCAGCATGGTGCTGTAGACTGAACAAAAATAAAGGGAATGATGAATGCACAGAAGATTGAACAAAACTCGGTTTGCCGAAGTAGTCCATAGTGACTGAAGAAGCACTGCCGAGAATGGACTCGACTGACTCGATGTGATGGATTCCCATGCCACTGCTACTGCTGTTAGTGTTAAAGATTTGCTGAGGAAGACGATGGCAGGTATAGAAGGAAATTGAGGAAAAGATGAAGTGATAGAGAGCTCGAGCTAAGTTAAAGCCTTTCAAAGAGGGTGCTCAGATGATATGCCACTTGGAATCTGAACTCTAACTCATCTCAATTTCACATTCATTAAATCAATGAATTGTAATTTCCTTTTCCCTCCGAATCGCCTATCCTTTCTGTTTATCTATTACATAGGAAGTAATTTTGCACTCAAAAATATTTTCGTAGGAAGTTATCTCATATTCTCCAAAGTTCAAGAAAATAATAATGACTTTAGCCTGGATCATATGCTCACCTGAAATTAGACTTGAAAGCGCCTCTTTTAAGCGTAATATACAAATTTTTGTTTTCCAAATTTAAAAAAAAAAGTAAAGGAACGAAAAGAGAAATTTTGGAAAGCGAAGAAAGGGTGAAACTGACTCGAACAAATTCTTCGAATAGTTTTGCTGAAAGCCAAACATTGATGAAGAAAGCAAATGTGCTTGCAACTGATCTCATTAAATAGATTGCACATACGATATTAGTTGCAGGACTGCAAAAAAAACTATATGATTGAAAAGCTCATACTTTGAGAGGTTCAGATTGTAATAAGGAAGTAGTGCATAATTATAAGGCTTAGATTAGGGTCTTTTTCATACTTGAAAATGGTTTCGTTGTCAAGTTAAATCTTAATGTTATTTCTTACGATTAAGTAAAATTAGGACCAGAAAAACTAATGAAAAAAACCCTTTTCAAATGAAATGTAGATTAAAAGTTTAGTGATGGTTTGATGATGACTGTATTAGTTGAAATCGTACAACTACTTTCATACAGAAACAATGCAAGAGAGCAACATCCTCGAGTATTTCGTGTGCCAAGGATGAGAAAGCAGACGATTATCCTTACTTATAGAAAACGAAATTTATGAAACCTAATTAGCAATAATTGAAGGAAAGTTGCGACTGCGGAAAGCGACAAACAGAGGTGGTCTTTTGAACTTAAAAACGAAGGAATGAACTAACTGGAAAAACTTTCACCGCTTCAACATCAGCAAATATGTCATTTTGTCCATTTCAGGGCTCGACCATTGAACGCTCCCAGTAATTATAATTCAGCATACTCAGTTATCAGTTCGCAGTTGTGAAAATTTGTGAGGTATTAGGGCCGAAACTGAACATCATTTGATAAATGATAGGAGGTTAGAAATTACCGTCCAGAACGAACAGCTCATCGTTTCTTTCAATCTCAAGGAAATTCCTAGTCTCGAGCGAGGAATTTGCCAGTTTGAATAATTTTTCGAATAATAAGGTACCTTTCCATTGCTAACATCGTTTCTCCCAATAACATTTATTTATTCCATTTCAGTGAATAAAATTTTTTTTATGGAATGCAATTTTGCCACGCTTGCAAAACAATCAGTCTAATTACTGTAATATTAGAATAAGCAATGAATGATTAAAGCTATTTCAGAGATGAAAATGAAATGGAAATGACTGGTCCGAAAATTAAAGCATTCACTGAAAGCAGTTGCTGGAAATACCTAGCTGCGTTGCATATTTGCAGTTTTTAATTTGATTTAAGAACTCTTTATCAACCTTCATTCCTGAGAAAAACGAAAAGCTATCGTCACTTCAACAGAAAATCAGTGAAATGCTCTGCATAATCGAAAAAAAAAAAAAGAGTGGAAAGAAAAAAACGGCCACATTACAATAACACATTTCACTGTGAAAATTAGTCGAAACTAACCAATGACAAAAACATATTAATTAGCAATCAGGTAGAGGTGAAACATTACAATGGCCAAGTCATATTACTGTTTGAGAACAAAGAATGAAAGGCAGTATAATCTAGGAAATTTGAAATCTGGCCAACAATACGAAGCTTTTTTAGCTTCTTAAAAATTGCCCTAATTTTTAAAAATGAAATGCCTCACATCCACCAAGTGTTCTTATAAAAGAACAGTGAATCTCGCTATGAAGTTCTTTAATCAGTGGCTGAATATGAATGAGTCCCTTAAACATATCACTCAATATAGTAACTAGCTTTCCAGCTGAAAATAATCAGTGATACGTTAAATGGAAGAGGAATCAATCAGTGAACAGAGAGATGTGGATAACTGGAAAAATTAACCAGAAATGAATGAGAGGTGCGAAAAGAACAATTAGCTGAAATGAAAAAGGCGAGGTTGAAAGTTACATTGAATTGGATGAGAACCTGTTCGAAATGTCAAGTGACAACAACTATACAGGAAGAAAGTAACGGCATGCTCTTCCGTGCAGCCATCTTCAACTTCCTCTCATTTAACGAAGGATCGATTGTGTGATGCGTCCAAACTAACCGTAAAACAGTCGGTGACAATCAATTTGTCACACTGACAACGGATGCATTGAAATGATCGGAATTTTACGAATGGCCGGACACAAGGGTTCGTGCGGGTATTGGGGCCTTTCAAGAGAAATTCTGAGGGATTCAGAAAGTTCTGGCAGGAGTTTCGGAAAGATACTGAGGAGGAATCTAGATGTGTTGCAAAGTCTAGCATGATGTCGAACAATTGGAGATTTCAAGCATTAAGCGAAAGAGTAAACTGCAATGAATCATTCTGAAATTAGTAGTTTACTAACCAGTAAAAACGTATTCAGAAGTTTCACCCCGACGCATTACAAGAAATTGAGGAGCAGGAAGATCAAGGAGGACAACGGTTGCTTATGGAGCACTTCAGGCAGAAATATGGAAAAGGATAAGCGATGCTCCTGGTTGCTGGGACGATTTCCACTGAAATATCGATGCATTTATGAAGCCTGAAATGCATCAGACGCTAGCCAACGACCATTTCTTTTATCACATCCTCCTCATTCGTCTTACGCCCTGACTGCTTGATGTCCTGATAACCAACTAGGAATAAGCCAATTTTTTATCCCACCGTTGCCATTTCTTGTCAAAAAGCATTGTAAGCAACTCAACTGGGTGAAAATTTTGCTTTTCTTAATCTCAAAATCTTGAAGAACAGAAAAAAATTTTCAACATTGAGTCATCTCCTATAACAATATTCCTTCCTAGAAGTTCTGCTTAAAAAAAAAAAACATTTTTGTGGGAATTTTTTTCGAATGTCACCGCGATGGCAAATGAAGGATTCGAATGCCTCGTATCACAAAACGGAATTAAGTAACTAAAGAGAAATAAAGATTTAAACTAGCAGCTGACACAAAGATTACCTTAAAAATTACAACATCAAGCTAATTAACAGTCTGTGTTTTCAAGAAGTAAATAAACAAATGAGTCACCATGGCAATGCAAATTAAAAACAAATCAATTCAATTTTCATCATTCAATTTTCACGACAAGAAGTTATGAGATAATAATGATTCTATTCGAACTATAATCTCGTTTAGAAAAGAAGCAATTCATAAAGCTGAAACAAAGACAATAGTGAAGATTAGGTACAATCAAATGGAAATGAAACATCTTACTGAAATATCAAAAGGACCAGCAATCAGCACCTAGCATTCATTTATAATTGCTATGTGGGAGTCTGAATCCTTTCAAATAAATAAAATGATTTTCAAATTTCCATTCTGACCATGCGGATATATCTAAACTTTGATGTGAATCAAATTTCCCTTTTAATTAAAATGATACGTCCGAAATTCAGGCCAAATTTTCGTCAACTTAATGAAAAATAAATTTAGTACTCTTACGGAGATCTCTGCAACAGGAAATACAATTCTATAAATGATCTCAAAAACTAACTTTTCGGTGACTGAATTTATATAAAAATAAATGCTGGAAAAGTTGGAGACACTTCCAATAAAAAAAAAAAAAAAGCCGTGAAAGCTTAGTTCTCAGGTGCGCCGGGAAAAGGAGAAAAAAGAAAACAAAATGTATGAAGATATTTCAATTTCTGTTTTTCATAAAATTTTGTAGTAATTTCAAACTATAGGCAAACAACAGAAACTGGCAAACTTTCGGAAAAACATGATTTACACACACACACACACACACACACACACAAAAAAAAAAAAAAAAAAGAAATGGATTGAAGAACAAAATAGACGAGAAATGAACAATGTTGGCCAGGCGCTACCAAGTTTTAAAGGCTTTTTTCGATTTGCACAAATGATGAAGACCGTTGAAGCATTCGCCAGTCACCTTGCCATCTTACCAACAGATAAGCGAAATGGTTAAAGACACAGAGAACGAGCTAAGTTCCTATGAGTTTAGACCATTCTTTAATCTAACGAACAAGGCAAGACCAAACAACACATGGCAAAAAGACTTCTGATTTTTGTTTTTCCAAAGACTTCCCATACTATATGGATTCTTCTCAACAAGTGCATTTTAGACATTCTATGGTGAAGTAGTTGACAGCAAAAGGTAATGAAAAGGCCTTGTAAGAGCTTAGACAAGTTGAAAAGTCCAATAGAAAAGACGCCCACTACTGTACTAGGTGCCTAATGGTTAAAAGTATATGACTAATCATACGGTTTTATAAATTTTCTCGATAAGCTACCAATGATTATGAAACAATTATAAAGTTTCTTTTTCCCGAAATCAGAGACTGATCAAATAAAACTTGACAATACATACAAACATGTATAATAAATTAAAAAATATATTTCTGGACAGTTCATACAAAAGCACATGAAAGGTAGTGGTACTGTGTTATTGAATCATCGTGATACATGGTATAACGATAAGCATTCGTTATATGTGGTATAATAATGGATGACTACAATAACGGCATTTTCATTTCACCACAAGTAGATAATCTTTTCTTTCAATTAAAAAAAATTCAAAAGATTTCAGTGACAATGTTGGCTTAAGTGTGACGGTAGAATTAGAAAATAAATAATTTAAATATTTTCTGTATTGACAAAGTAACACATCAAACAGCTATCAGTTTAAAAGGTATTTTCTCAACAAAAGTAGAGGAAATTCCCGAACATTCAGGGTATATTAAATTCAAATTAATTAATAGGTCTCAGAGCTACCTTGATGTAAATGAAGAAAGAAGGAAATGAACAGACTTCTCAGATATTGAATTACAGAGATTGCGCAGCTCGATTATCACACTGACCCGTTGTTACGATGCTTCACTCACATTAATCTTTAGTTAAAACTTGCTAACATCTAAAGTGACTTCTTCAAGCAATGGAATAATAATACAATTAAGAGGCCAAATGGAATCTGAACAAAGATGTTTCAACTTCACTGTACAACTGGAAGCATACGACCGATTAAGATGAATAAATCGTAATATGAGCAATTCAAATCGGTTTCTTTACATGTTCAGTTGAATCATCTGAATCCTCTCTTTTCCATACCCGATCTTTTTTGTACCTATGCTTTCAGAACAAAAGGTGCGATTGCTAGCGAACTTTAGGAAGTATTTGAAGGAAAGATATTTATTTTACCTTTAAAAGAATCATGTTCATTTCTCTTTCTCATCTCTTAAGAGCCGGATTTCTAAAATTGTTAATCAGCAAATAACTAACAGTAATCTCTTTCATCCTGTTATACTACTGAACAAAAAAAAAAAAAGGAACATCAATCCACTAAATTCAGTTTAAATCTCCTCTGAAATTTGTGGAAAATTTATTTACAATAAGATAATCAAAATTATCTTCTTCTGCAACCTCTAGGTTCATCAGTCAGCTTTTCTTTTCTTCTCAAAGAAAATCTAAAATAAAGGCAATTTTCCAAGTCTTGAAAATAGGTCAAGTACCGTCACGAGTGAATAACAATGACAGCTTGTGGAGAGAATGTCGTAAGAAGAACTAACAGAAAAAATTTTGAATTTCAGATCTCCTGTAATACAAATCAAATATTTCGCGTTTATTAAAGCCGAAAAAACAATCACACATTTATTGACTAGCACTGTTATTGGAGAAGGATGAAAGGTGCATGTTTTGAATCACAAGAAGCAGAACAGAATTTACATCTACTTTTGCCAGGCCAGAGAAGAGATTACAGCGGCCAAACAATCAATCTCAGCTGAGAGGGGCCGAGGGAAGGACCGAGGCCCAAAAACAGCTAAACAAGCGAGCAACTCATTCGCGAAGAAATTCATCCCGAGACCGAGATAACTGGAGCGGTTCTAGCTGACCGTTGCAAGTACTGTGGTGACGACAAGCGGTAATGTGAAAGGAAAGTAATTATAGGATTAGACAGAGCGTACTCTCCATGACTGAAGCATGTGGTACTTACTTATCCTGACCAGTAGCACTGAAAAAACAAAGTGATGGTTTATATGGAGCACCGCTAAGACAAGCTAAGGTGTAGTCGGAGGTCACAGCCCCTGACCTGAACNATGGCACAGGGACAGTGACCAGTAGCACTGAAAAAAAAAGATGACCAGTAGCACTGAAAAAACAAAGTGATGGTTTATATGGAGCACCGCTAAGACAAGCTAAGGTGTAGTCGGAGGTCACAGCCCCTGACCTGAACTACCGGACAGCAGTGACTCCACTGTGGAGTGCGGCAACTGGGATGGAGGGACCGCCCTGTCTGTCTGCTGTAGACTGTCGGTATTCGGTACTCGGTTGTCGGGAGCGAGACTGCTTGGTCGGTTGCTGGAGAGGACTGAGCTCAGGATGGCTGGTAGTGAGCCGAGCACGCAAGCCCTTGGCAACCATGGCCGCTCTGACAGAGTAGATCGATCGTGCTGCCAGTCAGACACGATTCTTTGTTTACTATACAAACAGACAGATCGATAATGCTGCAGACAAGTCTGCGATGCAGGGCCTTGTATAAGCCTGAAACATCTTCTTTGCTGTGCTGTCACTTTGCTGTGACAATAACAAGTAGCCTTGTTAGAGTGTAATCACTAGGACCAATTACCGTTGTGAATACACCAAATATTCTGCCAGCTGCCTCCGAAACGATGAGCAGTGTGGCCTGTTCCAATAAATGATCAGTTTGCTTTCATTAGGCTTTCGATAAATTTTATGTAAATAATGAGAAGAAATGTACAGTTTAGATTCTTTGCATGTGCCAAGTTTGAGTAGAATTGTTGGGCCCTCTTATCTCGTAATACTTATTTTTAAGCCAACAACCATATAGAGTCCATGGTATCCTTGTTGGGATAAAATGAATACGAATCATGAATTTCCCTGGCTACGGCTGCCATGTCCTGCTAATCATTTCTGGACTACTTCAGTGAGCTAGCTTAGGCTGTGGCACTTACAAACAGTCTGTTTAAGACTTTTATAATTTAATATATGGCTCGATATATTTAGGCTCAGCTAAATCCGGACAATAACTGTTACATATTGGATAAATTGTCACATAGGAAAACAATAGCGATGTGTTGTGAAAGTCATCTTGTAGATCGGATGAAGAATTTGAACTTATATAGAACTAAAATTGCCAATATATTTAGGCATAAAAAAGGGCCGATCTTTTGCTTTTTACAAGACTTTGGCATAAAATTTAATTGCTTATTACTTTTCAAAAAAATCCCAATTGTAAATTTTCGTGTTGCGAAAGCAATCAACGCAAGTTTGTGGTGCACGTTCGTGAAGAAGAGACAATGGAAGATGGACTGTAAGTCAACTGGACATTTCAAACATCCAGTAGACTGTTTTTCGGCTTAGCTAATGAGATAAACATAAACAGTAGCTTGTTTGGTTATTGAGGAAGGAAGCATAGCTTGTCGGTCCTAATCGAATTTTCATAGGGTTGTATGTGGCAGAATAATACACTACCAGAAGAAATTAGATTTTGATGAAGGAGGCACTGAAAAGGCGGAAATGAAAGGGACTAACAAACAATAAATATTGAGCTAACAAGCAGACATGACCGTTTAACGTAATGGAGATGGTGATTCGCTGAATGCTTTGGAAATTATTCAAAGGTCAAGTAACTTTTCCCCAGGAGTCTCAAGGGTTAATTAATTTTCCGCTCATCACGAGTCGCATGCTCTAAGTCATTATTTACAACGGTAGCGCAGTCGGAGTCATTTAGAGGATATGATAAAAAAACTGACGAAAGTTTGTAACATATATATGTTTATTGCAGAATTATGTATAACACGTATATTAATTAAGTTGTAATCATTCTAGGAGCGAGCAAATTGTATTAAGCGTATTTCGATGTTATGGGAAGTAAATGGCAACTGAGACTCAACCGTGGATTTGGCATCGACGAATTTTTCTGATCATTTTATTTTTTTTTTTTCTTTACTCTTTTTCACTGTGTAGACGATCAGTCCCACTAACATTTCCTAAATTATAAATTCTTTGATGATAATTTCATTGTTTTCATACATCCTTGAACTTGTTCACTGATCACTAAATGAATTAATTGTAACTAAAACTATTGCAGCTGTGTAATTTTCCTCCTATTCGCTTTAACTTGGCTATTTCTGTCATAGATCTGATTTTAATATTTTACTAATCAGCTGCTCTGCTACTTTATATCTGTTTCCTTTTATCATCCCTACTTCATGATTTAATTTTTATTCCTATCTTTCACGTTATTACTTTTATCAGTGTGGAGATTGTTAGTAGTATTTCAAGAGATTTATATTCACTGGAAATAATTTCTAACTGCGTACTGTCGCGTAACTATTGCGGTAGAAATTATAGAGTATTAGTTGAAATTATCAACAGAAATTGAGAATCTACTGTTGCTGCTACTTAAGGATGTGTCAGTTTATATTCTGGGAGAGAATATTGCTGAAGCTGAACCAGTGATATTATCATCGTAGATGCTCTCCAGTAGTGATAACAACAGGAACAGTAAAAAAAAGTAGCAGTGATGACTTTAGCTAAGATGTCAAATTACTTTCTGTAGACAGACTACTTCTGCACATTGTTTGCTGTTTTGTGGTGTATTATTGCTAACTATTAAAATCAATGTTGTGAAAACTTTGATTATTGTTATTATCACTTCATACCACACTATTTAACTGTTCTGCTTTGAAATTGACATCTTCGTTAAAGTCATTGTGAAAAGGGTAACGATTATACAAATGAAATAAATTTTTATAATAAACATCACATTTATTCTTCGGACAACTCAAAGCTTTTGCATGTGAGATTAGAGCAAAACAGTGAAGAACATGACAAGTGCGTGGAAGAGCGAAGAAATTGTTCAAAATGTTAAATTGCTGCATTTATGAGGGGAAGTTATGAGTGATAATAATCAGACTCAAAACAATGAGTGGCTAGAGCCTAGAGTAGGCCTCAGATGGAGCCTAAGATGAGCCTAGAAATCGATCGATGCCGTCGTGGAAGGATGCCTTAAACACATTATTTGTTTGTTTAAAATTACTGAAAAACAAACAGGCAATAAAATCTCAGGGAGTACACTCATTTCATTTTGCCAGCAGCCGGTTTTAGAGATTCAGAACTAAAATATGTCGTATAAGATATGGAAGCAGCTTAAATTGAACAAACTCATTTGTGTCAAGAAATAATTTCGGAAATCCTGGCTGTATGGGCAGTTTTTATCATAATACATCTAGAATGCATGGAGAAGCACGTCATTTTCCTACAAACCTTTTTCTTCCTTCAACCAAGTTCCAAACTTAAATTGTTCAAATTACACTGTGTGTAGTCCGGATCACCAGTGAAATACTTGGAAATGAGAAGGCTGACGACTTTATGATGTAAATCGAAATCAACGATGACGAGACTGTGGAAATAGAGTTAACGAAAGATGTAACGATGAGAAAGATGTAAACGAATATCTTCTAGGAATAATATGAAACGACTGATAAATTGACTTGAGTATGATAACGCATCCCTGTGCATAATGTTATCAAAGTTTTCATGTGAGCACTGGAATTATTGAAAAACTTGAATAGACATGAAGATGAGTGATATCAGTGACTTTCGCAAGTAAAGCAAAAAGCACTGACTGTTCACCTTTAATTTTTTCTGAATCAGGTTGAACTTTTTCTAAGTTCTCAATAGTTTCCATCAAATTTTGTTTAAAAATCTTTAAAAGTGGAATCAAATTGTATAAGTGTAATAATTAAATATAAACAACTGTGCGAAATCAATCGAAAACAATGAAATTTCGTCCTTATAACAATATATGAATCACTTTTTTTCTCGAAAGAATTTCATCAATACTACGAAAACAAATTGCTCATTTATTTGCTTTTCTTTTCAGTAATATTTCGAGATTCATCAGTTACTGGAACTTTTCCTCAATCATACTTTAGATCTGAAACTTGAAAATATTCAGAAAGCCTCGCAATATCTGTAATAATAGGCAGTTGGAACCCTTCCGGTTTATAACAAGAAAAAAATTATTATATCAAAGTTTTATCCTTTTCAGGATATTATCTATGCTTTTCGGCACACAAATCACTTAGTTTTAACTTTTAATTGTTAGGTTCTTTTATAAATAAAATGAATGAAAGAACAATATTTTTCCTAAAGACGTTATGAAAAACAGAATTTGCTGAACAGTTAAATATATAGCAAAAGATTTGCTTTCAAGTGGCCTTTTTAGTTAGATTTCTGTTGTAATCACAATATTTGCGTTCCTTAGTAACAAGTCGTAAATGTTCACTGCTTGTATATAAATGTCATTTTGAATTATTGCACTCTGACATTTCTTGGTGTCAAAGTGAAATGTACTAGCTTTATTTGAACAAATTAATATTACTTTCAAATTGGTTTTATTTCTTAGGAATTTCAATTTAGGTATTGACGCCAATTTCCTTAGGAGAGTTTGTGAGTTGAGATTCATTTAAAGACGGAGTTATTCCTTAATCAAATTTCGAGATTTCAGTTCTCTGGTAAGTGTATAATTTCTTTATGAATGGTTATAGAAAGAGAAATTAAATTCCCAATTCCTGGAATAACTAACAAGTAGAAATCTCTATTTGACTTTTCTAATAAATCAAGCCAATGACATATTTTTCTAAACACCGATAATAACACTGTGGGCTACATCCAACAAAAGAAAAAACTCACGAAATATTAATAATGAGGCTGAAAATACTTCATCATTTATCATGTGGGAAGAGCTGATGAAAGCAACGGAAAATTTGGAAAATTTAAAAGTATTATTATAAACAATTATAAAGCCAGCTACTTATGTAGAGACTTTTAATTGCTGCAATTAAAATTTCAACTTTTCTATGTGACCCCAGTTAAAAGTTATTTAAAAAAGTGTATTAAGATTACTAGTTGAAAATTCACTCTTTCGAAGATCTAGAACCAATTTTAACCAAAAACTAAGCAGTGTAGTGATGTCATGTTAATTTTTATGTGAGACACGATTGTAATGATGCTGGTCAGTCTATGTTAGAGTATAATCGTCATTGTGGATAGGGGATGAAGATTACAAGGTAATTAAATTCAATAAAAAAATATGGACACCAGGATATTCGAACTTTCGACGATGGTTGAATTCGAAGACGCTGTTTTCCTTCGGAACTTTTCACTGATTATGAATAGCATTTTTTGATGAATAACAAATTTGTGCGGAAACTTACGAAATGCAAACACGGCAAAATCTCAATGCTTAACTGAGATGTCTGGACATTTTGAAAGTTTTTTGGCCTGGAAAAACGGAATTAAATCGTTGCTGGTCTTAGGACTTAGGACAGCATATCAATAAGCATAACCAATTCTAACCATTCCTGTTCCCTTATGAGTTTTATTTATTTCATCTAATAATTGCTGGAAAGTCAATGAGCGATGAACTAATTCTAAGGGATTTAAATGATTTGCTCATGGCATTATCTAATGTCTTAAATCGGTTACTTACAATCAATATGAGTTCAACTTGTGGCTGCTGCAGGAAGAATGGATAGACCTTAGAAGTATTTCTGATTCAAACCTAGCATTTCCATTATTAAATGAAATTAAAAACTAATTTTGAGCTATGTCGTTCAGGCACGAGTCTCGAGACAGCTGCATATTTTATCTATTTATATACAACAAAAAAACGACAGCAATACACAAAGAATGAGATCAGATGGATAATATCATGAAAAGCTAACTTTATAATACTAGCTAAACAGCTTATGGACTAGTCGAAAATGAAGGAAGGACTTGACAATGTCGATTTGAGACTACAGATATGTATTTGAGAATTAAACAAGAAACGCAATGACCGAGACAAGACGATTTCCAGCTGCCTTATATAAGTTTTTTTTCCAAAAAATAGTCAAGAATGCTAATGAGACAATGACGTTCAACACAGAGGTATTAAAATTTCTTTCGAAAGATTGGCAGAGTCAAAATTTCGGTATGAAAAGTTTTGTAAGTGTTGTATTTGCCAAGTTATCCTACATAAGAGTCTTAAAATAAGGGCCAGTAAGCAGCAAGAGAGCGCGCGACAAAGCACATAAAGTGATGGAGGAAAAAGAGATATTTGATTTTCTTATTCGGAAGTCTGGTTTGAAAATTAACTTCCAAAATTTCGATTAGATTAAGACTTCTTCGAATGCCACTTTAATTTTCAATGCCCTTTTCACCCACATCAAGTTTGCGTTCAATTTAACGATTCATTTTCAAAAAATAAGTTTCAATTATCGAACTGTTGCACTTGCTTGACCACTAAATCGGCAATTTGTTGATGTGCTTCCTCTGTTGGATGAAATGCTCCAAAACTATTGCCTTGCAATCGAATCGAGTCGCTTATACTTCTAAAATTCGAAGTATTTCAGTTTATTCATGTATGATTCGTTAGATTTATTTTATCTTCCCTTAAATTTAACAAGTAATTGTAACATCCCTGTATTTTTAAAACGTTAAATTATCGCTTTTAAATCTTTTAAAAGTATAAGTACCTGAAATTGAGCTATTATATTTCTTACTTGTTACTGTAATCGAAAATTACATAACCAAACACGATATGTGTGATACATAATGGCTTTGGTGAAAGTTCTCTACGCTCTTGGATAACTGTCGGTTGTGTATTCAGAACGAGTGAGTAAACTTACCTGATCAGTGACTTGGAAGAGCAGCATCCACGTGACCGGAACAGTTCAGCGACTCCTTCAATTGCTGTCCAGCCGTACTGTTTCGATTTTTTCGTTATCAGTCTATTAATTCGTTGCAAAATTTTTTTCTCCGCCAACATTAAGTTTTCTGTGCTTATCTATGAGTAATTTCAAACTTGTTCTTGCTTTAAGGAAAAGGATTTCGCATTCCAACAACAAACATGCCATAGGAATACATCGACGTATGCTTTCTCGATACTAACGCACTAATTCCGACTTCAAAGAGCAATCCCCGCATTAAGAACTTACCCTCTGGCTCATAGACTTCTCATTAACGAAGAACAACCTTATTCTCTTCTCTTAATTTTAACAATGCCTAGACACAGATTTCCCTACCAAATATTGTATGAAATAGTACTTGTCGCATGTCGGCGCAATCCGCATCCACCACACCTTGCTCATTGCGTGTTAGATCGAAGTAATGTGGTATGACAACCTGAACAGCCCAGGTAATTTCTTAATTTCTAATTTTTAAATTTAATTTCAAACACTTTTCGTGCTACACTTAGCTTCAATTAATAAAATCGAAACTAATGAAGAATAAGTAATGAAGAACTTGATTTTTAATTAAGTTCTTCATTAGTTTCGATTTATTAATTAAAGCTGAGTATAATACGAAAAGTATTTGAGAAAAGACGATGGGGGGGAGGGGGGGGCACTATATAAAGCAAATGCAGCGATAATTTTGGAAGAGCTTGAATTTTTAAAATACTACCTGGTTAGGTTTTAGTTTCTGGATAGCAATAGCGACTCGATCTAACTGATGTGATGTGTAGAAGAAACGCATATCAATTGTTGAAAACAGAGAACCTGTTGGACCCCAAATTAAAGTGGACAATATTTCCGAATAGCCGATATCATTACCACCAACTGACATCATCAACAAATCTGGGCCAGCACCTCTGAAATTTAATTCATCTTCAGTCTCAGCAAATTTTCAAGCTATTTTAAAGGTATTCTAAAAGTCCTTTGGGCGGAGTTTTCTTTTGTTGACTCTAAGAAGTCAATAAGAGACTGAATTTTTTTTTGCAAAGCATAAGCTCAAAAAAGAAACATATAGCTAAGAATTCATTTTATTGGATAAATTTTGGAATAATTTAAAGGAAATTTTGTTTACGTCGTGATTTCGATAGTTTTGTTAAAGTATTTTAATAAGGGAAATTCTAACCTAATTTATTGGACCCAGGAGTGCTTGAAATGTGGATAGTTCGTTTTTTAATTTAAAAGTTAATGTTTTTGTCACTGCCATATCAGTATTAAGAAACCTTATGAGTGTGATCTGTTCCAAGATACTAATTTGTGAAGTACTATTGAAGACGACTAGGATTCCATTATCGACAGAGGCGCCAGTACATGGTAAATAAGTAAAATGTACAGCACTCTGTTCCAAGATCGAACTAGTGACTCGTTCGAACACTTTATAGGCCCAAGATCGAGAACTTCGATGACATCGATCTACAATATCGTATACTACTAATTGAACGATAATTAGTTTCTTTTTTAAGAAGTAGAAAATAGGATTTAAAATATTTGAAGAGTATGATGAAATTCATCTTCGATATTCAATCAGATGAGTCCCTGTATTACTTTAACCTTTCCTTCCTTTGGAATAATTAATGAAACGAGGCTATAATTAATTTAGTCTTCATAATTAGCAATTTTTCTTTGTGCACTGAAATGACAGGCCTCTCGAACTTTATTTATGCTCCTTTCGTCTTTCCTCCAGAGACACTTCCAAAGATACCTTTTTAGACAAATAAGTGTCAGGTGATTTGTGTTCTACTTGGAGAAACACTTCGTTTCGGAAAAGCATTGAACCTATAGAAAAGAGCAATGAATGCGAGTTTTCTTCTTTATAATGAGAGGTAATTAAGAAAACTTTAGCAAGATTTGAGGGGCTCTCTTTTCGTGACCCAAAGACCTCCTCTGCATGTTGGCTGAATTCTTTGATGTTGCCGCAAATTATTGCTACTCCCTTCGCTGAACAAGCATCATTTCATCCAGTCAGATACGGTTACTAATCGCTAGAGTCTTTTTGCAAATGTTCTCTACTGTACAAAGCAATTACTACATGCATCTAGGGCTAAGCTCAAATTTAAACACTAACTTGGGATATATTAAGAATAAGGGTTCAAAGGCGCCGCCGCATTTTCTCAATTATTATTCAACGGAAACAATAAGTTTCCGCACAAAACAGCATGTAATCTAAAGGGAATAGTGAAGTGAGAGTCACTAAAGAAATCAAGGTTAGATGAAATTTAGGACAATTAAATTATTTTCATTACCTGCGGATCCATCTTCAAATCAGATTATAGTTATTCGAATAAAACTGGACTTGATCAATGATAAATAACTAAGCGAAACTGACCCTTGGACTTTTAACAGCTTAAAATTCTTAAAATTTGTACTTCTTGGTGGTTTCACTTGACCACTAATATTGCTTGCTACTAAATTTCATAACTTAGTTGAGTTGGGCTTGTATTGCAGTTCAGGAAATGCACTAACTTGAAAGCCACTTTGCCATTGTCTTGTCGACAGTATTAGCTGGAACATCTGGATTACCCTCGCCAGAAGCAAACGAATCACCAATCACTCCTATCCAGTAGTCTCGAATTTTCATGCTCGTCTCTCCATGCAGCACTTTATCATCCACAAATTTTACTGATACTTTCACTATGTAATTTGACTGTAAATTAATAAGTTTAGGAATAATAAGCAAAAATGCGTGAATGCTATCTTTTCAGGTAAGATTAGGGAACACTTGCATAAACAACAGAATTAGTAAAAAGTGCAGAGGCATTTCCTGGGAATTCAGTAACAGATAAAAAGGAAGCATTAAAAAATAATGAATAACTTGTTTTGGTGCCAGCCAAGATGTTTGGCATTCTTGTGTGATCCAACAAAAATGTCTCTGGTTGTACTCATCTGAGACCGACCATTCAAAACTTTGGATTGTTCTGTTCTGCCACTTACGCAATAAACTTGAACATGCCGACAAGTGCACCAAGCCGTAATATTTCCGGAAATCTGAAGCTGAGTTTGCGAAAACCGCTCCTCTTCCATTTAATCTGAGCCTTCCAGGTCTATTCCATTTAATTTCAACAAGTTCCTCAGAAGATGAGCTTGTCTAAAATAGCAAACTTTCTCCATACAAATTACATCTTTTTCAAAGAAGTGATGAAGTTTACACAATTTCGAATGCTTGCTTACATTACAATACTGTTATTAAATTACAATAATTTCATACGCAATTAAGCCTGTATTGAATACAGAGGATAAAGATAAATAAGAACTATTTTCGTTTCATTCTCGACCTGACCATTTGTACGTTAAATGAAATCTAATTACTGATCACAGAAGTTGATGGGACTGAGGGGTGTGAATGACCAATCATTTGTCTCTTACAGTTGTCACCCAAACCCACAACTGTCAACACATTTCACTACAGCAGTGATGATCTTTGACGAACAACTTTTAAAACATGCAATTTAAGAAGTGAGAAATTTGGAACTTTTAAAAAGATTTAACAAAATCAGAAAAAGCAACAAACGCTGCACACTCCACTCAGTTTCTGGAATATGCTTAGTCACAGAGATAGATGAATAATCAAGCGATGGAAGGAATCATTTTAATTTATTTTAACAAGGGTTTCCTGAGAACTGGAAATAGCTGGTGAATGCTTGTTTCAAATTTCAACATCCAGAAAAAATTCAGTGATAATTTGGATAAATAAGTTAATGATTAGAAGGAAATAAAAAGAAAAAAATCATACCGAGTGATTGAAAATATAAACGGCAAATTTTGGCCAATTGTTAATGAGGTGAAAGAAAAATACAAAAAGTGATGGCGCAAATGGTGCCATCAGCGCATGCAGAACGGAAGCTTATAGGAATGTCGAGATTATATTTTCCGAGTTCCTGAAGAAATGATTAGGACGACCTCGAACTCCCGGTAACTTTTATTTCTGAGGAATTTAATATGTTTTTAGATTATTAGGTAATCGTTGCGACTTGACCTCCAAACACCTTCAACAAATGTACTCCTGACTTTCCGAAAACCACCGCTTCTTAAGAATTGCCGTAACCGAAAGACAAAAATTTAAATACCGCAATTTAGCAGTTAGTATTATCTCTTCAAGGTAATTTGCTGGAGAGCTAGCCTTAAGGCAATTGGCACAGCACAACTCATCTCATTCCATGCTCCCACTGACTGACTGAGGTTTCGGCTTCTCTGGTCAAGTAAACTCACCCCACTTCACGACTTCTTCAGGATTTCTGAATCTGAAACGTTGTCGGCAACATCAAACGGTCCACCATATCAAACCCTCCCTTAAATCTTGCTCTAAATATCATCTTCACGCGTCTGTGTCTCTCAAATTTAGCACTCTCTGAGTAACCCTTTCATTCTTGGTCACTGTTGACGTTGACGGGAGGAGGAATGACAAGCGAATTTTACTGCATTCCTCTTTTTTCTTTATCCAACACAATCGCTTCCAATATTTAACATGTTTTGTCTCGAGTAAATGTGCCGATATGCAAATTGAGCATGCAAATTAGCGCGCAGTCTTCCCTGACTATATGAGGAAATGACCTCTGAACTGCCGAGAGTGAGGAAGAGTCATCGACTCTCGAGGAAGATTCTCGGAACTGTGTTGATGGAGGAGACAGAAGGATGAACCAGTCTCTTCTCCTGATACAGAGACCACAGATACATACTGAAGAGAACTGAATTTACTCAATCGACACTGACGAAATATCAAAGGCCTGCCGCCTTGTTGGCTATGATAAGAAATTGGTTGGAGCATCGAATGAGAACTGGTAAAAACAAAGAAAAAGCCAGTTCCACTTCCTTCCTTCCTTTCTCCCCTCCTTGCCAATAAGTACAGCCTTATTTCCTGTCCACCTTTCCAGAAAATTAAAAACTGCTGAAATTGCCTCTCGAAGAAGTAGGAAATAACCTTATCACAAACGGATTTAGTGGCCCCTTTCTAAGAAGTTTGCCAAAGTTATTCTCTGTTTGACATTAAATCTTAAAGTTCACCTTAATTTGAATAGAACCAGGACTAACACTCATGATTGCACCAAGTTATGGATCTGTGTGTTGGAAAAATTGTCTCAGCTATCCAGGATTTGGATTTAGATGAAAAGTGAGTCTGCANCCCGGACTAACACTCATGATTGCACCAAGTTATGGATCTGTGTGTTAGAAAAATTGTCTCAGCTATCCAGGATTTGGATTTAGATGAAAAGTGAGTCTGCAGATTGGACCGAAAATAGCCATGTTACAAGGGAAGCTAAAAAAAGTCCAGTCGGATAGTTTCTTTTCGAGTAGTTGACTATGGGAAGAAAATGTTACTGTTAAGATTGAAAAGAATGCGGTGTTCTCGAGAGTGAATTCATCTTTGGAAGTATTTTCGTCGCTGCGAAAAATTAAGCGAAGAGACGCAGTTAACTTCATTCACTTCCCAAGAAGCATTTCAAAGATGCTTTTTATCAAAAGTTAATGCCTTCAGGATCGGTTCTTTAGTAAAATCAACGGGTGGTGGGGGCTGCATAATACAATAGCATTAATAAGCATTCCTTTTCTAGTGGACATATTCAGTGACGCACCAGAATTTTGCACCATGATGCTCACGCAATATACGTGAGCCGGTAACATATTTCTTTGTGGAATGATAGTCATCTTACCATTTATTTATTACATAACGGAATTAAAAAAGAAAATGAAATGAACACAAGTTGCTTGATTCTATTTCGTCACGAGAATCATCGTGATGTCTTTTCTTAAAGAACGCTTCCAGAGTGAGCAAATGTTTCTTCTATTCTGCAACTAGATACTACTGGACAAATTTTCACTTCTTCGGAGGAAATTTTAAAAAAAAAGTTTTATTTTTTGTATACCTTACAGTTTCGCCTCTCTCTCTCTCTCTCTCTCTCTCTCTCTCTCTCTCTCTCTCTCTCTCGTGCCCAAAGATTTTATTTTTCCAAAACGTTTTTACCTTTTGGTTTCAAAATTTTGCGATGTAAAGGTGCTAGGAAAATGAAAAAATATTAAAAACTGAATCATTCATTATCTGTCTACTTGTAAGGATACTAAGTCAGAGGTATCCTTGTTTTCAATTATCTATTATTTTATACAAATATATTTTTGATCCAAATCTCGATAATTTTTTTTCTCGTGTATTACTAGATCAAATTATTGAACAGTGAAAGAGGGGAGGGAAATATTTTCTGCACACAGCATAATAATCTTCAATTTGTTGCAAATGTTTTCACTAAATTTAATTCAAATTGTGACAAAAATTTTGGAGGGCCAAACACTAGAGTTTGAATTGCATAAAATCACGAATAATTCCATTTTGCTAGCTTTTCTTGCTACAAAGTGAGCTTCGTCCACTGATGGACCATTTAGATAGCTAAACATAATTCGTTCAAAGTTTTTTCCTTCTTTTTTAAATTTTATAATTTCAAGATTATCTGATTTCCAGTTCTTCAATCTCCTCCAGTCTAGTCATATATATGTTTACATTTTCACAAGCATCAAAAAATAACAAATTCTTGTTAAACTGGCGGGACAAATTAATTTCATTACTTCATCTTGGACAAGCCAGACAGCTTCACAATCACTAGCTAATAATTGATCTAAACTCTAGGGATCAGTTTCGTACTGAGATTTTTCGATCAGCAGCAATGATACAAAATGTTCTGAATTAAACAAAACTTCTTACACCGTGGCACTTTGCTTTCCAGATTAATCTGATGCAAAATTTGATCTTATTTCTAAACAGCTGATAACAGCCTGTTCAACTAATAGCACATCGCATTGATACCAATAATACAAAAAAGAATAAATCAAATTTTATACATTAGCAATTATATGTATTCTAATCTTGTCAACAATTTACCTATGCACACCTTATTGACAATATTAACACAAAACTTCTATGAAATTCCAAAAAAAAAATGCCTTCCTTGGAAATTTTGTAGTTTTTTGAAATCATAAGAATAAAAGTTTCTGAAGCACTGGAAATCTTATAAAGCAAAATATAGCACTGAATTACTCGCTCAAATCAATGACAATTTCACTCCTTAACTTTTGCTGTTACAAAATGAACTTCACATATGGACCATTTGGATAGTCAGCTATAATTCCTCTAAAATCTGTCTTAAAGAATTGTGAGACTAACTGATGAAGTTCCTGAAGCACTAGAAATTTTATAACAAGCAAAAATTTGTAGTCTTTTAGCAAAAAATATATTTCTTTTCGTTAATGGAAGTAGTACAGCAATGAATTGTCATGGTAGAAAGAGGACAGAAAATTTGATAAGTTATGCGTTTTTTTTTTAATAAGTAATCCAAAATTTAAATTTAATAAAATCTCTAATAATAGATCCTAGTCCTTACATTTATAGCAGATTGACAAAGCCTCTGCACTTCATGCAGCAGTTTACGAAATTTTTGCAAAATGTTGCACAAGTAACTGATAAAGCAAAATAAAAGAGATTGAAGCAACAATCAACTTTAAAAAACGATTTAAACAGAATGATAGGAATTTGAACTGACGACTAATAAAGAAAAAAGTTGCGGTTCCTATTTACTTTGTCGTGATAAGTCTTTCTCATCACTCAATTAAGCTAAGTTTAGGCCTTACTGAGGCACTTGTAATACAGAATTTAAATAACGCAAATTCTGCCCCTCTTCATATTGCCACAATCAGACGCACCCATACTCGTACCAAATAGTACCAATTCCCGAACTAATTGAGGCTTCATTCTGCCCAACATTCTCATATATACTAATAGTCCTCTCGCTCCTTTCAGTTTTATCACAAACCACACTTCGTCTTTCGTTTTCTGCCGGAAGGTCACCTGGACATGAGCTGGATTCATTGTGTTCTGAGTTGGGTGTCGATGTATCTTTCGCGGAAAATCCGGCAGAGTGTTTTGTAGGAGTCTGCAATGCCAGAAGAATCCATGTCATTCTGATTACACGTTACGATTTGGAAGAATCAGTAAAGACCTGGAAGAAACTTACCATAACTCGCCCTTTATAGGGTGGTGGTGGTTTACAGCTAATTTCTGGTCTCGTTGCGCAATTTCTCGATTGATATGGAGGAGGAGGGGGTCTGTTCTGAGGATTTGGTCGAGGTGAAGAATGTGGTGACAGTGAATGCATCGAGGAGGACACGTCTACGCCACGTTCAGAGCCTTAACAGAAAGCTTTCAGTTCATTTCATGCTGTTCCTTAATGCGAAAAAGCTTTCGGAGTTAAACCCCTACCACTTAAGCTCATGACATCTATGCCTCGTTCATTGGAAGTGGCGCTGCGTCGCATTGAAGAATATTCAGTATGGAGGACATTTCTCTTAAATGAACAGTGGACCGAGCTGTTCTTGGAATCCGACCCTGAAACAGTGATGGTAGAATGAGTATTTTTTCTTTTCGTAGACAATTAACGAAGACGGAAGGAATGAAACTGAACATACTTTCACTACCATTGTGTCGCAAGTTGTAACTTTTATTGATTAGCGTCAGTTCATCAGATGAGCTGCACGGCTGATCATCAAGAGTTGAGCAATGTCCTGAACGGATAAACAAGCTAGTAAACAACGGAAGAACAACAACAATTTGCATCTTGAAGAATCAAATTTCAATTAAATGAAGAGAATGCAACGATTTGAACGTATTTCAAACTATAATATTCTCGACGGAAAGACAATGTTAATTACGAATGTTCAAATAACGAACTACTCCATAATGTCTGCAAACAAACATTAACGGAAATGGATCTCATGAAAGGCCGAAAATCCAATCTCACACGTTTACCTTTCACTTTAAATAAATGATACTGAATACATTAGGTATGACATTTAAGGCTAACATGCGCTTGTCGCATGCCGAAAAGTGTCAAAGAACGTGAACAGGTGAGCAAGCAAGCCATGCGCCTACAAATCACTTTATTTTTTGTTTGTCAGGAAATCACAATATCAGCTTTTCTATGCAAACAAACGGATTGTCTTTCGAACAAACAAGTTGGAAAGCAGACAAAATCTTCCCTCTGTAATACTAATTTCTCTTCTGCGCCATTTGGAAGAAACTTACAGTTTATAAATTCAATTTCATTTTTCACCTCTAAATTTTTTCAATGAAATCCAATCAGCTAAAAACATAAATTTTTAAGCTCAGTAGATAAATCCAACTTAGAGTTACCAACAAACATTAAAAAACATTTCAACAATGAAAATCATTGCGTGAAAAACTGAAAATAAACATTTGGATATAAGAATATAAGAGAAATTTGGTTAGCAGCCTAAGTTAACATTTCTTCGATTTCCATGTTAATTGATAGGTGATCCGTCCGTTGACTTCCAAATCTCAGGAAAGGGTCAAAATGTCACAATAAACCGAAGAGAAGTTTTCCTTCAGGAATTCTACAAACAAGTGCACTATTTCTGCATGCAGGAGGTATGGTATAAAATAAGCACACAGATGATAAAGAAATTACAATTATAACAAGAAAAGGTGTGATGCCATTGAATTTGAATTCAGAAAACTTATGACCAGGTGTGATTGCAAAAAAAAAAAAACTTAATTCTTCAGATTGCAAACTCAAAAAAATCAATCCTGTGAATTACGAACTTCAAAACAAATAAGATAGAATCAAATAATGGAACCTTGGTCACTGAAAAGTGAACGATGTGCACCACATAAATAGCATGCAAAGAAAACAGCCGAAGAAGAAAGAGTGAATATCAGCCTAGGCTCGATATTTCAGTTATAATTCACTTCTGTACAGATTCGTTGTGAACTGCGTAATAGTACCACTCTTTTCAGGCTAGCAAACATTGTCATAGAAACTGTTAGGTCTTCCTGATCTTGAAATATGATCCCTTAGGGAAGAACCAAAGGAGAGAACGATCTCAGGTGTACTGCTACGAGAACGAAAGGCAACTGTTCGACTTTTAACTGAAGATCGTTCATCTGAAGCAAAACTGGTAGAGTGCTTTGGAATAATAACCCTTTGGACTTTATCTGAAGTTTCCTTAAAATGTAAACTGTTATTAAAATCGCTGTTGTGATTGTGATGAGCGGTTATTCCCACGAAGTGGTTTTGACGCTCCGTCGGTAACTGACCATTTGTGTGCGATGAATTGTGTTCCACAGCTACCGTCGTCATTACTTCCGCTGCCGAATAATCACTTTTTTCTCCAATACTACCGCCATTTATAGACCTTTCGGTAGACGAGAGGATACTACCGCAACCATTCATGCACGATTTATGCGGTCCGGAATTCTGCAACCAAATTGATGAAAAACAATATAGGAAGAATAGATGTGAATTTTTTCACTTTTCTAGATGCTGACTCGAAAATAACTTGACTGATTTCTTACAGACTGTTATGAACTTGAATATCCAAAACAGCATTTAATAAAAAACCATTAATTTTTTTTTAATTTGAAGGTTAGACTAAAAGAACTAATGGGATGAAGGAAGTAATAATATCTTCCATCACAGTCCTAAGGTTAATATACACCTTGGGAATGAGCGCTTTGGCGGCTCGTTTTACAAATGTCGGCTTCTCTTTGGTTGCTACGTTTTTGCTGTCCAACATATGAAATTGTTCCATTATTTTTCCTTCTAATTTTTCTTTATGACTTCTCAATGATGACAATTTCTCCTGTAAGGAAAGTTTCTCCCTCAAAAATACTGCAAATATTGTTTGAATTTTGAGGGAATTAACTTTTCATGTCATAAATGTTTGGAAATTTCGAGCGTGATTAAAGTTTCTAGAGAGAAAGAATTAAGTGGGCTTAAAAAAAGAGAATAGGCTGGGGGGAAGCTCTTATTTCCCTGATTCAATATCAATTGAATTTGTGTTTGTGTTTTTTTTGTTATCTTGCAGTACATGAAGTACAAAATTTCGGAAAGGCCGGAAGGTTAAATAATACCTGAAAATCTCTCTGTTCACTACCACAGCTGTCCTTATTGTTTAACGTTCTGGTAAGGAAATTTTGGTTCTGTGTCAAGAGACGGTTTATTTGTCGGTCTAAAGTTCGGCTTTCCTCCTCCAATGTTTTGTTCAAATGTGCAAACAACTGAAAGTATCTACAGTCAAAATTATACCTTTCTCTTCAGTCTCCTCAAAATTCATTATTCTCTCCTATTTAAAGGTAAAAATGAATTCATAATCAATTTATGATTAATTATAAGTTTCATCACATCTGAATTAAATTCGCATCATTTTGAAAATTAAAAAGCTTCTGAAGTTTAACCTCGACAAAGAAATTTAATTAGAATTTATACCTCAATTTTCTGAAGCAGTTCTGCAATTTCCAAGTTGCGAGCTTGCAACTTTCTTTGCAAATCGTCAACCTGTGCTATTAGACGTTCATTAATTGAACGCTGATTTTGCTCAGCAAATCGAAGCTTCTGTAACTCGTCCTCAGCAAGCTGTGCACTGCGCACCAAAGAAATGTTATCTTTGCTGCAAATTAGGTATTGAAGCGAAAATGAAATTTAAACTCAACTTTAAAAATCTTCAACCTGTACGACACTCACCGCACTTGCTCGTAATTGTTGCGCAGCGATATCATATCACTTCGCATAACCTGTACCTCACGATCATGTCGTTCACGCTCTTCTGCAAGTGTTAACTTCAATTCCTCAAGTTGTCGACGTTCGTTTAAAACTTCCTCAGAAGTCCCCTGGAACTATTAAAAAATATCAGAAAAGTAAATTTACTTTCTACTGTTGCTGGCGTATCCCCGCAAATTTTCCTCAAGTACTATGAGAAAATTGTGACATCAAATGCAGGAAATTTCACGTTAAACTATACTTTATCATTCTTCAATTTAATCTTTAACAATGTGTTATCATATTTCGCACGATCATAATCAGCACTGAGCATATCATGCAGCGTTTGAAGGCGATCGTGATCCATCAGAAGTGCGCTGTGCATTGATTGCAGTGATTCCTGAAACATCAATTTGCACTGAATTTTCTTCGAACACAAAATAAAATCCGAAAACATTCGTAAAAGAAAATTTTTTGAAATTGTTTTGTAAAAATCTGACAAAAATTGAAATATAGAAGTAGAGAATTTCAAATAAGGCCAAATATGAAATACTTGAAGCTTACGAAATCAATTTTTGTGGCTGATTTTTCTTCTTCACAAATTCTAATCTGTTTTTGCATTTCCGCATTATCCTGTCTCAATAGTTCTTCCTGCAATGGAACGAATTCCACCAATCTCAAAAGTGGTAAATATTTTTGATAACTATTTTTTTTTTTTGTGCTGAGCATCCTTTCAAAACAATTATGTTGTTAAAATTTAACATACTACAGATATACCTGAAGCTGAAGATTCCGCACGGAAACTTGAAGCTTTGCTAGTTCAGTATGCAATTTATTACGACTTGCCTGAAATGTACAAACATGAGAAAAGAATTTTTAATGGCAGTCACTTTTCAAAAAAAAAAAAGCATAAAAAGGAACGATACGTTGCGAAATTCTTGAACCACTTAATGCATTACTTCGGACCAAGTCGGTAATAAAATGAAGTAATAGTGATTTATAGAATTAAAGAGAAAAATTTTTGAAGAAAATTAAAATTCAATTCAGACAAAATAAAAGCGATACCGGAAAAAGATTTATAATATAAATGACTTGTTGATAAGGGGAATACGAAAAAAAAAAAAATGTATCGGTCCTCACTTGTTGATCTAGCCTGAAGGAGTAAACAAACGACAAAGGTTCTAGCATAACATCAGAATCTGTCAGTCGACTTTTATACAAAATGACGATAAAATGCAATGATGATAAAAATAGTGATAATATTGATAAAGACAGCTACAATACTGTGTCACACGTCCATAGAGAAATTTGCTTATCTCTTAGCTGCATTTCTTTACAGCTCGTTAATTAATATAAAGTACATACAGCAATTACTATAATAAGTCTTTATGATTTGCGAAGAAATTCGTAAAAAAATGCGCAGAAATGTATCTATCATATCACTACTGCTATTACCATACTATCATACCACTTATTATCATATCACAATATTATCATTATTGCCATTATCACTATTGTTATTATTACCTCTATCACTATCACTACCTTGATTATTCAATAGCAAACACTTTCACCGTTTTTACTATGCACTTAAACATGCATGTTTCTGTAAACAGGCTCCATTTCTTTTATCTCAATAATTTTGAATGGTTTCCCCGTTCACTCAATTAAACTTGTATCTACTGACCATTAAAAAAAAAAAAAAAAATTAGCTGTTATTGACTAATTATAACATACTTCGAAAGTTCTAAAATTTGAAAATATATAGATTTCACTAAAAGAAGAACATTTGTTTTTCTAAGAATAATTTTTAGAAAAACCGATAATGAATTAAAAAAGAAGAATCGGATAAAAAATAAGCTGATGCTAGACTCCAGATTATAAATGAACTGATAAATCTTCAATTTAAATTACACATTGGGATTTCCAAATGAGGAGCCATAAATTAAATGAAAGTGTTTGGCTTGAAATTAATTCAGGTACATATGTTCAGGTAAATAGCTTACGGCATCTTGCTCCAACTCTTTCAGTTCCCTCTTCAGCGATGTTACTTCACTACATTTTGATGAAGTTTCCTGCTGCATTTCGCGAATTCGTTCTTGCAAAAGAAAAACCTGCAATTTAAGTTAGTTCCTTTCTTTCTAAACAAAAAGTGCTAAGTGAGAATACATGCCTGCTCCTTAATATTTCTATTTTCTGTAGTTAGCTGGCGTACACGATCGTCGCTTTCGTTCAAATCGCTTTCTGATCTTCTGAAAAAAATTTTTTTCACGGAAACCTATCGTTTATATATTTAATGATGACGCTCATCAAGAATTGTAATAATCCTCTATGCTAAAAAGTGTGTTAAAAATGCTTTGAAACACGAAGGATTTTTTTTTCTTCCGAAGATGAACTTGTTAACTTAAAGGTTAATAGCATGGCGTTGTTTGCTGTGTCTCAAAAGAAAAGTTATTAATTACTGGCTCCTATAATTGTTGAATTTCGATGTAGTAGATAGAGTAAAAAGTAATTAACTGATTGTAAATGATAAAGATAATATTAGCCGTCAAGAAAAATACTTGTTGATGATAACTTGAGAAGAGAATTGAGTCAATCCTGAGCACTGAATTTCTAAAATGCAAACAGTTATGAAGGTTGCAGAGGAGAAGAGTTTATAATGAATGAAGTGAAGATGGATTACTAATTATGACAGTTGCAGAAGGTCATGGAATGGTTACCTGTAGAGATGCCTGAAGGACACATATGGTTAAATTCATCCCAAGATAACCTCAACCACTAACAGCGAGGAGAAACGAGAATGCTACCGGTGACCATTAGGACAGTATAGGTAGTCCCATTACGATGCGATTAGAAGACTGAAACAGTTTTCTCAGTGACCTTAATCAGCTTGAGAATTCAAGAATATTTAATCTGAGGTCGAAACTCAGATTTGTTTATAATATATTCTGAGATCGAGATTCAGTTAAGCTTATGAATGATTCTTGGCTCGAATTTAATCGATGAAACAAAATTTGAAAGTCTAGAAAAAGAAAATGAACAGTGCGAACAGAGATATAAATAGCATTTTCATATGAAAAGCAAGGAAAATTTGATGAAATAAAAGATTAGTGATCGAGGAAGCTATCGGAACCCACTAGACAAAGTAAATTGGACTAATTTATGTCACCATTGTGCCTAGTGATTATTTCGCGAGAAACTTGACAGAAAAAATGAAATTAGTCTGTAATTGATAATTGTTATAGCCTGCTTTCGTTTATCAATATATTGCGTAAATATAAGGCTGACTGGATCAATATCTTATCAAACCTTCGTTCATTAAGCTAATTATGCCTACCGATGATGCAGCATCTAATTAATAGGAAGTTGCATTGTGAACTGTCACAGCAGCGAAAGGTGTGTCGGAGATTTATATTTTAAATCAATAACAATAAGAAGAATCTATAAATGTCCACTACGAATGACCACACAGGATGATGCAAACAGCGCTACTAGCCATTGACCAGAAAGGTCTGTTGGTAGTTACAATGTACATTCTATCTAAGAATAGTTCTGAGAAAAAATAATATAAGAGAAAATATAGATAATATAAATATCATATAATCTGTCCAGTCACAACACTCGGCAATTCTTCTGTCGTTTTCTTTATTTAAATAAATTAAATATGATAATTTTAAAACAGCAATTGGTGCTACCAATTAGCGCTAGACAAGGAGCTGAAAAGAGAAAACTACATCTAAGCTAAAATTAACCAATCATACTTTTGCCAAGAATCATGCATTAAGCGGAAGTAGCGACATGCTGATAGTATTTGGGCATGTGGATGCAAACAGAGGTGCAGACTGAAAGTCAAATAGGTAAAGTATAATGCTAATTGAAATCCTTAAAAGAAATGTTAAGAATTGAAACAAGTGACATATTGGGCCTAAAGCTAACAAAAGAGTCGACTCGAGCAAATGGGAGTACTCGAACTTTACAGATGGAACTCGAGTAGATTCAGACAGAAATGCATTCGCTACTGGAAATATACACTTTAGGGTGAAATTTCAACTGAATTTAATTTTAATTATCAAGTTCCAAAACAAAAGTTTTAGCACAAACCTCAATCGCTCAATGTCCTGCCTAAGATCATTCAGTTCAGCGATCTGTGTATGTTGCTGTAGCCTTAGGGCATCAGCTTCTCGCCTTGCAGCTGTGAGTGCTTTCATAATGACATCGTCAATGATTGTGATGATCCTTTCATCATCATCGTTATCATCATTATCACCACTATCATAATTGGACTGCATCATTTGCATCTCACATTTACCACCGTTCAACTGAATTGATACACAGATAGAACGTAATCGTGATATCAGGTCACTACATCGTGATTTTGCAGTTACCAAATCCTCCCGAAGACGATCCATTTTTCTGAGTTCCAATTCAAGCTGCAAATGTATTAATACTATTTTATATCTTTAATTTAAATTAAATTGGTGCACATTCTAGAAAATTATATGGATAATATCAGATTTCCTTCACCATTTACAAAATGAAGCATAAATTCGAATTGTAAATTAAATTTGGATCCAATTTTTCAGATTTGATCAGATTTTGGAGTAACAGTAACACTCTGTAACGTAGCTTCTCCAGTGATTTCTAATGTCATGAAAAAGAATTTCGTGATGATATGAGTTTAAAACTGTTAAACAACTGTTGCAGAAGAGTACCTGCTGATTAAGCTGTCGATTCTCACTTTCTAATTCGTTTATCCGACTTCGACATTCCATCACTGCTTTTTCACAGGCTTCCAGCTTTTTTTGAACATTTTCCATATTCATACGCTGTAGTTTATTCTCTTCTATGCGACCTTCAAGTTCCTCATTAGTTGCCTAAAATTTAAAACTGTTTTACCAAATTAGTTTAACCTGGAAGAAATGCAGAGGAAAAGAATGATAAATAGTTGAATTCTAATTATGAACACTGAAACAGGATATAAACGAGGTGAATAAACCATTAAGCTACCGCAAATATTATAGCGTTTTCCAACTGGCATTACCTTCATTTTACAATTCCAAAATTTTATGAGTTAGTTTAGATATTCAAAGAAATAGTAATATTTAATATATTATCTTACTATCGTTTATGTCCGAGTAAGTCCAATTTATTATTATTAATAGAATTACTGCTCGGCTTGAAAAAGTAACATCTAAAAATTGTATTGAAGATTACTGGTAACAAAAACAAGTTGTAAGAAAGGTCGTTGATCATATCGAAAACAATAGCTTAATAATTCGAATGATATGACAAAAGTTATCCAACATGAACCTTTTGAGCATTTCGTTCACTTTCTAACAATTTCTTCTGCTTTTCCAAATCACAAACAGTTTGTTCCGCCTGCTCCAACTTATTTTTTAAGTTCTCATTATCAGCCGCTAACATCTGCTCCTTTCCGGACAATTTTTTAAGCTCCTCATCTGTCTGAGTTTTCTTTTCCAGCAAGCCATTGATTATCTTATCTTTAACTCGTAAACTTTCTTCCAATTCTGATACCTGCAACATTCTCTTTAAGCACTGGTTTGAATCTTTCCATTTTGCTGGTCTTTTGCTGAGAATTCATCCCTAATATGAATTTCAGTAGTGCAAAAATCTTACACAAACTTCTCTTACTTTTAGTCAAAATTTCAGTAGGGCAAAATTTTACAAAATTTATCTTGTACCGTTCTTGTACGATCATTTCCCAGCTCCTGCTGGAAATCATTTTGAAAGTCGGAAAACTTCTTCCTTGCTTCCTGTAAATTTTGTTGCGCTAAATCTCGCTCCACCACCAACGCACTGCACAAATCGTAAGTCTATAAGTTTCTCACGACATATATTTAAGGTTTTTTTTTGAAGTGTTAAACAACTGTGTGTTGACAAACAAAACTAGAAATTTATCGTGTTTATTAATATTCTATTTAATTGTTCATTGAAATGTTTTTGTTATATATATATAATATTTCACAATCTTTAATTTCATTGCGAAACCTTGTAGAATCAAAATAGTGAAACTAATTAAATTCCCCGTCAGTCTCCATTATGACCATCAAAATTTAAAGATTCAAAAATATTCAAAAGCGTAGTATATACCTTCTGATACTGCGAAGTAATCTGTGACAAAGACATCTGAAACTTCTGTGCTTGTTGACTTAACATATCACATTCCTTCTTCTTTTCCGATAGTTCTATTTCAGCTCGCAATAATTTAGCATGGACTTCACCGGATTCATCACAGTCACTAAATTTAAAAATTAGGAGAATATTTCAGCCCATTCTACGAATCCTATTTTGAGCAGAAGTCCGGAACAGTAAAAGTTTTTCGGCTTTCACTAAAAAATTTCATGCGAACAAGGTTGTGGTAGTTGTTATTAGCGAAAAATTTGATACAAAGATTGAATAGCAAAGAAAGAGTTCATTCCGGTTCAAACGATATAATATAAATTCCAACTTTGCATTCTCGAGTTTCGTCTTCAGTTTTCTATTTTCTAATTCCAACTCCAGAATTCGCTTTTTGTCATCATCAGCTATTTGACTTCCCAACGACCCGAAATCCTCTCCGTGCTGACATTCATTCATGCATTCCAACTTTCGCTCCAGTGCTAGGCTCTTTTGCTGTTCACTTTTCAGCTCCCTTTCCAGCCGACCATTTTCCACTAACAAATGTTCTATTTTTTCCCCATCCTAAAAGTTTTGAAATTCTGTCAATAAACTTCAGAAAAATCTCCGGTATTAGCAGTTCTGTATTATCATATCATTTTATTTCTTCCCTTAAAAAACAAACCTTAGTGATATTGTCAACATACTGTCTTATTTGATCTTGATAATCAGCTAATTTTGTTTCCATATCTAAGTGATTTGATACTTTCCGCTGACATTGTTCAAGTTGATCTTCTAATACCGAACAAGATTCTTGCATTAGTTCATTTTCTTCTTTTAACTGCTAAAAAAATGTAAATTATAAAAAATGTGAATGAAAATCAAAAAAAAAAAAAAAAGTGGAGAAGAAATCAGGATGACAGGCTGATAAAAAAACATTGTTGTTCATATAGAGAAAGAACGATCCAACTCTTCTTCCAAAACTATTTAAAAATTCAAGTTCTTAGGAAGAGGGACAGAAACTGGAGTAGTCTGATTTGAGAAATAGACGGACGCTTCATAAAAATATAATATTCTGAAAGGAAATTGAGCGAAAAAACATTGCATCATAACCCGAAGAAGGAACTCACCGATACCCTAGATTTGAAAAAATCCAATTCTGATAATTTTTCCTTCAGCTTACCATTATCAGCCTCTAGCTTATCATAATTAGCCAGCTGAAATTAAAAAAAATAAAATATTACTGAAATAAAAAACAGGAGATTTATTGGAAGCGAAAGCGGATGTTTAGATGATCCAGATGAAATTTCCAGACATAAATTGGCTTTTTTTTTCTCCAGTGAGCCTTAATCCGGTCTATAAGAAAAAGGAAAACAAAGATATTTATAGACTGTCTGAAATCAACGAACAGCACACATTAAGGCTATCACCCTAGCAACTGACCTTATGCTGTAAGCATTCAAGTTCGTCACGGTAATCCTTTGCCGCACGAGCATCTTTGACAAGTTGAAGTCGTTCCTGCTGCATCTTCAGAATGCTTACTTCACGAGCTTCAGCCTCATCTTTTAGCTCCGCGATCATCTCTTCTCGTTCCTCTCTGCATATCATATCGTACTTAAACAACTGCTTTTATCATATCACTAGGTAAAACCCACTGTTGGGCAAAAAACATTAGCAGTCCACGTAGGTAGGCATTCTTTGAAATGACAGTGTCCCTAAACTTGTATATAAAAGAAACTATTAAATAAGAAGGAAGTCAAACATCACACCAGCGAAAGCAACCTCAGGGTAAGTTATGTTATTTCATTTAAAAAGAATCTGCATGAAATGAAGAAAGAGTGGAAAGAAATTAAAGCTATTAATGATCTTAGCGATGCAAAATAATTAATTAATGCTCAGAAGATTTCAATTTTAAATACTGTTAATCACTGTTTCATTGCTTAAAATTATCGAACAGAATAAGGTGCAATCATTTTCACGGCGTTTTGGTAGAATTTTGTTAACAGTCACAATCGACTATTTTGGAAATATAATTGAAATTAAAATATGACGTGGGACGATTTCTATATTTACAAAATTTCTGGAATCCATCCATATTCTCAAGAATTGGTAAAACATAATTAAAATAATCTTATTCAGTTTGAGGTGGTATTCAAGACTTTTAAAAAAACAGACTTAACCATTAAGTGTTGAAGTTTTTGTCCAAAACATATTGCAAGCAAGACAAGACAGTTGCACTTTGAAGATTCGCGAGATCGATTCCGACGTTTTAAGGTGCTACGCATTTGGTAGATAAGAAACGTGAAAATTTCGAAAAATTCTAGCTCAACAAATGAACTTACAGAAGCGAGCAATAATATTTAAGAAAGTTTTAAATCAACTGCCTTGCTCTGAAGTAAGTATTGAATGGATGCTTCCGTATAAATGAGCTTACATCATATTTCTTAACTTTCGCAATTCGGCTTTCGCTGATGCAAGTTCAACACTGCCATGTCGTTCCATTGCACTCGGTGATGGCATACGATCTCCTGGAATTTGCAACTTCAGACAATTTGAACAAGTAGACAAGAGTCAAAGATAGAGGATGAGAAGAAATATCATGCTATCACAAACCATATTTGGCTTCTGATAGCTTTGTAGGTCTTATCACTTCACTGGACATTGATGAGGAGGCAGTTGTCGCGCTGTTTTCATCGCTTTCCTGTGGCAGAAATGATGAAAGAAGAAGACAAATGGCACTTTTATGGATGAGTGAGTAGAAATAGTGAAACGTTTCTCATTATTCAGAGCAGAATGAGCTGTCCTGAACGATCTTTTGACTTTTTTTGGAGGTTGACAAAAACAGAAGTTTTTTTAATTAAATTTAAAGTGGTGAAACTAACTCGTTCAGTTGACATTTCGTACAATTTACTGGCGTACGTGTCACGCTCTTTTATTACACTGTCCAAATGAGCCAATATAGTTGCCTTTTGATGGTTCTCTGAAATCAGCTCTAAGCTCTCGACGTTAAGTACACAGTCACCTTCTTCTGCCACCTGAAATACACAATTTCCCGGAATCATATTACAAATCCTAAATATTTTATTAACTGTGCACCTAAGACGAGGTGTCAGTTCACGGTGTTTATACAAATTCCTGAACAGTAGGATTATCATTATTTGATAATCATCAAACAGCCTCGTAATCTTTTCACTACTACTGTTGCTTGCTTGCGATATTTGTCATCCGCATTTAAATGATCCATAAAAGTTATTAATTCCAAAAATATCTCTTGCTAAAATCTAAAGTTTTCAATGAACATGAAGACATTGAATTGTCAGGAAAAAATCAATTCTTTGGCTTCAAGAAGACATCTAAAAAGAGATTATTTCATAACTGGAGAAATATACAAATTTTTGAAACTTCGTTCATTTCATTTTCTAAACAGTTTTTTTTCAGTTGAAGAAAGCAAAAGTGAAGCTAATCACTTCGTAAGGTGTTTGAGCCAGAAAATTATACTTCATCGCTCTTCAATATTATATTCATTTTGCACTGTTTGTATTGAGACAATACAATGAGAGAAAAAGTAAACTGAAAATTACTAAAATACGCTTTTAATTTAATCCGAATTCAAAATTTTATTCTAAGATGCACCAAATTATAAAAGAGCCTAACGGCAGCTGTTTTCTACAAGTAAACTTAGCTGATAGTTTCACTTCTAGAGGAAATCAGTCGGTTATACTAAAGTTCACAAATATTTTTGTCATAAATATAATCACACTTCCATCTCCAGTGCACTGTGCTCTCTCATCATTTCACGCGGAGGCATTTAGTTACCAGGTGATGCGACGTATGATCACGTCATATGTCAAGTCTCATTTCGTTGGCTTCAGAATCTTTCTTCAAGTGATCAGCACGTTGTCCACTTCTTTACTGCTGCAACTACATAAAAACTTCCCATGAAGTGATAACCTTTCTGATCTGATTTAGGAGAGCCGTTTGTAAATCGGTTTCCATACGTTTGATGCGTTCAATGAATTTTCCCCGTTGTTCACCCTGTACCGCACATCCTAATAACAATAACAGCACATTGTTTACATCCGATTCGCAACCATCTGAAATACTTTCTACCAGTAAATAAATTATTAATAATCTGTCTGATTAATCATATCGATTCCTTAATGTTTATCGAAGGAATGAAAGTTTGCTATGAATATAATTCTCCTTTTTCCAATTGTTTCGGTTAGCATGACAATTATGCACTATTTGGATTTGCTTTGAATTTAATTCTTTTTTTTTTTCGGCAATAATTGCAAAATATTACAAAAATAGATTTAAATTCCAACTGAAGTAGGGGAAGTAACCTTATTTACAGCATTCCAATGGAATTCAAAGTGTTCTAAATAAAAAGTAAAATTAGCAACGAGAAAGAGAATGGCTTTTGCATTAATGTGCAAAGCATGCAAACAACAAGATTTATTATTTAAACAGGTGCACTGTCTTGCCAAAAATGATTCAGGTGGAAATAAATGGAGCTGTTAAGAGCACATCTGAACGGTGCAAAATTAACAAAACAGTCCTTTTTTTGTTTAATGAAAAGAAAAGTAGGAAGGTTAGTGTAATAACCATGTAAGTATCAATTTCGACCAAAATGTTAATTTCGAAATTAATTCTGAACAGCTATCAAGTTTAAAAAAAACTAAGATAATCAGACATAATTGATATGTTTGCTTGCATAGCTACCAGTCATTTTAGAACAACGTTATTAATTGGAAAAAGCCAAGACAGACTGCAAATGAATTTGACTCTGTCTAATCTGTTAGTAAATTCACGAGCCACAACGATCAATCAGCAAATTAACAGTTGCGAACAGTTTATCCACTGCCAACGATCATTGGTTTTAGTTAGTGAAGAATAAATAAAAAAACTTTTTTTACGATAAAGAGAGGGAAAAACTGCTTATAAGAGAGAGGGAGAAAGGAAACGAAGCAATTAGAAAGCAGAAAGCACATTATTCATCTTTATCTCTCCGTTGATATGAATTAACCTCGAATGGTAAGCAGCAGAGAGCGTACGTAAAGTAGTAGCAGGTTTCAAAAAGTCTAATTTCTCCTCTAACGATGACTCGCAAAAGAATATTCTCAGGAATCAAACTCAATCATTAAAAGCAGAGGAAATGAAAGCACTGTGATGTGTTAAATTATATGAATTAAATCGTACCAGTGGTTTAAAAATTGGATGAAGAATTTTAGAGTTTGGAGATCTGTCTTCAAGACAGAATATCCACATTACATCTTTTAGAGAGCTTCTGTGGAGGTGAAAGGTAAAACGTACGTGAAGCAAAGATGATCTCTTTAAAGAAATATAAGTTCAGAAGAACTACTCCAGTCACAAATAGTCTCACGGAGAGTCAATTAAAAATTATTTTTTGTTCCATTAAGTGTCGAAAATGTGCAGCTGGCACCATAAAACGCTGTGAGATTCTAAGTTAACCTGAAATTCCATCTTAAAAGAAATTTCCAACTCATTCTCTTTCTTACTATTTTCATACGAATTCTAAGTCTGATTTTATATTAAATATGGATGATATGATATGATGAGCATAGATATACAGACGAAAGCCAAAAAGATAAACGTAATTTGTGCTCTTGAATTAAAGTTTTCAGAAATAAAAACATTTTATAATATCTAAATTAGTTTACAGTCCTCCTAATAAAAAAATGGATAGTCATTCACAGCAGAGATGAATCATTCTAAACGTTACTACTGATAATTTAAAAATATTTTTGTATGGTTGATTGTAGCTCAAGAAGAGTCTTAACTTACTGAAGTCAGTGTAAATCAAAAACCAATAGTTTCTTTCGAATCAGTGTTATCACAACAGGCGTACTGATATGTTTTGCGTACGCAAAACACAACAAGTACGGTGATATTGGACAGATGAATCACCACAGGTATAATGATATCGGATGGCTGAATCAGAATGTTAACCTGAATAACATTCTTGCAGCCAGCATTACTGTACAGTACCCCTTGCTATCGCAAGAATGTCATCATTTCAAGTGACATATTCTGCCGAAATCAAATTGCAAGCACGAAGACTACCCACTGTGCGGAACAAGCAAATGACGCACTGAAACGTGAAATCACGTTATCTTCGTAAAACAGTAGCCAGTAACTTTACTGAGTTGAGTGTAAGATGAAAATAAAGATATTTTAAGCCGAAGACTTATCTTTTCTCTAGCGAGATACTGCACAACTGGTATGTTGAAGTTTACTTCATCATGGAACAGTGAGGAGTCGGTGAGGAGTTTAGGCAAGCACTGAGATTTCATCAGTAGACAGAAGACAGAAGCTGTAATTGGAAAATTTGTGAAAACACGCATAAGCAATTTTTTAGTTATTTAGAAGAATAAAGAGTTAATTTATTCGGAAGCTTGGCAAAGCAAGAAATTGAGTTTGGATCAGGTAACAGTTTGAGTAAGAGCAGTGATAGAATGTGCGAAATGATGTACCGATATTAGAGGACGTGATCGTTTGTGGCAACGGTGTTCGACTTTATCTTCACGAAATGGTGGGGACAACAAGCTCTTGGCTTTTTCTCACTTCTCAAATCCTTTTCTGATTTCGATCTAACAACTTTATTACAAAATTTTTACATATAGATGAACTAATTTCGTTAACGCTAATACTCAATCTTCATAAGCCTATTATTAATTAAAAGTCGATTGTCTCTTTACTGCAACTGTCTAGTATTATGAAAATTGTTTAATTAAAATTGTTCGTAAAATTTACGAAAATTAAAATTAAAAAATAGGTTTAGCACTATGGAAATTGAACACGAAATGTTGCAGAAGTACGGCTGTTAGCTGTCACTGTAAGCAATCCTTAATTTACTTGCATTTTTATGAGGAAACACTGAAAGAAGGGAATAAGGCAGTGAAGTAAAAGAGAGGTGATAGTGGAGAAAGGAATGAAAGTTGTTTATCGCAAAGAGGTCAGATATATCTTTCCTGTCTTGGTCTAGAAGAATGCATCCCACCCTTCCAAATTCTCGAGAATTAACATACAAACGAATCAAAAGAAGGCAATGAAAGTGCGGCAAAGAAGAAGAGCGGTGCGTGTGTAAATTCCTTCCATTCATATTGTTTATCTCTTCTAGCCAAAGAAATTCACATCGTAAATTTCAGAAGTGTTTGGTGGATCCGACCGGTCACTGTCAACACGATGGTGGTCAGATGAAGTGACACAATTCTTCACGTATAAGCAAGCGCGAAAGAAACACTCTGCAAGTTTCCTATCACGTAATTTTAATTGCAAATATGGAAATGGTTTCCAGCAGAGAGAAAGCGATGGAAACGGTAAAGAATAGTTTGATATTTTGAAATCACCCCGTAAGCAATGAAGTTTCAGTCTCGAGCTGGAGAATACAATAAGATGTGTGACAACAGCAACGATTACCATTGCTGTTAAGAACAATCGTTCAAGGAAATGAAATGTATAAGTTGCATTATATTAAAATAAGGATTTTAGTAGAATAAACAAATCAATGACCGAGACAGTGATTCTTTCTATTCTCGTTTATGCAAATGTAAGCCGAACAATAGGTGCACGGATGAGTAGCAATTTGTGCAGGTGACCTTTCACTCGATGAGGTCACCATCGTGCTACCCTTCAGATTTTTACTATCCCTGACTGGTAAGCAGGTATAAGCAAACGAGAGGGCTTTGGAAGCAGGTGGTCAGCACAAACAGGTAATTAGTGCCTGTCTAAGTCTTTTACTCAATAACTTCCTGTTGTTGTCAGTTTTTGCTATGCACATATTTCTTAATTAGGGTACTCCAAAAATCAAATTTTTAACATTCCTCTAGCACAAAGAAGAATTAGAGACAAGTAATTAATTTCAGGCGAATTTTTTTTAACTCTGTTTCTTTCTCAAAGGCATGGTATAGATAGACAGTTTCTGTATTCAAGATTACTTTAAAGAAAATAATTTAATTATATACTTCGCATCTCATTATCGTTCCTTACCTTTATAATTTCTTTAAGCGAGAAGTCTGGCTGTGAAATATGGCAATAATTGGATGCTGATCTATCGGGAAATGTAGTTAAATATCGAAATCGAAATACACTATCACTGTGTCATATCAAATATCATTATCACTTTCCGTACTCATCTATCCCAGGCAACTGTTCAGTAGCCCCAGTGCATGCTATCACATATCAGATAATTCTGCTTCTAAGGTAATAATAAAACATGCGACAACTACCATTAAAATTTGGAATTTTACTCTTATTTATATCTCAAGAGAGAGAGAGAGAGAGAGAGGAATGTATAATATATACATTAATACAAAAACGTCGATAGTTTTTGCACATTCCATTGACCGTATGCAAATAATGTAGCGATTACGGAGAAACGATATTATTATGATAATATTTAGATGTGAATGGAATTCTCCATTGTGATAAGGTCGACAAGCACTTGTTGAATTTTAGAATTCAAATAAAGCAGAATTTATTTTGAATATAAATTTAATATAATTTAAAGAGATTTAGTGAAGAAGAAACAACACTCTTTCTTACCACACGCACGTGAAAAGTGATGGATTGTGTATGTAAGGAGATAATAGAGTTGGCGAATTATTACTAAAGGTTAGTATTACTTGTAACAAAGGATCTGGCAAAACTTCGCTTGATGTTAAGGCATAATTTAGAATACATACTGAGATCAAAACCTAGTAAAAAATATTTGACGAAATTTGTCACAGAATTGGTGATGATAAGAGCACAGATAGTGAGTAAGGGAATGAGTTCAGCATTATTACGGTAATTCATAACTCATAATTACTCAATAGAACTACGTTGAATAACATGAAAGTGTTAGCGGTGAATTGTTGAAGACGAAGCCAAGATGGATTGATAGGTTTTGAAGGACCAAGTTGGAAAAGATGTTAAAAACAAACGAACCAGGATATGGGTTTCGTACAATGCTCAGAAGATCCGGTAGCGGCATCACAATCAATTTGTTTAATTGCTTCTGCAATGAATAATAAGTTTTACAGCGCCACCATTCATTTTGCGGCAAAGAACTGTAATTTCGTTGTTTGTTGTATTTTCACTTTGTGCATCAGAATCCTTCAATTTCCTTAATGGATGATGGTTAGCTCTTAACTGCTCCCTCCCTCTGATTTGAAGAGAATTTCAATGAATGCTCACAAAAAGCTACTCACGTTTAAATCAAACTGAAATTTTTAACGATCGATTATTTTGAGCAAAATAATATTAAAGAACTTCCTGAAGCTGCTAGAAAAAATTCTTCCATAAAGAGTTTCTGTAGCCATGTGAGGTTATCGAGTAATTGACACTATTAAAATTTTGGAAAATTTCTTCTCTAAGCTATCATTTACATTATTTATGCTTTCAAATCTTAGAAATTTATCTAGAAGCAATTTCATTCCAGTTTATGCTATTATTAAGCGTTAGTGTTAGATGCTAGAATAAGAAAGGAATTACACTGCAGCTAGTACCATATTTCTATTCTTGGGTACCAATAAGGGGCGGTCGTCTCATTATTTCTAAAAACGGAATTTCGTAGAATATTCCTGAAATTTAATATTAATAGCTAAATGTGCCCTTATGACTAGTTATTATAGTTAAATGTATTAGTGATTTTGGCACTGCCCACTGCTGCATTAAGGGCGGCATTCAATGCCCAACTCGAAAATGTTTGAGATTTGATAGTTTAAGATTAAGTTCAAAACTTTTCTTCGACTGAGTAGGTTCCACAAAGTAATTCAATCAAGAGCAGTTGATGGATCAGAAGTTGCTTACTAGTCTGAATAAATCAGGTGAGAATTTAAAAATGCGAGGAATTGAGGAGTGCAACAGCAAAAATTTATTTCTACAGCTCCTCTCACAAAATCTTCTGAAATGAGATTGCAACTGACTATAAAAAGACGAACCAACGAGCATGGAAATGCGGTAGCGTAAAGTAAGTTGTAAACTAGAGGATAATTAACATTCTGAACGAATTGAAATAACAAAGAATGCATGAATGAGACGCTTTCATTAGAATAGTATGGCAAATGACTCGGGGACAGTGTGAAATCGGTCATAATGCAAGGCCACGCCGTACCTGCCAAACAACAATCTATTAAAGGTACAGGTGACAGTTCCATCCTCACCGCAATAAACATTCATTACTCTAAGCCTTTTTACATTTGCATAAAAAGGCTAACTTCAATCTCAAATCTAACGTGCATAAAAAATGAATAATATTAAATACTGCTTTGATATTTCACTGTTACACAGTTTTCATCAGAGTCAGAACCAATATCTAATCATTTTTTAAAAATTAACTCTTAGATTCAATAATACAAAATGTTTCTTTAAATGGGATTATTCATTTGCAGTAGTTATTTATTATAGATTATTTTATCAATCATTAATAGTATCATCGATGTTACTGATGCATCATCATCGGTAGCATAGATATTACCCTCGTCACTACCGCTGATATTTCGGAGGTTCCAATTCTAGTGATATTTTTTTGATAGTGAATTGGTTCCTTTTGAATTAGCAAATATTTCTCGGCATCAGTTTCTAAACTGATTGGCGACTTTTTTTTTCGAAACTTCATATTCACCTATTAATTAATAGAGAAATTTCTGTGACAAGTTTTCATTTGCAATACAGTCCTACCCATCTTCCTTTTTATAGATTTCAGTAAGTTAATGGGAGTGGTTAATCACTTTTAATTACTGTCAAAGTGGTAAATAGCTATTTAGTTACAAGTGATGGTATCGGTTTTTTGACTGTTGAGGAATGCCTTATTAGTATAGAACGGATGAAGTAACTTAGTGAATCTGAAGTGACAAAAGAGTTCAGAGGCAGAAATTTGAAGATTCGAAGAATGAATTGTCGATTTGAAGGAATAAAAGGTATGTGTGAAGAGAATGTTAAGGAGATCAGGTACTTGACGATGAACTCAAGGTGAGAAAGGTCATTTGAAACATAATACAGACAGTGAAATTTATCGCTATCTACTGAACTAAAATGCGTAAAAACATAGTAATCTAAGAGACAGTTCCAACTATCTAAAATAAATATTCCAGTTGTTACCTGTTTACGTCAGGTCTTTTCGGTTATACAAACAGTAGCCAAGAAGCTAGAAATGAGCGGCCTAGAAGAAGTAATCTTTCTGCTCCCGACTACACACCTCAGTGAAATTTTTATTTCACTATGCCTTGCCAACCAATTACCTCTGTGAGCCCTGATATTTAAAAGCTCTAATAAATTATGTTAAAAGAAGTGAATAACACTGAAATATGTGACAACAGTGAATAATGGCAACAGCGATTGGTAAATTGAAGTAATTTAAATAATTGCTGTATTCATTCGTACATTATACAGTTAACTTTTTACTTTCTGAAATAATCTACGGAATGATAATTAAATTAATTGAACAGTTTTTGAAAAGTCGGAGAAAAACTGCCAGCAAGAACTGTTGTCCTAAATCGTGTCTTTTGCATGCATTTCATTGAGTTTTGTAATTCGACAAAAACAGCACTTTCTCTTTTTATTTCATCTATACATCACTCATTCCCTTATCACGTTTACACGGCGTCCGGTCTGTTGGGATTTTGACTTATGCAAAATTGAATATAATTACTAGTTAACAGAAGGTGTTTTTAATGAACTTCTTAAACTGAATTCAAAAAATTAATGACAGCACAGATTCATTAGTAAAATAATCCAAGCTGTTTGTTGTCTGAGTTCGCTTTCTGATATAAAATATCTCAGTTCCTTAGAAAAACAGACTATGAAATTTGTGTGAAGTAATAACTGAAAAAAAGATCGAACAGTTTTGGAGGATGTGTTGAAAATTTAATTTGCTCCAACCTATATCATATTATGAAACTATTTGGGAATAACACTTCCGAAAATGGAAGTAGAGGAAAAATTTGCATGCTGCAAGCAAAGGATGGCAAGGTAAACCTTATCACTCACACCATCTTCAGTACTGTTATTGTAATCAATCATTTCGATACCTTCCGCTGGACAAACACAAACTTTACTGGCCTACAAGACAGGTAACAATCAGTTGTGTGGGAAAATAAATTTCAAGTAATTCGAATTATTTAAAAAGCTTTCTTTTAGTACATCTGGAACTTCCAGTGAATAATTAGTCAGATACAAAATCAATAGCAGTTTATTAATTGCGCCACATTATTGAAGATAGCAGCGATACAACAACTGCTAACATTATTAAGCTAGAAATTTATTGTGGTTGAAGACAGTTATATAAAGTCACATCGCTGAGACTTTGAACTATTTATCAAACTTCTTCAATAAGAACAAATTAGAATAGATCCCACAGCTTTATAGTGTTTCTTCGTAAATCTATCAATAGAAGATTGAACAGTTCTGGAAAAAATTTGATGAGAATAAAAAAAAACTATGCTTGTTTAAACTAATTCGTTTAAAAAACTTACTCGGTAGAAATTCTGAATATTTTTTAGCAGTAGTGATAGTCTTTTCAAGCTAGCTGTTGCGTGTGAGAGTGAATTTCTTTCGTCACGCATTATAATTAAATTCAACGTCTCTGACTCTCTGCAACGTAACCTTCCAGTTATCAAACTTGTAAATTTCTTATGCAGTTTTACCGCACTCTTTGTCTTAACAGTTGATTATATTTTGCTTTAGAAAAAGCAGATTGAAATACACTGATAAAATTAAATGCTTCTTAAAAATGCTGTGATTTTGATGCTAGTCCTAATAAGTTTTCTATTTAATGACAGTTAATATATCATAATAAACTGAAGAATGCAAATCTGAAAGACAGAGAAAGTTTAGTCGTTTATATTTATTTATTGCTTCCTGTTATTCTAAAACGATTGATGTCATTCTTCTATGAATACGAAAATTAAGAAAGGATAGTTCAGAAATATGGAATTTACACGAAAACGAAGAGAAGGCTGAAGACGAAACCGTCACAGAGTTCTGAAAATCTCAAAAGATGTCCATGATGTGCTTCTCTTCGCCATGTCTTTTCCGGAAGTAAGGGATCTGAACCAGTGATACAATCCCTAAAAGACGAAGTCCTTGAAATTTTTGAATTCTTTTTTTTTGATAGAGTGAACAATTTGTAAAATTATTTTGTTTTAAAAAAATTGTAGATTGTAACATCATTATAAGATCAAGGAAAATGACTTCAAAAAAAAAAACTATCCTTGCCACCAAGCTAAATTTAGTAAGAATTAACTCTTTCAAGTGAATTAAATTTAATGAAATTAAAGATCTGTTCTTCAAAAAAGAAAAGATGGGTATGAAAATGAACTTTATCCATGCAGCAAGTGGCTTATTCCAGAACTGTTCTTCCTTCTCTTCTTGCAGATTGTGATGACTGCAAGACTGATCATGCATGTTGTATGCTGCTCACTGCCTATTGAAAATTATTTTATGAAAGCATACTAAATTATCACATAGTGGCTGATGGCATCTGATGGTCTGAAATTAAAAATTAGGATAACAATTTAAAAATTCCACAAACAATTTTCGCTTCTACAAATAATATCAGGCGCATCGTATCCTCCAAAAAAGTAATTGCTTTGCATTTTAAATATTCTATCTAGAAAAAAAAGTGGGTTGAGAATATATCATCCATATATCCCATCAGAACTGAGGAGGCATTTCATGAAAATACTTGCCTTTGAATTCTGATCAAACCGATAAGAGACAAGAAGATGAAATGGAAATGAAAGACGGAAAGTTGAAAATTACTTTAAGTAATTTAAATAACAATTTTAGCGAATAAAAAAATTAGTCAAAAAAGAAATGAAAATTATTTATGTGCAAATTGATGCAACAAACTTCTTATACAAAATATTATAAATTTTTTATTGAAAACTGAAAAGTTTTGCTGAGAATAAAATGTTTTGTCAAACACTAAAACATATGTTTATTAACAGCCATTGATAAGAACTCTCCTAATTTTTCAGTCTATAGTCCTTAGAGTAATCCAGTTCACGTAACGGAACGATCCAGTTTCCCAAAATTCTACATTAACAATCTAGCTTCTCAGAATAGCATTTTGATTTAGCCTTTTCACAACAAAACAGTTTTTGAAACTTAGTGAATACAATTTTGAGATCGATAAAGAACCGACATATTGTACGAGAACCTTTTCATTCACTATGGAGACCAGTGAACGACTACTGATAAGTTAGACTTTTGAATCGGTTGCTAAGGAAGTACGCCACTCTCTTGAAACGAAGAGTAGACATTGGTATGAAGAGTTATAGTTAATAACAAAGTCAGAAACACCAGGCAGATATTAGTTGTTTTTGGGCACTAAAATAAGACTCTTTGCAGAAGAAAGTGTCCGTCCACATTATTGAGACAAAGGTAAAAAATATTCATTAACGATCGTCTAATTATTATTGAACTAGCAGAAGAGAATTTTTCAGTTCTTCATAAAATTTATTGAAGTTTGATAAACGGAATATTTTTCATTAAAAATGTTTAGAAAAGAAATGATAAAGGTTTCGAATGTCTCTTCCACTAACGATTTTCTGAGAGATGAAAAAGGATTCATAGTACTATTTCTTCTGCACAATTATAAAGCGAAAGACACTTAGTGCCATATATGTGAGTAATAATCATTTCATACGAACTATTTTTTCCAGCTCCAAAGGCTATTATTCGAAAAAAAAGCGTTAGTAAACAACCAACGGTGGTTAATTACGCAAACTGCTCCACCAAATATAATGATAGGTAGTTAAATGATTGATTGGAATCTGTTAATCTATGACCATAGTCTGGAAAAGGCTTAGACTTTGGACCACTATTATTTAATTGCATTACTATATTAGGATCCATGTAATTTAGACTGGAAAAACGGAAAAATTAGAGAAGTCACTGAAAACAGCTTGTCCCTTCTGCCAATCTTTGGACTTGAAAATGCTTTACCATGAATAGATTCTTTAAAACTAGTTCAGTTTGAAAGAGCCGTATATCAAGATCAAATTTTGGTTAGCATCAAGATGAAGTACTTTAAGAAACACAAGATGTAGCATTATCATTTCCGAACATTTTAGAAAGACGTTTCACAAGCAGTTAGAACTTCATGAAATAAGATTGATTTCAGATTTTAAATTTTATGGAATGTAAATATTTAAATTTGTAAATGCAAATATTTTGAATTTTTTAATGTTATTATTGGAATGTAAATATCTTCAAGGTATATAGTTAAAATTTAAGAAAATGACGTGGTTATCAGGGGTATGTGACCATCTTTTCATTCTTTCTTTTTACCTTTCTCTCCCGTCCTTTGACATGCAATTAACAGTAAATAGTTAAGCTCTAATTTTAATTTAGAAACGTAAATTTTAATTAGTACCGATCGACAAAATTTCGTTCCATTTTTTCAAAAAAAAAGATTTTTAAGGACATTGCAGAGTCTTAAAAATTTTGGTTTACGTTAAGTTTCAATTGTCGCTCAAAAAAAAAAAAGAAAAAAAAACCATTTTCTAATCATCTGCCACAAAAAATTTAAATTGTTATGAAAATTTTAAATCAATGAAGGAAATATTTTGAACCGATTATGATGAAACTTAAAAATTCTTTAATTGAGTTTTACGTATAACTCCAAATAATTCACTAGTGATACTGCCTTTTTCGAAGATTTGTTCAATATCAGGAAGGGAACTGAAAATATATGCAAAGAAAAATCAAAAGTAAAAAATCTAAAAGTCCACGATAAGTTTATACTTATCTTTTTAAGTATAATTATGACTGAAAAGTTGTAACACTGAAGCAGATTTGTAAGCGTCTGAAGGTAAATTGTTGCTTTCAAAAATATTCATAATATTATCTTCGAATTACCTGAAATTTCACTTTTTAATCTCTTTCTACTTTCAAACTTTCAACTGATAACGGCAAATAACGAAATTTTGAATTGTTCCAGTTAAAGTAGATAGAAAGTGAAAGATGAAGTTAGAGCCCGAGGACTTTCCCATATTTCGTTTAATGATTCCAGTCTATTTCTAAAGAAATATGGTTTCGAATTCTATTAATTATATGATCTAGACTGACTTCCACTCTATCTGCTCAAATTTGGATATGGATTTTAGAAAGTTTTCAAAATTTGCTAAGAATTTCAAGAAGCCTCCTCAATCACTTCAAAAAGTAAAAATGTAATATACGAATTGTTTTCTTCATCTTCGTTGACCTAATTGCTGAATGGATTTTTTTCTTAATGAATCAACATGATAACTAATTACATCCTCATGATGGCAAGTCATTGTTGAAGTTATTTATTGTTGGCTTTAATTTAATCAACTAATTCGCAAACTTTTTGACAAGTCATCTTTCAGCTTAAAATTTCTGAAATTCCTATTTCCAGTAAGACCCAAAACTTGATCACTTCTACCTCCGTCGGAAAATACCATCCCGAGAATTTCCTATTTCTATCAAGTTCGAGCAACACACTTTAATTTTAATTAATTGAAACCGAGATCTATAAAGAATAAATGGCGCAAAGTTAAACAATTTGGGTTTCAGACTTTAAGTTTTTCTAGTTTCAAATTTTGAGAGGAAACTTTGACGTTTTACAAACCGATTCATTTCACCAAAGGGTAGCAGAGTACAGTTATAAAATTACAATATATAAAATTAACCATCTAAACCATTAGAAATTTAGAAATTTGCCAAACAGACTCGAATGTTGTCCAAAGATTCCTTATCAGAAGTTCTTGGATCTCACAAATGGTTTCAATTGCAACGGAAAGATTTATTTAAAAAATTCTGGAAGCATTCGTCCCCATTCTTATTAGTCGCTAATGATTATTTATTTGTATTACCTTCTTTTATTTTGATTTTATTATTTTTGAACCAGATGATCCCCTGTTGCCAGCTAAACCCTAAATAATTTGAAATTTCCTTTTTTTGACACCGTTTTCTTCATCGAACTTGTTCAAACAAAACAAACGGGAAGAATGGAGTTGCTAGCAGTACCACGGCTGCATTTATGTGCTCCCTGATTCACTTATTTCAACTTCGTGAATTTCGGAATTAAAGAAAAAGAATTTCAAATTAAGTCCGGTGCAGTAATTTCACAAAACGGAAAATCAATTTTAAAGGAGAAAACTATTAAGTAGTTAAATGACCTCCAAATTCCTAGTGAGATAAAGACAGAAAATTAAATAGATTGAAACGAACCACTGGTTACGAAGCATTCCGATACATACTTGTAAATTTCTAAAATTTCGATGAATCATGAAACCCAACCCCAGTATTGTTTTTGCAAAGTAATAAAACTGTGAGGCCAATATATAACCTCGTTTTTTTCTTTTTTTTTTTTGCTTGAATTGCTGCTTGGTAACTTCATAACTAATGCTTTGATACCTATCAATAATGACATATTCAACAAAACTGCATTTTATATGACTCGGTCAGAGAATTATGTGCTTTTCAATTTGTCTCTATGATGTAATTAAGGACCACTCATTATATTTCATACGTGATGATGCTTTACGAAAATTTTTGGTTCAAAACTTTGATTAATAAGAAAATAAACACATATAGGTAAAACAAAAAACAAAATTCAATTACAGAAAAACGGAAATTTCAAATAAACTTTGCAAAGTCAACTGCCAAATAGCAAAGCAATAAAATATTGCTAGAGAAGAGAGTCCATGCTTCAACGGTTATCCGCAAAATAAGATCACTTTCAAATTTACACTTGATATTTTAGTTTTTGATTAGTTTACACATATTATCTATTTGGCAGACAATCTTAAGGAAAATTCCACGAAAACATAGACATTTCGGAGAAATTATTTCAAAAACCGTTGAAATCACAGGTTCTGTTACCATAAATTAGGTGGCTGGAAATGAATATGGGACAAGAATTGTAATTTCTTATTGAACAATGATCAAAAAACGTAAAAGCCACCCAAAAATTACCAATATGTCATCAATATCGCTCAGACGGGTGGCAGGTATGGTAAAAGTGTAAGTTTGATGCATCAATATTTTTCGCCTTGATGATTTCCCAGAATGATTTAAGGTTACCTTCAAAAGGAACTATTTCCAAGAATACTGGAAATAACAGTTTCAAAAAAGATCACTGCTGAACATAATTAGGTTGAATGGTTGTCAAAACAGGTACTGGTTGAACTATCGCTGGTGGTTGCTGTTGCTGTCCTGGATAATAATACTGAGTTGCATTGGCTATTGGAGGCTGCTGTTGAGCAGCTGTAGCTGCTGTCGGCATTGTTCCATACGCTACCGCTACTGCTGCTACACCTTTAAATTATGTGAACTTCGAGAATCAAATATTCTCTTCCAGTAAATTATCACCTAATTGAGTTAACATTTTGTTACAAAACCAAAATCATAACAACTTTGGTGGTGTAGGCAATTGTGCGCTCCACAAAGCGACCGTTCACAAAGTTGAAGATTTTTGTGCAAAAGATGCATTGGTTTTTACTTCGAAGGAAAGAAGAAACGCAAAACTATCAAATTTAAAATGTGATGAACCACTTAGATCATTCTTCATGAAATTAAACTACTTCTTATCTGAAATCCACATGGCTTACCATTGTCAGTACTAGACGCAGCAGTATAATACTGTTGTTGCTGAGCTGTTGAATATGTGGTGTAACATGTGGTTGTTCGCACTTTTTTATCAAGTGGGTCTCTAAAAGTGAATAGTCCAATCCTTTCGTGATTTAGTGATATATGGATATTTAAAAATTTGTGATATCGAATTCAAGCAAACTCTTTCTAAGGAAAAAAGAAATAGCTTACCCGGAACCCCTTACATCCGCAGCTCGTTTGTTCGGTACAGCTACATTCTCAATACTTTTCTGAAGTTGTGTGTGATACTCCAGGTGTTTTTGTAAGCTGCAACAGAGAAATTACTGGGCCACTCTTCACATTCCAATTTCACGAATTTCTTTTTTTAGTGAATATTTAACTTTTAATATTTTTAGATATGGACCCCCCTACCACTAAATTTTTTAGTAGTGACGGATAAGTTGACTTATTAAAACGCTGTCAATGAGTCAACGACAGAATAAAGAATCTAGTGAATTCAAGTATGAAATTACACTAAGCAAAAATAAAAATGGATAAAATTATTTCAAAATATCTAAGTAAACAAGGAACTATAAAAGAAATAAAAAACTACTCAAAAAGTCCAACAACTAAAGAAATAAAACGGCTTAAAATAAATAAGAAATTTTATCTGAAATCTAATAATCTTTAAGAAATATTTGGAAAATAAAAACGGTGATGGATTAATGTTTCAATAATTTTCCTGCTACTTCGAATAAAAAAAAAAAATAGCTTCTTGAAATCTGCAATATGTAAGGCTGTTTAAATGGCACTAGAAATCAAAGATTTTAGAACTAACGCTTCCACATCGGTCCCCAAATCTTCTAAAAAGTCCAACTTTCTCTGTGAAAAACGCAATTTATCTTCGTCAGAAAGCTGGTCACTTGCAAGAACTTCATTCAATGCTTCAATCACACATTGTTCATTGAATAATGGTGCCGTGTAGGCCAAATCAATCAGAGCCAAGTATAACTGTGGATTGCTCTAAATGGTTTTTCGTTTTATGCAAATTGGGGATACTTGAGAAACAAAGAATGGAAAAAGAAGAGTATTTGAAGTTATAACAAACAGTCCAAGAATTGTTCCAATGAGGGAACAAAAAATGATGCTGTACGTGACAAAATTAAGATTTGTCAACTCCCGCTCACCTTATCTCGATTTATTGCATCTCTGATGATTTTTTCAGCCAATCTACGATCATTTCGTGTTTTGGCATGAAATCTTGCCAGTTTCAAGGCATAAAATGCAGAAAGTTTACGCGGAGTGCGGGAATCATGTATGAGACGCTCAAAACGTGATATTACAGATGAATAGTCCGGTGAATCCCTGCAAGCGAATTTCTTCATTTACTCAACAGATTGGTCGAAAAAAATTTTTTTCTGAGGATCGAAATAAAACTATTACTACTCAGATGTAGAATTTAACGTATTAAGCGGAAAACTAACCTGTCACCTGCTTGTTTCATCGCAAACCGTCGCTCGATTCCAATTCTACGTAGTGCAATAACGGCATATCCTGGATAGCGATGATCAAAATTTGCCAAGATTGAATTGGCCTTCTCAAAATCACCTGTAAAATCTATGCACTATTCCAAAATAACAACCAATATGTACTTAACTTTATTATCTTTATAAGACCTCATAATTTAACGATAATATAAGGAAAAGAATTAGGGAAAAGACCTTACCTGTAAATCCTACAGTTACATTAACAGTTTTTTAATTCGAATTCCATAGTGGCTCTAAATTAAAAACCTCAAAGATACTGAAAATAAACATAACAGATGCTTATTCACAAAGACATCTGGAAGTGTAAATTATCTTACATATCGTAACTGCAGCACTTCGCTTCTCGAACAAAAAGAAAAAAAATTAAGTGTCGTAAACTGCGCAAACGAGCGTTCCCAGAAAATTCAAGAAACTAGGACTTTGAAGCACACCGTTTGTTACCCTTTTAAGTTTGATGTCCATGAATTAAACACTAGGATCAAGCACAGTGGTACAAGGTGTTGGTCCATTAGTACCATTTCTATGGGACTAATTAAGCCACTTTTAATACGAATATTCATACGAGTCATTACATTGTGAAGGTTTGACTCCAACAATTTAAAAATATAGTAGAGAAAAGGGGAATTAATTACTTTCAAATAATCTTAAATAAATTAAGCACTACTTCCTCCAAAGTATTACAAAGCTAACAATTTCCACTTCGGAAAATCCTTATTATTATGCGCTGAAATATGTTGAGTACCGAAAGCAATGAAGCGACACTACGCAGTACAAATGAAAGTACTTTAATTATCATTATATCACGCGCCAGTATCCTCGAATGCAGGAGACCAAAAATCGGCTTTCACTTTTAAAATCAGATGCAACAACCAGGTACAAAGACCCTAATAACTATAGATTACCCTACATTAAAACGCTGTTTCAGTATATCCAAAATAGTTTCAAAACCTAGAAATATAAGCAGATGTCAGAACTGCGATCTCCACTGATGACGTTAAAAACTGTTATTGGTAACTTAGTCAAAAGAATGCTACTGCGCCGAAACAGCTAGATTTCAATGAAGTCACATTCCTCATTTTTTCATCAAATAACTATAACAGATCATATTTTACCAAGTACTGAAGAGAAATAAAATTATTGTACCAAATCTCAGTTCAGACTCAGTTTTTTAAAAACCCACTGCTGTTCTATTCACCCAAAACATTTCTGCTGCGGAAAATGATAGAGGCTATAGCAATTATAAAATCCGCCTATTTTCTGATATAATGACTTTCTTAACCCCTAAAATACAACAGTTTCTTATCTAATAAAAATCATGCAGACTTCGGTGGATGGGATTTTCTGAGTTTGGAAGTGCTCAGTTCATGGTGAAGTACTTCTTAATGATGGAGTTGCCGGAACTTTATTTAAAAAAGAAAAAACCTGGATGCAGAATTAGTTATCCTACTCAGTTACAAACGACCACAGAAACAAACAAACTAAAAAATTTGCCAGATGAAATTCCCATTAGGATAAGACACTCACATGATAAAGAACTTGCCACAGGCCTGTGTGAGAAATAGTGAGAAGAGAAATCCGTTTTATCAGATTACTTAAATTTGCTTTGTAATTCAAACATTCACCAAATTCTACTAGCCATTAAACAAGGCCAGAGTACGAGGAAATTTAATATTATTTCAAGCAAGTAATCTCACTAAATTCTTATAAAGAACCATCTTCTATACCGAACAAGCCGACTAACTGTAACAAGTACGAACGGATTGTGACCCTCCCTCGCTCTAAATCTGTCAAATTTCGTTTCAACGCATTAAATTTTCCTCTTATTTAAGGACACTTCGGCGGCTTCTGGAACTTCTCAGAGTTTCAAACTGTTGAAAACGAGGAAAAAAAATTTGTCTCGTAACTTGAATGAGCTGATGGTCTGATGAAATTCCCCAAATTAGAAAAATTGACACTCTCCTCATCTTGGAATGAATAAAAATGGAATTCATTGCACTGCACTTGAAAACTATCACCACTTCTCTCTAATTATTTTCTAAAAACCATACTTGCCATCCAGTTGCCAGACGAGTGCAGCACCGTGAGTGAATGTTGTCTGCTGACGGGTGATAATACTTTAGCTTATCATCAAACTTAACCACATGAATGAATGAACGGAAAAAGAGATCACCGGTTCGTATATCACAAATATCACAATTGCTGTAGTCATTACCATTTTTTTCTTCGAAGGCGCTGTAAGCAAGGTGCACATTCGGTTTGCGAGGTAAGTGAACTTCAGTTGCTCGACGAAAAACACTACGAGCACGACTGGCTTCCCCAATACTCTCCAGGTAACGAGCATACTGTAATTAGATTTAGATGCTTGATTAGTGCTGTTGATAAAAAAAAGAGAACCAAAACGTTATCATTTTTCATATTCATGCACTGTCTATTTAATGATGCAGAAGTCAAAAGTGCTTACCTTGATCCACATTTCTTCATACAGAGCACAAGCAATCAAACACCTTTCGAATAGAATTACAATACGTGTGATATCACCACACTCCACTTCAAAATCAAGGTAAGAGCGCCAATTACGCAACTGCGCGCGTTCTAATGGTTTTACATGAAAATACGGTCGTTTTATCTGGAAAGGCAATTATCTTTCATTTTAGAACTACAAGAATAAACAATTTATTGAAAAATTACGTAAAAGGTAACTTTATTTTTAAAAAAACGTACATTTTCTTCAAATGTCCAGCGTCGACTAACTTCTTGCTCATTTAATAAATATTTTTTATTTCGTCGCTCGATTATCTCCGCACGTAAAACACGTAAAGCTTCCTCACAGTGCTGCAAAGAAATTTGCAATTTGCTCAGAAACAGTGAGTAAGGAAAATTGTGGACAATATTTCACAAAGAATGAAGAAAAAAAAAGAAACCTTCCGCCTCGTAAAAATCTTTTTTGGAGGTTCTTCTCCATTTTCCGGAATGCAGTCTGGCGGAGAATCATCGATGAAATCTTCCAATAGAAACAGATCACCATCAACTATATTATGTAAATCTCCTTCAACCTGTAATGAATTTTTCAAAGAAAACCGACAAAGCAGCAAATAATTAGGATTATAAACAAATAAATTCATCACCTATCAAGTAAACTCACTTTCGCAAAAATTTCACTGTATTCATCTTGACTTACTACTCGATCCGGTTCGTTTGAATTTACAAAAGTCTTGTACCTGGAAAAAAGTAGATCCATGAAATAAAAAAAGCGATAAGAGTTCCAAATGTGAAAATTCAAAAGAACATATTTACAGCAACAATAATGGTGATGAGATTGACAGTAAACTTCAGTGGTAGAAAATTTTGCACACAATACCAAAGCAAATGGTGACATTGAAAGGCTAAGGAGAGATTTCTGCTAATTATCAAAACAAACATACTTATCAAAATGATTATTGTAAAGCAATGTGGGTATGCTTAATATCTGATCAAAAAGTGCCCCAGCTCGTACAGTTTCACCATTACTTAACTCCCAGTTGATGTATTCATCCCAAAGTTTGTCCGAACGGAACTCCATCCCACACGCTTCGATTGCATGGTCATAAATTCTGCAAGCATGTCGAACTGATCATAAGTTTCGAGAATTATATATATAAACATATTACTGATGACATGTAAACATACAATCTAATCTTTTGCACTGAATTCTCCTGATGTTGAACAATTTCTTTAACGAAAGCAATGTAATGAAGCCACAGATCAACACTTAATGGTACGGCTGTGACTCCACGTTCATAAACCTGAAAAAATATTATGTTCCCACAATATTACGTAATTAAGTTTAATAGTCTTTTGCAGTATGCTTTTCCTTCTTTAACATATTTAGCTAAATGCCATATAAAAAAAAGTAATAACAAAGACCATGACTTTTCCTGTCTCTCCTTATTACATTGTTTTACCCATCACTGCAATCGACAGTACCTGATTCAAAATTCCAACTTGCAGAAGAAACCACTTTGTAGAGGCATTAACGTCAAGAGAGGGAGTGAGTTCAACGATATAAAATAGTGGAAAATGAAGTTGAAATTGAAAACCTACCTCGATACAGCGATCATAGTGTTTATGACGACGTTCAAATTCAGCATATTTTCTCCAATATCCGTAACAGTAAGGATATCTTTTGAAAAAGTCATCATATGCTTCACGAGCCGCTTTTGTTTCATCCTAGATTAACTCAACATGTGCGTAATTAAATAACGAGTTCTTTCGATCCAATGAATAAATAAATGTTAAGAAAATATGACGAAACATGCAACTGCTAAAACCATAAAAATTAAGCCGAGATTTTTCATAGAGGACGAGATTTTTTTCCATATAGACAATATCTATTCAGGTAAAATATTTCTCAAACCTTATTTGTTTCATCCTAGATTAACTCAACAGTGAATCTCAGCAGTATGAGTGACGTAGACTTACAAGTTGTTCAATGTACTGCAACAGATGAGTCCATGCATCAAAATTTCTTGAATCATCTTTCAATGGCTTCCAACAAAGCTTCAATAAATCCGTTGTTTCCCGATCACTTGAACGACTTCTGCTGAAACACATCTTCAGCAATCGTTAAAAACATAACAAGCCAAAATACACATGCTAACCTGTTTCGTATATAATTAATTTTAGTGAACTGATCATAAGGAATGTGGAAACTCACGATACGAAGCGAATTATAGACTTAAATATCAATAATCCTTCTAATTAAACATAGCTTAAATAGATCATGTTCCCATCTAAGCTGTCATCATTAGAAAGCAAATTTTGAAGTAAAATTTTGCCAGAAGCCTTTTATCACTGATGCAATGAAACGATGACATTTGTTCCTTACGTGTTTCCCTATGAATCCAAATAGTACTCATACTTAGTGAAAATGACAGTTACCCCAACAATACTGTTTTCTATCCCTCTAAAATCCTTAAATGTTTACACTATAACTTCTACATCTTGAATCATCTGTTCATAAATCGTAAATCCTTGAACTATTGTCAGTAGGTCCTGTTATGAAACAGTTGGTCCATTCCATTAGTAGAAGAAGGCTATCTTTAAAATACGATTTTCTAAACGAGTTATAACCATCTCTTATTTAGGTTAACAAAAAATTTCGATCTGGCACAACAAAATCAAGCGAACCTTCGACGATCCCGATGATGACTTCGACTTCTCGTACGGCCGCGTCGTCTGCTATGACTACGGCCTCGATGACCGCTATTAGGACTTCGGCTATGACTAAGGCTACGACTTTTGCTAGAACTATCACTTCGACTCCGTTCACGCCCCATTTTCCCTGCCCTTTCACTAGCGTTTGGCTGAAGAATACAGAATAAATGGAAACCGAAATGAAATAATAATTCGCTTGATAACCGCAGGAAACAGAAACTGCCCAGAGTCTCGATATATGACACAAACATTTCTGGCGATAGCTTCTAATCTTACGAATTCTCAAGTTACAGTTCTCTCCAACCGTATTACTCGTTGAGTTTAAGCACATGAACAATGAAAACAAAAAATGGAAAAACGCAGAATGCAAAGTAAAAAATATGTGTAGGTGTGGAAAGGGAAGAGTAGAATAGAACGCTATAACAGTACGTGAAAAGACGTGAGAAGCAAGCGGGCCTTTCATGCGGTTGCATCGCGTACCCTATGCCATAAGATTTTCCCACGCGGAGTGGAGACAGTACTAAGTAGTCATGTTTTTGGGGTGTGCCAGGAAGTTGGCTTTCCCATCTTTGCTGTACTATTTGGGCCTAGTTTAAAATTGTCCAGTGTCTGCAAGTTAAATATTTATCATCCATTAAAACCGACTATCTTAATGAGGTATGGTTACAGGGCTCATTTATACTGATAATTTTTACAAATACAGGTAATTGTTTCCACTTTAGGCAAGCTTATGTTGACTTATCACCATAAAATTCCTGAATAAACTCTAGCATGTAATTATCGAGAGATACCAGAATTGCCTGAGTCATTGTGTGAGATTTCATTACAGAGAATATAATGATGCAATAAGACGTTTTATAATCTGGCAGGGAACGAAACCGTTTCTTTGGTGAGAGAAGTGGAAAATGTGTTTTGTTAAGACAGATTAAAGAAGGATAGAATATTGTCTATTTCGAAATCAAATTAGCTCCAGTGTTTGTGTGTGGAACAGTGGACGAATCTGTGCTGTCTTCACCAAAACATTCTCGAGATCAGCCCTAGGGTGGGAATGAATCCTGTGATGTCATGCTTAAGGAATAGATCTATTCACTGGTACAATGGGAGAGGCTAGGAATTTTGTTATTGACAGACAAGAAGTACATGGGGTCATCAGAAAATGTACTAACTGATCTACAGAAGTATCCCGGTGTGCTGAGATATTAGCTTGAAGGGAATAGGCAAGCAGGCCACATGCAAGAATGGCATTTCTGATGTCACCTGCAGAAGTGTTGATCGTTGATACAGATGCATGCATTTCCTGAAATTGATTGATTTCATGGTTGCTTTCTGAGCTTTTGCATACTGGCTAGTCGAACTCCCTTGTCTGTTAATATTCGACTCGCAACTGCGTAATTAACAAACATGATTTTCTCTTAATTTCAAATTTGAAAAGTTGTGACGATGATGTCTCAGTAACACGTCTCCATAACACGTATGTCAATGATAAAGTTTTAGGGCTGAATAGGTTCGAAATTATTGCTGTGGGATATAGTCATAGTAAGTACTTCGTAGAGTGTTTTCCTGTCCATTTTGAGCGTTTTATGTTAATTTTTTCAGTAACTCTTAGGAAAAAGCAAAAGTTTTAGGAAATTTTAGAGATGAAAATTCTGATACAAGAAAGTAGAATACGTGCAGTGTATAATGAGCCTTGGATGAGAGACAACAGATTGCCTCAGAACTTTCCAAGCGATTACGGAGAAGAGAAAGGTCGATGATTTCATTACCGCTAGGTGGAGTAAAGCTAGCTAATATTCCCTTCCTAGATTATTCCATTGCATAATGAACGAGAGGTTAGTAGCGAGTTAAAAAATGATGTTGACGAGTTGAGAAAAATGACAACGGCTATTACCGATGGTTGGGAAAATGGAAATCAATAGAAGCTGACATCGTTGTTGTGAGATGTTTTCATTGTAGTTGGTATTTTCTCACGGAAATCGGTGGACGTAGCTCTCATCGATTCGATTTATATGTTTCCACTGGGAACTGTTCTTCATGTGTCTAAATTTGTACTAGCTTTTCCTCGTTGTGTATTGTTCTTTTCTTTTTATACTTGTAAGAATAATTGTCATTTATTGATCTTCAACTAATCGCTTTAGCATTTGTTTATTTAGCATTTAGCATCTCAGTGCTTTAAAAAGTGATTTAAGTATTAGATTCCTGTCCTAATTTCGCCTTTGATAATTGGCTGTATTTTGATTTCAAATTTACGGTTTTCAGGTAATAAATTCCAAAGATTTTGACAGACTCTGCACCGTTTCAATTGCTTTTTAATGGCGGAAAACGAGGCTAAAGCTCGGAAGAAGCTGGAAGATGCGGAGAAAAAAGCAAAAGGTGGAGGCGGATTTTTTAGTGGCCTATTTGGCAATGCCAAAGCAGAAGAAGCTGCTGACCTTTTTGTACAGGTTAGTATATTACAGTTTCTATCGAATTTAATCGCATTTTCCATTTTGACAACCTGTTATTATTTGAATCCGAACTTGTTTTTGTATTGTCTTCAAAAATTTGCAGAGTTCATATCAAAAGATAAACTTTTTTGGAATTTGAGTTCTGCACCTTGCTTTCCAATCTCCTGGACTTAGTTTGGTGCATATGGTTTGCATTGACTTTTAATCTCTCTTACGTTTGGTTTGGATTTTGTAGATTCTTTTGAAAAGTTCTAGGAGGATTCAGAAACCGTCTTAGTATGCGAAGAAAATGGCTGTGGAATGGGTTTTGATGATCTGGCCTCTTTTGAATACCATTACGAACGGTCTCATAGACATCAGTGTGCTATATGCGGAAGGCAGTTTTCGAACATACACTGTCTAGAAATTCATGCCGACGAAAATCATTGTTCGATTTTTAAAATTAAACGAGACCGTAATCCTTCGATAGCTTTATTTCGATGTTACGAGGCTTCCTGTTCCCAAGCATTTGCTAATCCCGGAGAAAGAAATTGTCACTCTGAAAAGATACATAATATCCGAGGTCCTTCTCAGTCTATGGAAAAGCGGAAATTACCACAAAAGCAATTTGCAATATCACAAATTAATAAAGTTACTACTCCCCCCCATTTGTGTCCTCGAACACCACGAGCAGTAGTCTTTGGTAATGAGCAGAAGGAGCCAACTTTTGAATCTGGAAAGCAAAAGTTTTCGCAAGGCAATGAAAGGATAAAAGAAATTATGTAGTATTGTAATGTACTCTCAATTTTTCATGAAGATTTCGCAGGTTCTGTTCATTTTTCATTCTGAAGTTAGAAAGCTTGTTTGTTTGAGCAGCAAAAATGAGCGGAACCAGTTAGTAGCTATCTACAGTAATTTTAGAGGTTCTCCCAGGTTAACTGTGAATTAACTATAATTTATAGCTTTACATTTTCTTGGTAATGTCATTGACTTTTTCGATTTGTAGCTAGTTGTTGAGGAATTGTACAAAATAAAAGGTTATATGTTATAAATCCCTTCACAGAACGTAAAATTGAGATATAATAACATTGGAAATGGTAAACTGCATGAACGACAAATGTAGATAAGGAGTTTCTTCGTCATTTACAGATGCCATCCATATCACGTTGCTTCTTTCTCTATCCAATAAAATTATCGTATATTTCTGACATTAACGAAACAAAAATAAGCTAGTTCGGAATAACTTTTTTTTGACCAACACTTTTAAAAATTGTACTGTTAAAAAGACAACTAGTGAGTTAGTTGTATTATATTGTTGGGAACTTTTTTGATTACAATCTTAGATTTGATGAGTATGCATCCTTATCCATTGTGATTCACTGTTAATTAAGGCAGGGAATTTGTTCAAAATTTCAAAGTTATGGAAAGAAGCAGGTGATGCATTTGTACGATCAGCAGAAATACATGCAGCAGCTACTGATCGGAAACACGATGCAGCATCAAATTATGCAGAAGCAGCCAATTGTTATCGTAAAGTTAATCCACAGGTATGCTGTAGGCATTTGATTGCAGGAAAACACCTCAACTTTGATCCAGTTTTAAGTTATTTTCTCAATTTTTATTGATACTCGATAATCTATAATGCTGTTTGAGTCTCTCTTGACTTATTTTCAATTTTGACTGTATGTCCTCATTTTATCTCAGGTTTTAGTTCTTCTCCTGTATGAAAATTTCGACAGTGTCATTTTCTGTTGGTAATAATAGAATTTTTGTGGGATGAAAACTGTGGATCAAATTGAGGAGTTAACGGTTTCAGTGTATTAAATTAAATTAAAGTGCCACTTTCATAGTTTGATTCAATGCACTGAATTATTATGGAATTCTTTGTCCTTAAGTTCATCAGGAGTAATATTCATGTGACACAATTGAGTGTCCATTTCGACGGTGAGGTAGATTTTCAAATTGTTGCTTTTTTTTTGCATTTTCCATTTTTAACGACATCAAAGTGGACTTGACTGCATTTTATGACAGTGCGTGAATTGGTGCAGTAACATATTCCTTGTTAATTTAAAATGATGTAGAAACTTTGTTTTTTAGATACAGCGTAAATCTTTCCTTTTGTAATGATATTTTACTCAAAGTGGAAAATATGTTGGGTGGTAAACGAGTCCTTAAAAAGCAATGGTTGATATGTTTGCAGCTAGCAATTGATTGTTTGATGAAAACTGCTGAAACCTATACGGATATGGGACGTTTCAATATGGCGGCTAAATATCATTGCACAATGGCTGAAATTTTTGAAAGTGAGGCACCAGATATGGCACAGGCTATGGCTCATTATCAAGTATGGTTTTATGTTTAGCGAGAAAGTTTTATTTTATTTCAAAAAACAAGTGCATCTCTGGTTCATTTCATTTGATTTTGTAATTTGACCATATTTCTGCTTTTAAGGAAGCAGCTGATTTTTATAAGGGAGAAGAAAGCCGAAGTTCAGCAACCAAATGTATGATTAAAGTTGCGCAGGTAATTTTAGCCACTATCAGTACGACTGCTTCAAAAAGCTTAACTTATAAATGCTATTATCAATGTGGTTACAGTATGCTGCACAATTGGATGATTATAAAAGGGCAATCAAAATTTTCGAAGAAGTGGCTACTTGGGAAGCAGATCATCCGACTTTAAAATATGCTGCAAAGAATCACTTCTTCCAAGCTCTTCTTTGCTACCTTTGTTCTGATTTGGTGAACTACTTTATTTTCTATTTTTAATCATTTTTTTTTCTTGAAGGAAACTTGAAAGTGAACCTAACAATTTCACCAATTTATTTTATGGAAAAGGACAAATTGCAGTTATGTATATTTTCTTTAAACTTAATAAGAGCAATTATGAATTAAACACCAGACCGGAAATAAATATGCTGAAGTATGACTAAGCCTCAGTAACACCAGAAACAATGTATGTCTACATTTTAACATTTTTGCTTGTCGCGCTATTTTTTTTTTCCTTTTAGCTCGATACTCAGAATGCATTGAAGCGCTACGAAGAAATTTCCCCATCATTTGTGGATTCAAGAGAATACAAACTTCTGAAGTTGGTTTCTTCTATTTTTGTGATTAATTTCTGATGTTTTGTGGTTTTATTGCATGTAATCAGTATTTCAGTATTATAGTTCAGTTTTTAACTGTTGTTTCCAGTGAATTAATTTCGTGTTTGGAAGACAAAAACCAAGCAAAGTTTACGGAAGTAGTGAAATCGTTTGACAAAATTTCGCGTTTGGATCAGTGGCACACATCACTTCTGGTCAAAATCAAACGATCATGCGGTGATGAAGATGACGATGATCTTAAGTGATCTTTTATTGTTTGTTGTTCATAAACTACTAATCACTTATGCTGTTGTAATTCCAGAATCATTTTTATATAAAAATAAGAACTGTAACTTCTTCCAGTAGTAAGGTTTTGAAATTCCTCGTACCATTTCAAACTTTTTCACTCGAGGAACGAGTAACAAGCAGTTTTAAGTTATTTGGGTTCGTCTGATTGCAGTTGGGATTGTGTTAGAAGAATTAGCAAAGAAGTATAAATTTTAAAGTTCAGTTCATTTTGTGGTACTAGGAGGATTTATATTTGTTGTAATTTATTTCAGTGACTTTTAGAAAATAAGTTTTTTTACTAATGTAAGGATCTTATTAATTATTTCAAGTTTTTTAAAGAACTGGCAAGATTTAACCAGTTGAAATAATGGGATATTTGTCTGATATAGATGAGGGTCCTCTACATAAAATTATGCTATACCTTACCTACTCACATTGCTTTTTTTTAAAATTAGTGATGCTTCATAAAGTTCATGTACATATGATGCTGCTCGCTATATCATTGAGTGTGCTTATAAGTGGTTTTGAATGTCTGATATTAATCATTTTGAAACAAGCAAGACTAATTTTTTTTTATGCCAGTGTCGATTCCTGATCAATTAATATTCTTGGGTCTTTTAAATGTTTTTCTCGAATATCACTGAGAAATGTGTTATACTCACTCATAAAGGTGTCTACTGCTGTTGGATGTCCTCTGTAATACCTTTGATATCGTCTGTTTTATCAATTTTTTAAGATTAAAGAATTAAGGGGAGGATAAGAGTGTCTTGAATTATTTATGAGAGTATTCCGAAATGATATAAGAAGCTATTAAATAGTTTCATTTTGAGTCATTTAGTAATTCGATGTATTCACACAATGGCTCAATTTACAATGAGAGAATTGCTAATGATTGTATAGAAGCAAAGAAGAGTGACAGTGAATGGAAAATGAAGTACGAAAAGTAAGTTTCATAAGAAGTCGATAAAGAAAAGTGGAGGTGAGTACTGCAAAAGTTACCAGTGCTCTATTTCGTATTTGGTAGTGCTAAATACCGGGTGTGACCACGGTAAGACAGCGAAATATTTCCAAGCGGATCCTTTTTCAGGTTAGAAGAACAGTATAAGATAATGAAAAATAGGAATGAAGAACTCGAAGACCGATTATTAAATTTGGTTGAAAAGGTGGAGCAGGAAAGGATTATTTTTTCAAGCGAAATAGATCAACTTCTTGGGTGAGGAGATGTTTCCTATTTTTATCTCTTGTAGTGGTCCGTATGCCACACTGCTTGTGCTGTTTTTGAGCAATAGCTGTCCAGCATCTTTGTAGTCTAAAGTTGAAATAAAGAACTGTATTTAAGAATTAGTTATTTTCATTTAGAACCGTGGCACAGGCTAATCACAGAATCTCAACACTTGAAGATAACTGTGTAAGTTTGAAATTCTTCCTCCTGTCGAGTAAAACATTAGTTAGTGACTAGAATTTTCTAATATGGTCGCTAACCGTCCACATTTGAATAAACTGCTATTCTCTCTTTTCTTGAGCAAGATTTACTTGTTTTCAATTACCTCTTTGCAGACCGACGATTTTGTTCGACTTTCAGGCTCGTTATAAAAAAGATTGCATTCTAGCTGTAAATCTTCTGCATTGTGAACCGTCAAAATATATACAGCAAGAAAAAGCACCAGATGTTCTTTCAAAGGAATTACCGCAGAAGGTTTTAAGGCGTGCCAACTTTTCCGGCATATTTTGAATGATATTTTAGTTTTGACTCTTGACATTTGAAAACATAAGGGAAAAATTTCACCGTGAAGAATATGGAACATGTTTATTTTTGTCATAATAATAACTCCAATAGCTGATTCCAGAATATAACGGTGGTCCGCAGCATTGCTACCTTCCCTCCCATGGCTGCTTATTTTCCTGATGACACTTATCTAGAACCCGATGAGCCCGCGCTACGAGAAAATCAGGAACAGATGGTAATCCTTCATTTCATTTAAAAGTTTCTAATAGCCTACATAAATGTAACATTAGTATTACTAATACTTCTAATTGTATTGCGCGTTGAACTAATTTCAGCGCATGAAATTACACTATTTTGATTTGTGTGAATCCTATGTTGAAGTTGGTATACTCTTGGTGCATAAAGATTCTAAAATAATAAAATCGACCTGTTTCAGGCTTCTTTGACAGTGCCATCAAATTTCACATCAGAATTTGTTAAGAAAATTAAGAACGACGAACATTACAGGTTTATTTAAAATAATATATTAAGCAGACTTACTATCAAAGACATCTTTGTAAAGGTATAGGGTTTAAAATGCTCAGACTGAGCAAATTTTTGATTTTTATATATAAACTGGGATTGATGACTTGCAGCTATGTTGATTTGAAACGATGTCCCAAGTGCGACACAGTTCAAGTAGCAGTTTCGCGAGAAACTCAAACTATCGAGTTACAAGCTCCTTGGCCGAGAATTATTAATAGCCCTGCTCGATACCATACAGAATTTACGATATGATACAAAAACTGTACTTGTGTTTTATGGGTTCTGCCGGCGAAAGCCCCTACTTCTTTACTACCGTTTTTTTCTGTCCATAATTAGCGTACAGCCTGACATTGGAAGTTTAGATTCCGACTTTTTGTCCAGTGCCACTTTTCGCTCAATGGTCTTTACTTTCTTTCAGGAAAATTTCAGTTTTCTTATTAGTGCCTTCTATAATATAATCTAATGTAATAAAACACTTTAATGTACAGAAGAGGAAGGTAAATGTAATTTATTTATATATGAAAAGATCAAAACATTTTATTTGGCTTTTGTAAGTAAAATTGATGTCGCTAAATTATCGTGAAACAACTTTCTTCATCTCTATTTTATCACTTCCGTCTTTCGCTTTTTCTGGTATGTCCTTAGCTTGTCTGAATATCAAAGGCAATATGAAGAAGTATCAACAATTTTCTTACTCGATTAAAAGGAATTCACAAAAATATTTTGTAGGAGTTTATAATTCCTTAATTATACATCCTGAGGTCTTGAAAGACCGCAAGGCTGCAGAAGTTGAACTATCTGGAACATGATCGCACATCCAGCACTTCACAAAATTCCAGAAGTGGTATTCAGTTCTTTTGCTACACCTCCTAAGAACATTTCAATGATGCTTCACTTTCGAAACAATTGATTTTCTTCGCTTGAAAAGGAGCAAATTTTTCCGCTGCCTTTTCATATTTTTTTGTGCAAGAAAGGAATATTCTATCATGGTAGAAAACGACACGATTTTTATAGAATTCCTGCAGTTCTGTTACATTCCTGATATTCTCCAAGCGAAGCGCATGCATTAGTGCTGACTGAAAATTTAGAGCTATTTCAATCATTTTTTTTTTTTTTTTTCACTAGTCAGAATTACATATAGCACTGTGTAATGGCAGACCACATGAATCCAAACGGCTCAAGAAAATCTATACTTGAAGGAATAACAAAAGCTCTAAGCTTGCTGACTTCCTTTGGGGATACATGTGTTTTCCGAACAACTGCTTTTAAGATGCTTTGTTCCGAAATCTTTTGGAAATGTTGAGGAAATGAACGGTGGGTGGAAGTGTATTTCTTCCTTTCAATTTATATGACATAAAAACACAAATGTAAAGCAACGTACGGGGAATGCCGTCTCTCTGCCTTCTACTCGTCGATGATGCGAAAGATTCAAATTCAAACACATTCGTTTTATTCTCGCAGCAACAATACGTGATATGAGATATACCATAGACGATTCCATTTCTTAATGAATTTTTTAAATAATCTACTCTATTAGTAGAACGCAGCCAATAAGCTAGATGTTAAGTGCTAAAAAATGTGAGAAAGACAAAGTTCAAAATTAATAAAGCCAATAGATGTATTTAGAAATTTCAACGTGAATCTGATTATTAGAGTAGTTTGAAGCATTAACCTACTAACGAAACCTAGATGAGCTGCTAAAACAGCTATCGCTTTTCTCAACAACATTTGCACATCTTCCTCCGAAAACTCATTTGCCATGTCTTCCCTGCAACTTTTGTAACCTTTAAAATCTTCCGGTAGAAATTATCGACCCAAAAAATTTTAAATGATTTCACGAACTACCTTGCTTCCACTTTTTCCTCTTTTTTCTTTTTCTAATGAAATTGAGGTGTCCAAAGCACTTACGAGTTAGGCAAATTCAATTTTAATGGATTGAATGCAGGTAGAGATGGTGGTGGTCCCATCCTCACTCGATAACAATTCAGTTTACGCCTGTACTGCAGCAAAGAAATAGTGTGCATCACTAAAGGATCGAAATAAATCCTGCAGTACAAAACTTCACCGAATAGAATATTTTTAATGCACGAATATTATTCAGAACAGATGAAAAGTTATAATTGAAGTTTTCCAGTCCCCAAATATAATGAAATTCCAAAGCTTGAATTAGAAAAAGCCGAATTTACTTTAAGCTAAACCAAATGACAACAACAAATATAGGTCTTCAACAAACCCAAAAGAACTCACTCTACAACTTTGCATTCCTCTACTTTTCCACAGCAGTTGAACAACGTATTCTTGTCAACCGAACTGCCTAAGAAAATTAAAGAACTAGATGAATATTTAAACAATATTAAGCAAAGTAATTCTAAATAAACGGCTTTATAACAGTGAAATGTTTAAAACATACGGTTGACTTCAAAGTCATAAAATTCATAAATGTAGTTCCTATGCGCCAGTAAAAAACATTACCAAGAAATTTAAAGAACTAACCAACAACAGATTCCGAAGGAGGTAGCACAGTCTCCAGCTTACGAAACATAACATCCAAATCACTAATACAGGTGTTCTAAAAGTCGTGTAAAGGATGAGAAACATTCGTCAGATTTAGAAACTTTAGGGAACTAAAATTCAATAACCTTTCACCCGCCGAATAATTCCAAAATACGTGGAATGAATTCTACGACTAAGCAGAAAACACTATCACGATCAAGTGTTGTGAGACTACTGAAGGAAAATATTCCAGGCATTGTTAAATCGAACAACTTATCTCCTGCAGATTCTACCAAAGAAATTTACTGCTGTTCCAAGGAAGTACGCTACTCATTTCTTGCTAAAATAGAATGCATTTCATAGACACGTGATTTCTTCGAAATTATCGCAAACTGCAGCTAGAATTTTTATTTCGTTTTTTTCTTAATCAACTGAATGTAGTATTATACTAAAGACCTTTGTCTCTAGCAATACCAAAAAATATAGTTTCACTAAATTAGAATGACAAAGTGACAACCTGAACCAAGTAAAATATGATGATAACGAGAAAGTTAGGAATGTAACATTCTTTTTCGTCTCATCGGTATAATTTAACTCAATGGAGCACAATATGGTCAGTTTGAGACATGCATGACGTATATGATTTCCACTGTTAAAATATATAACAAAGTAATGAAAAAAAATAAGAAAACAGCAATCGGCGCTTTGATTATACTAAAAGAATTAGAAGAAAAATGGAACTAAGTTTGAACTAGAAAATATTATGGACTTGAAAGAACCCAATACATGACAAACTAAAGAAATCTAAAATAGAGGACGTAATACATGAAACACAATCAGCTGGAATATTACCTTGACTAAAACACATAAGGAAAAGGAAACAAGAGAATGGACATTTCATACCAATTCACATATCACAAAGTATTAAATGAGATCATCTTGGAAAAGGTCTGGTAACGTTTCACCCTGACTCAAACTAAAAATATAGTCACGTTCGGATGGTGGCGGGCTAAGTTTCCTCATCACTTCTCGAATTTCTGAAAAGTGGCATGAATTATATTAGATTTCCAGAGAGAGGAAAAAAAGAAACGACTAATCACAAAGAAATTACCTTGACTGAAAGTGGGACTGGTTCGTGCTTGCGACTGAAGTGAACAGGAGCCTTGCTGAGATGATTTTTGACGTTCGCTTTCTAAAACGATATGCTTCATATTGTTTTGATTCCAGCCAAGTAATAAGTCATTTTTTTATCACATTTTTACATTAAAAAATTCAATATTATTTTAACATTCAGATGTTTCAAATAATTCATAACATAATTGAGAAGAATAATTGCCGTTTACCAGAAGAAATAAAAGGCAACACCGGATCAGACTGATCGCTAAATTCTTCATCCAATCTTCTCTTCTTCAACAGGCTTTCATCATCATAATCCTCTAAAAACTGCCCAGGCACATCGCCTTCCACAGCGTATGACGTAGGCTGCAAGCAATAGTATTATATGATGTTAATGTTATACTGTGTGTATCCTATCATCTTGATGGTTTAAATAATCCATGAAACAAACATGAACATTAAAGTTTCACATGTACTTTAGCGTTTTGATAATTTAAATAATCCATTGAAAACTACAAATATCACTTAAATACCTGAGACTTGCCAGTAAATAGATCGCTTTGATTTTGAGTAGTGTTTAATTCTCCCAGTAGTATTGCATTCGCAGGGCCAAATGTACTTTTTAATCGTAAATTATATTGCATGTCAAAATCACGCATCTATATATACTTCAATTTTGAATTAAAAAGGAACAAAGTAACGGAATGAAAAACTTTTCAGAAAAGTGGAAAAAATATAAACCAAACCCTTGGTGGTGCACCAACTTCAACGAAAGTTCCAGGAGGAGCTTGTATTGCAAAAACTCTACTATCTTCAAAAACGGACAGCACGTCTTCCTCAGTCAAATATGCCAGCTTCATGTTTTTTTGATATTCACTAACATTTCTTAAGCTCTAAAATACCAGTAAGTGATGAAAATAATAAGTAACAGTGAAAACAAGCGCTGTGAATAAAACCATATATGCCAAAATGACCAAACCTGTTTCATCCATCTAATATGAGTGTCGAGAATTCTTTCTTCCTTTTCTAACTCCTCTAACTCGGCTTTACGCTTCAAGACACGTTTCTGTTCCTCAGGATCAGTATCCGGGAATGAACCATGCTTTCTCAGTTTTCCACCTCTTCAAAGCAAAGTTGCAACATTACTAATTAGCGAAAGACTTTGAGAAAAAACGGCAATTAGTACTTTTGAAATTTAGAAGCTCGAAACTCACTTCCAGTTAATGATATTTTTCGATTTTTTTTCAATTAAGCCAATACCTTCCAGCACGTTGGTTATATCATATATTCTTCGTTTCTGTCGCACTTGTAATTCTTCAGCAGCCTTTAGAATGTAAAAAGAAAAAATGAAAACTTTTAAAGGAACTGTATTATATTCTCGTCACAAAAATAATACTCCAGAAGCAGTAATTCCACTTTTACTCCCAGACCCCCTGCTGGTAAATTACCTTGACACCTTTGAATAGCAAATTAAGCAAATGAAGGACCAAAAACTACATCAAAAGGAAATTTCCTTTTATGTTCTACTTCATTCTGGAACATAAACAACTCAAGAAATCTCACAATGTTTAAATCGACAATTCCACCTCGTGCACGTTGCAACAGATCAACAAACCGCTGAGTCAATATCCCAAGCGATTTTTCGGCACGACATACAGACGACGGTTGTTTTGGATCTTCATCATCGATTGATTCCTCGTCATACCCACTTGCAGCAATTTCGGAATCTTTATCCTCTACACTTTTCCGAGTCGATCCATCCACTTCCAATGAGTGATGCCTCCACTGTTTCATACTAGTCATTCTTTCAAAATTATGCAATTAAAAGGATGTCAGAAACTCAGTCAGTGATCATATCAAGGGATTTTGTAATGGGTATGAAGTCTGGAACAGCCTTCGAAAGAGGTAGTTTTTTTTCTCCTTATCTAAAGATGAAGCGAATCGATAAATCCGAGCACCTATAAACAACTCATCCTTTTTACTTCACTAAGAAGGACCATGGAAAATCAAAATGACGTAAATTAAAAAACAACCACCGGCATCCGCTGAAGACGGTACATAAGGAGTGAAAGCTACATATTTCCAAACTTTTAACAAGTATTTTGGCAATAGTACGATACAACAATCAAACAGGCGCCGAATGTGCCGTCCAGATAGTGCAATTAGATCAGATTGCTATTCCACAATTATGAGTTCAAGATAATATAAGTCTTTTAATGCGAAAAGCTAGCAAAAAGCTTTTTTTCGACATTAATGACTAACACATAAACCAAATATGTTAAAAATAAAGAATAAGCGACAAGAAACTTTGATCATATTGAGGGAAAAAATGTATCACATGTAGTTATATACCAAGAATATTACAATTCTAATTTTCTTCATCGTCATCTTCAATAATTACTTTTTTCTTTTTTTGTTTTCTCTTTTCCTGCAATATGAATTTCTGGTAAATTTTTAGTAACACAAATCAAAAGCGTAAAAATGAATCGAAGGAAAAAAAAATGCTTGATATGCCACGTTGAGTGGTAAATCTCCCACTCACGCAGCATCAATTTTTAGGAGTAGTTAAATCGGCAGGGAGTTGTTATACTCTCAGCAACTTCCAATTCCCATGGTCACCATCCTGTTATCATCAGGGGATCTCATAATCGGGAATTTTAGCATTTTAACTCAATGTTTGGTTCATTGCACAGCACCAGTTCTGCTTGTTAATAAAAGTAATTTCACGTTTAAAATGCACAGGAAAAAACTAGAGATGACCGTACAGAAATTAAAACTGAGCAATAAATATATACCTGATCACTATCACTGTCTTCGCTATCTCTTTTAGCATCATGCAATCGTTTAGAATCTGAATCTTCAGAGTCTGAATGGCCAATCAACGGCCTGTCATCTAAACCGTGTTTATAACGACTCTTGATAGCGGATATTGATTCTTCTTCTGCAAAAGAAAGCATTTAAAACAAGCATACGGTCCAACATACCTAAGAAGAATCATGAAGAAAAAAAGCATATGATGATAATTCCATGTACCAGAATCTTCATCTCTATCTTCCAAGAAATTCGCGGTTAAACCTGAACGACCTATAGATGGCCGCATACGATTACGCCTCTGTTGTGCTTCACGACGATTCTGCGCACGCATACGTTCTTCTTCTTTTCGAACTATTTCCTAAAATGCAATCTGCTTTAACAACTTCTTATCACAATTACATTTGAAAACTGTAAGCTAAGAAACAAAACATCTAATAGAGTAGTGATTAATTTGAGCTCGAAGGGTCAAATCATACTGCTTTTTTCGATTCCGGATTCAGACCAACTGCAGTCAAAACTTTCACTTTTTGTGACTTATTCGAACGATCTGCCATTGATAAAGTAACCTTGCGATGTGTGATAGAATCAGTTGAATGTGGCCGGAATACTAATTTTTCCCTACAAATAAAAGCGATCTTTATTCAAAATACAGGTTGCCTTGAAGTCTGTTTTATTACATGTTTATATTACATCACATACTGTTCTGCGCATAGCACTTATTTAAAAAAAAAAAAGAAAAAAAAAAAAACAAAGAAATTCTCTTCAGGTAAAGGTTATACATTACATCTACTAAGAGCGAGACTCAAAATCCAAAAATGAAAAGAACAATGGATTAAAACTTGCTTGAAAACAGCATGTCCTTGCAATCCTGCGCCCTGTCGCAAGAATAAATGGTTATCAAGTTGCATCGGTTGTACCATTATATCAAAAACTTCACCACCAAGATAAAGGGACATCCTGAAACCGTCACTATCAGTTGATTATCTTTCTACCAGTTAGTAAGTCAAGTAATTTAGAAAATCAACAATTATGTGCTGACAACACACGTTCCATCGGACCAGCGAACAATTTTCGAATTTCCCTGTTTCTGTATATTGCCATCTTCATCCAACACATAACGCCAACGGATCGTATTTTCTACCTATAAACAAAACAAGCTTAAGATTATATGCTGTGAATAAAAACTGAAAGTTCACATATGAAGCGTAGATAGATGTGCGGTTTATTGTAAAAACAAGTGTTTTACGTATTATTCCCTATATAAAGGTTGTGTCATTGAATCGAAGGCCACATTAACGGCTCACATTTTTGTCACAGCAACGATAAAAAGCCTTTTTTGTAATTGAACCCGAACGAATCTTCAGAGCCGGTTCATCCTCGACTTTATTTCTAATAAATTTGGATTACTCAAGACGTTATTTTAAGCTTGTTTCGAGGAAATGAAATACAAAGAGTTCTCTGACACTCAATGTATTTCTCCGGTAACGCACCTACATATCATTTACTGACGGTATATGCACAGTAACAGGAAATTAGGAGTATGATCAGTAAATATTAAATAGTCCAAACCAGAAAGTTTCCAATTTGTAAAACAATACGATATGAATGGAGGCCAAGAGCCACACCCGCAATTTTAGTCTAGCACGTCCCTCTTCATCGAGCAAATCATCCTCATCAAATTCATCTTCGTAATGATCTTGATCAAAAGGGCGCGGTTCAATACTCAAGAAATTCGGGAACTTCACAAAATAGAGTCCTTCGTCCGTAAATTTTGGACAAATTCTTGCAGTGTTTACTTCAACAACAGTCGGTTCAAGATGTTCAGTATCGGGAACACCTGCTTCTGGATCAGGGTACAGACGTGGTCCAACTATATCATCTTCTGTTAATTCCTGCAACAGAATCTTTACATAATTTGTTAAACTGATGCCAAAGTCTAAGAAGTTTAAAAACTACCAGTCTTATTTCACAAACAATCGTGCTGCATAACTTGGAACCCGATAATGAGATTATCAAGCTCCAACACTAAAATCCATGATAAATATAGCTCTGATCTTGAATACTTAACAGCACTTCATATCACCTTCAAATTCTGTCGCGTCTACACTTTGTGCCATAACAATTTATATGAAAAGTTTGAAGTGTGGAAAATTTTAAACCCTAGACACAGTTCTTCACCAAGACGATAGAAGTGCGCCAAATTCAAAATTATTGTGAATTCTGTAATCAGTGAAGTGGTTATTAAAAACACTTCACTAATTCAGAGTTCCACTTAATTTTTCGTTAACCCACTATTAAAAGATCTCAAAAGCTGTAACATTACCTTTCCTTCTTCGTCACTTTCTGATAATGGGACATTTTTAAGTCCTTGTTTCTCTTGCATTTCTTCTGCCTCGGAAGGACTTCTCGATACATTATTGCCGTCTTTTTCGCTGTCATCAGAGTCTTTTGTTTCATCTACCTCACGCTCTGAAACCGCATCTGAATCATCAGAAACAGCAGGAAGCGGTTGCCTTTCCGAAAGGGTATCTGAATCTTCATCGGCATCTGGACGATGCTCTGATGGGGCACCTGAGTCATCATCACTTACTGTCGACAGGGCATGTTCTCGTCCAACTGACGGAGATCTGCTCTTTCCAGGAGTGAAGTTTTTCTCTGAAAATTTGGCAGTTGTGATCATTATATCCATCACCACAACAGTAGGATCGAAAATGCTACACGTTAAGTCAGACAGAAACGAGAAATAGGATTTTCACCTCTTTTGGACACTTGCTCATCATCATCTGATGATGACGATGATGATGATGTCACTGAATTTTGTCGACGCTGCTGCTGCTGCTGCTCAGTCTCGGAATTGTCTTCTGATGCACTTTCCTGGAGAGCTTCTCCCGAGTGTTCGTCGCTCGAAGTATCCTCCGAAGACATCGACCAATTCTAAACATTTATATAGTGAAAGTCAATACTGATGATGTCTTTAGTAATTCACTGAAAACTCTCCCTGTTCCCCAACTCCCTCCAAACACCTGTCAAACTGAACCTGAGACTTTGGGCAAAATCAGTTTTTCAATCAAACAGCCAGCACCATTCTTAGCAGATACCATGTAAGTACTCACCACAGCAATTGGTACCGCAGAACCAACAAGTCCAACTGGATCCAAGCCGAATTAAACAAATACGGTCCGTGATATTCTGACCTCTCCAGTAAATATCAGGTTTTGAGGTAGTTCTTCGAGGAAGGTCTGGAGGTTACTTGTGGGAGGGGTGATGTTGAACTGTGCTTGTCGATATTTCCCGTTACTGCGATTTTTCCGAACATCCAATATTTGCGAGCAAATCGACCTCAGGTAGCGTTCTATTTTTCGAAGGAAAACAACTACTCCTATTTCAATTACACAAATGTCCAGTTATGTCAGATTTATTCGTCGGTTTTCGATTTGAAATAGTGGATATAGCCTCCATGAATAAAAGCAAAGGAAAGAGCTGAAAAACATTGTCATAAAAAAGTATATGGATGATGGAGTGTTCGAGGTAGTTAAGTCCGAGGTATTTGTTAACCGATTTGATTGAGTTTCAGCAAATCTCATACAGTGGTTTGTCAGAGTGGAACAGTTGCATGCTGGCATCCGGAAGAATCTTTTCCTTATCACCATTCCAAATCCATTGATCTGGATAAAATAAAAACGGAAAAACAGGTTATTATTTTTAAAGGAAATATGCATTATAGTCGGTTGTTGATTTCCAGTTTCTTATTAAAAATCATTTATTATCTCTTTCTGTCCTATCGCTTGTACTGAATAAGCAGCGCTACTGGTTTCAGTGAAAAATTGTTTTGGAAAAAATATTTCGATGTAATTTTTACATTTTTAATCTATGTCTTTGATGTTGTAGAGAATGTTATAGAGTTCGTCTGTGCTGAGTAAAGAAACCGAGCACATTGCTGACTTACGAGGTTCATTGGCACGCACTGGTCCTCGTAATTATACGCTTCGTGAAATATTTTATACTGGAAAGCACGAGTGGTATACAAGGTACTATTTTAAGAAGTTAAACCTAAGCAGCGTTATTATTAGAGATGACACAGTTGTATTTGATCTGCAGAATTTGATGCCTTTCAGATCATATATGGAGGATTCATTATTATAATATGAAAGATTTAGTTTATTTACATGATATATATCTATGAAGAAAAAACCCAACTTGAATGAAAAGTTATTTTGCAGATTTTGATTTGCTTAATATTTTTTCAGTTTCAGCTGAGATGAGGGAATTCAGTAGATCATATTTCCATGATGAACTGGATGAAAGATATTAAAATTACTATATCTGACAATTATTTATTTGAAAATACATTTCATCTTTTTTTTAGGTACCGTGAAGAAAGATTACGCTCTGTAGCGGCACCTGACCCGAAGAGGCGGAATTGATCATTCTTGGAAAATTGTTTCAAGTATTGTCAATTCATAGCGTCCCTGATTGTTAACTTGTTAAGTTAGCCATTAATCAGAGTAGGGATTAGATATTTTTTATTCTTCCATAATCAAAACTTTTGTTATGCGTTTTAATCCATTTTTATTGCGAAATGCCGTTGACGCAATGTGGTTAGGTCGGCTCACCTATGCTGATGGACTGAGGAAGCAGCAATATTATGTGAATAAACTGCTTGCATCACGAAGATTGGGATATGATTCGATGAAGTGAGTGGAGTTTATTTCTGCTAATCTACCTTGCTTTCATGGTTCAGGCAATAGGAACCAGATTTTTTATAAGAAGCTTGCAGATATTATTTGTTGTTGCTGGAACACACACCTGTCTATACTGTTGGTATAAGGCATTTCAAATATAATGAAGATGAAGAAAACCGATTGAAAAAATTGGGAGCCGACTTTTATCGGTACTCAGTTTCCCTTGTGCTGTAGAAGAGCCTTTTCTAACTTAAACGTGAGCACTTTAAGAGTAGAATGTATGATATATATATATAGTTATATATATATATATAACTTTGTTCACCAAAGTTAGGTTATTTTGTTATAGGTATGCCATTCTTATTCTTTTCCTTTCATTCATTTAGTTTAATAGTTCCATCAGTTTACAATTTTTCACTTTGCCCCTGTTTCATTTTTTGTTGTTTAGAATTCACACTTCCAGGACAAACCGAGGTGGACTTATCACATTTCATGGCCCTGGTCAACTTGTTGCTTATCCTATTGTTGATCTCCATTCATTGTACGTGAAAGGCCAAGACCAGAACACTGCCGTTGTCAGTGTTCGTCGCTATGTGTACCTTGTTGAAGAAGCAATCATCAAGACTGTCCGTGGTTTTGGCTTACCTGGAGCAGATCGTTCGTCCAATACTGGTTGATTTTTGAAACGAATTTTCTTTCACCGCCTTATATAGTTTCATAGGTTAAAACTTTAGACAAACTGAAGAAGCATTATTGTATTTCTAATGCTATCCCTTTTTGTCAAACAGAACGTTTCAGGGGTTTGGTTAGCGAACGGCATGAGAAAAATAGCAGCAATTGGTATAAATGTTCGGAGTGGCATTACTAGTCATGGCTTAGCTCTTAACTGTAATACAAATTTGAATTGGTTTCGTCAGGTTAAATTTGATTCTTATTGTGTCTATCACTTTGAAGTTTTTTTTTTCTTTTTTTTTTTGGAGTGTTTATTTAAAGCTAACGAATATTACTGGTAAATTTTCACATTTCATATTTTCACCTACCGAATTAAGATATTAGTTTTTTTCCAGATTGTACCCTGCGGTTTAGTTGGAAAAGAAGTTACTTCTCTTACTCAAGAACTCGGAAGAAATGTTTCAGTAAATGATGTTTTTCCAATTTTTTGCGAAAAGTTTGCTGAGGTGTTCCATTTCGACATTAAAATAGGTAGTACAGAAAAGCTTCATGAAAAAGATTGCTTGGAATAGTAGGTAGATGAACGGGTTGATTAAGTTGTTTATAAGTTATATAGCTTTTTTTCGTGGTATGGGATATTTTTACTATTCCAAGCAATCTTTTTCATGGATATTTTTAGGGGAAGCTTTCGATATATATTGATGTTCGAAAAAAAATCGGGAATTTTTAAGATAACCAAAGTATAGTGACTTTTCTTGTTTCAGGTCTGTGATGAGCATTTTTTTCTACTTGTTTCTTTGTTTTCATATCTAATTTTCAGAGGTATTCTGGTTAAATTGTCAGGACACACAACCTGATGCACTGTTATATTACAGTCTTTTTTTTTTTTTATTTAGAGCTATTATGTACTTTTCTAATTTATAATAATGCTTTAGATAGGAAGAAAAAACATATTCTGTGACTCAATGCATTTTAGTGCTTGTGCCTCAGGTATTCATCGCTGCTCTTTTCCTAGATTGATGCAAGGCGCGACAAATGCAACCTTCATTTCCAATATATATTTCCATTTCCAATAGTGCAAGAAATTTTAACAATTTCTATATAAACCGTAGGCTTGTAAATGTTTTTCTGCAGTCTGTTTTATTTCGCTAGAGAGCTAGCCTATATGACTGTGATTTGGTTATATGAACTTCCAGTTGTTTTCGTTTGAATGTGGATGCTGCTTCGTTAAAATCAAACTTGATTATATTTGTCCAAATTTCACTTCTTAGCATTTCAAGCTTGGATTCAATTTGAACTTCACATAATTGAAAGTGCAATCATATTGTTATCAATCACATCAAACAAATTCCGAAAGAAATCTTCGTGAGATCTGAACAGCAACTCTCGAAGCTGAGATCATCCAGTCTGACAGTTTTTTCTTAATTTTGTAATTTGGAATTTTCCAATGAGAAGTATGCTCTTTAGTATTCAGAATAAAATGGAAATATGGATTTATAAACGGTTTCTGTTTCGTTGGACCAATATGAAGGTAAAATGCAATGATAACAATAATGGTTGTTTTGGTATTATAACGGATTGTCAAAACAACAGTTAATATGATAAAGGAATGCATTATCAAAGTTATAAAAATATACATTGGAGAAGTGAATTGCTTAAATGTATGTGTTGCAATTTCTGTTTTCGCTTGGTACCTCGCTATCGCAAATACGGTAATGTTCCGGCCAACCTTCTCTTACTGTTTCCACTTGCCTATAGCATATGTTGTCCGATCCTCTGCAAAAAAATGTCCCAAAAAGATTAATTTTTAAAAAGAAAAATAAATATGGGTATTAGTTCCATAGGCACAGAGGCAAACACTAATGTATAAAACTTCGCTGAACAGTTGGATGGACTGATACAAGTTTTGTTACCTGTAGGAATGGGAATATAATCTACAGCGCGGACACATGACAAAAATTTCGAGGGCGGATATAATTTTTCCTTTTACTGTTGAAACATTGAGCACTGGTACCTAAACGTAGTTGTTTTACTGAACTGCAGCTGAGAATCACGATGCCGTGAGTTTTGTTGCGGTGCAATACAGACCAAGTTAAATCTAATCTATAATGTAATCCTGCAGAGAGTACGAAAACTAATTCTTAAAACGTTCCGGATATGTGATCCATATTCTAATTCTACTCATGCAGATAAACCCGGTGTTGAATTAAACCAACTTTGACAGTGCTTAGTGATGTTATTGAGAGGTTTCTGGGCAGATATATACCATTCACTCCCGGACATTGACGCATTTGAAAAGTGAAGTTACACTTAGCAGGTTTCTCATGACATGGCACCTGAAAGTAGATTGTAGGAATCTCTATTTTTAATGAGGAGTATTGTATTTTATACACTAGGCGTTTTATTAGTGGGAAGTATTGTGATAGTTTCTAACATTTGTTCCTTTCGGTTTCCAATGATACAAATTTCAGTTTCTAAGAAAGTTTTTTCTTTTAAATGAGCAGGAACGGAAAAATAGTTGTAGTGAAAAAAAAGAAAGGAAACTGTTTCAATTAGTGAAGGACAAGATGATCTTGTTCTGCTTTCCAACGAGTTTTCGTATCTTAACAAAATGTAAGCCGAGCTGCCACATTGCCTGTCACATAATTCCTGCAGTAATTGAAAGTGACTTTTATGAACTGTGTGTAATTAAGAGAAATGGTGTAACAGGACAAATGCACCTGTATAAAACCAATTTCTACGTGGGATGGACACTGCGGAAATTCCATAAAGATTCTGACATTGGTAACTGCAAAGATAAATTGGCCAGAGAAGTATCATTCCTGCAGGTAGATTTACTTCAGGTGGAGTCCCACGCCTTCATATTTACAGGAGATAATGATAAAATCAAGCACGATACCTCATACTTCTGTGGATACATGTAGTGACAATCTGAAAGTGTTATCGAACCAACATAGCTCTGATAGATTCTGTGTTCTGCTTTTACTGCTGCTAGCTGCTTCTACAATATGGAGGAGTCAACTTCTAAATTCCAGATCCAAAGGGAATCACTCACCCTCAGTCGGTCTAGTACTAGCATAGCCGGTACAAATAACCCAGTGAAGAGAACTAATATTCCAAACTGAGCTAACAACAAGTATCTGCAAGGTTTACGACGGCTCATGTAACGCAACAATCGTGTTTGACGTGTTCGATGTAAATGAGTGCCAGTCTGAAACAAATATGGTAAAGTTTCCGAGACAGAATAATATATTTCAGTGAAGTAATACTGCCTAAAATTTGAGTTTGTAAACATTAAAGCTAGTACTTGAGAGGACAGTAAGGGTCACGTAAAATCTGCCAAGCGCATTTGAGAATAAAAACATTACCATTGTTGACAACAGAAATCAATGAAATAACCGCTCTTTACGACAGACTTAAAACGAATGTTGTAATTAACTTAAACATCTTGCTTTTAGAATTTTTATTTTCAAACTTCACAAGCTTTTGAGAAAATGAAAGAGAGCAAAATGCCTCCCATTCACTCGTTGAATGTTAAAGTGATGTTTTACTGTCCCATGCAGTTCAACTCGGGATATGTGACCAGAAGGCGATGAGAGAAAGTCAGGATTGAAAATTGTCCTTTTCTTGTTTTAAATATGGAAAATAAATACAAATTTCGAATTTTCGACGTCTTCCAATAAATGAAGTGGTTTTAGTTTAATAACACTTTATAAAACGTTTCCTTGAAAACATTTCTTACTGGAGAGCATCAGAAGCACTCCTTTGCTTACCGATTGATGAAGGAACTGTTTCTTGTTGTTCAGGAAATATCACTCTTCAACTTCAAACAGTTCTCGAAAATTATATGAATCACGGAGCGATTTGTCAATGAATGTCCTTGAAAAGCAATTCCACTGACGACATCCCTCTCAATTATTATCACATTCTTTTTTAGATTGATATTTCTTTTAAACTGATTTATTTGGAATTGAAAATTATCTCTTCTCTGTTTTAAATATGGGAAGTGAATGCAAATTTCGAATTTTCGACGTCTTCTAAAAAATGAAGTAGTTTTAGTGATCAATATTACATTCTTTTTCTGATCGACTCATTGTTCTTTCCTTTGATGTCATATCGATCTTCTTCAAAGTTTTTCTTTAGCACTTAATACTATTTCCGTTCAAAATTATAGTAAGCTTAATCTAGGAAGATAAAATCCTTGAACAGTTTTGATTTACCGTAATAAATCGATCACAGCAAATCCGATGACGCGATTATTTGCTGTTACCTTTGAGGCACCTGAGATTTACTATCAGAGTATCAGGAAAGCAAAAAGTTTGTGATTGTTAGTTATATGTAATAGTGGCTTTTAAAAGATTGCACGTCAGTTTTTTTCTTTATATTCTTGACAAATTCCTGATTTCAGCAATAAAACTTGGAAACTGATAGCAAATTTAATTTTGTCTTGTCTGTTTCAGGGCAATGAATTTCAAACTACGTAATTAAATTTACTTAATAGTATCTTTGAATTTTAGATTATGTAATTTAATTAAAAAAAAAAGAAATTGTTCGGAATGATTCTGTCTCGCTACTTCCCACGTCCAGTTTATTTCATTACTACAGTTTTTGTATTTGGACTTTTCCTTATAGTGATCAATTTACTACAATTGCGTATCATTTTGGACGACATGAAAAGGTTTGTATTTAATTTTTGTTCATGTTTAAATACAACTAACCTACTTTCGTATTTAAATATTCATTCTATTTTAAAATCATTCCAATCCTGTTTTATTCAGCCAGCAATTTTTCAAGATAAATTTTGGCCATATTTTTTCTGGATTCTAAAAAAAGTGCCTCTTATTAGTTTTATTCGTGGAATTGAAGCAGCTGAGATCAACCAAAATTGCAGTTTGAATGTTGCACTACTAGGAAAATATGGCTCGCCAGACAACTACAAAGATTGCATCACTGGTAGGCAACCAGTAGTGTGGATTGTTGGCCAAAAAGTGGGTTTTTGAGTCAAGTTCACACTTTGCAGAACAGCCAAAAGCCAAGCATTGAATAATTTTGTGATTCTTTTGCAAAAAAAAAAAAATCCGCAAGAACCCTTCTCTGAAATTAAAAAGAAATTATTAAGACAATTTATTAAACACTGAGGTTCTGCATATCAGCAAATTGATAAAATGAATGCTCATATTTGGAAAAGAGATAAAATTGAAATTCATTTCAAAAAATTAAATTAACTAATTTCAGGACCTAAGAAATTATTTGTCGCATGTGATTGAAATTTTTGAAAAACTCGGATACAAATTGTATATTAACAAATTGCCTGAAAATATTTCTTTTGATATACTGTGGAGCCATGAATATCCATTTTCTAATCCTTTGTTCAGTTCACACTGGGCCAAACTGAAATCTTACCAGAAGGTGAATCATATACCTGGTTCTGGATATTACACCAGCAAGGTAAATTCTAAAATACTTAGAAAAGTACTGCAGCATCAGAAGGTTTATTTCATTGGTTTAGGATAAACTTTGACGAAGATTCAAATTAGTGGCAGCATGTCCTAGGAATTCAGAGATCAAAATTGAGGATTCTAATTTATGCATATTTTAGGTCAGTCTTGCAACAGCAAACTTGAAATATGGAATACCAAGGGCTTTTGAGTTACCAGAAAAACGGGATGAATTGCTAGCTTACGTAAATGCACATCCAAATATACTTTGGGTGAAGAAGAGTAACGAACATAGAGGTATTAAAATTAGTGATATCAGAGAGCTTCAGCTCTCTGATAATCATTCATTTCTGCAGGAATATGTATCAAACCCATTTCTGATTGATAATCGGTAAGGTATAATGGCTTGTGTATGATCAGTGAAAACTTCATTTTTTTGCTGCCAAGAAGATAATATCATATAAAAATGTTAAGTGATGAAGATTTTAAAAAATTCAAAATTAAAAAAAAAGAAAAAATTTTCTGAGAATGTTCAGCTTAGAAAGCTTGAAACTCAAGGATAAGATGGTGTTTTCTTCTCTGAATCATATCCTAATTAACTTTATCAAAGAAAATGAAGAGATAGCCATTAAATGACAGTTTTCGAGAATGAAAGCTTTAGCACTTCAAAAGATGCCGTAACATCACTAATGCATTTTCTTCAGTAAATTCGATATTGGTATTTATACGGTAATAACATCAGTTTCACCACTTCGCGTATATATTTATGAAGGAGATGTACTACTACGCTTCTGTTCTAAGGATTACGAACCATTCGACGCTAACGATGTCGATAAGTACGTCGTAGGTGATGACTACACAGCGCTCTGGGAGGTGAAGTTTGTGATAATCTCTGTAATAAGTTCAAAATTCAGTTCTCCATAATTCTAAATAAAATTTCAGATGCCGTCATTACAGAAGTACTATATTGAACATCAAATGACTTTTCAACACACGCTCAACGCATATATTGTGGAGCTGGGCAAAGACCCTAGTTTAATTTGGGATCGTATCAAAGAGATCATTGCTGATGTAAATCCAACTTTCAGTTCATTTTACTTAAAAAACAACTGTTCCTTATGAATTAAGTATGAAATGCTATTTAAAAAGGTTTTTTTTTTGAACAGCCCGAGTTTCATTACTATTTACTTGCAATATTCCTTAAAATAAAAGTGAAGTCAATCAGAAGGAAAAACTTATTAGTTTTCAAATGAAATTTTAATACATAATAAATCTCGATCTTATAAAATTCTTGCATAAACCAGTATGGCTCAAAAAAAATTCTGAAATTTAGGTTTTTCAATCACAGCAACATAAATTGTTCATTGCTGGAACGAATTTTGCTGACAGGAGGTAGGAAAATTTGAAAATAAACTTGGACTGTTTAATAGATGTGCAGTAAGATAACGAAGCAGAATTAAACTATAAAATGAACTTTTACTACTTTAGTTTACATCATGTCAATTTGCAGGGCGTTTTTTGAACTAAGCCGTTTTGATTTTGTGCTTGATAAAGATCTGAACGTTTACCTCATGGAAGTAGGTGTTCCTTTCACTTACCTATTTATCCATTCTAATTTTGCTGATAGTGCAGATCCACGGACTTTACTTTTTCCAGGAAAGCAATAAATTAATGAATGGCTTATCCATTTTCGATTTGAAATTTAAATTCTTTAATACTTCAAATTGTAAATTGAACAACAGAAGCAGAAATCGTTCTTTTAGGCTAATATGTCACCAAACCTATCATCCAGGCATTTCCCACCAAATAAACTACTTTATCAGCAAGTAATCATCAATCTTTTTTCATTGGTTGGCATAACTTCAAATCCACATGGCATGTCCTTTGAAGATCACTTGTAAGTAAAAATTTTCTTTTTTATGTGTCCGTATGTTTTCCCTCTTTAAAAAATGGTTGTAAATATATTTGATTCGACTGAATTCAAATTCTGAAGTGAATTTACATGCTAAAAAAAAAAGACCAAACATCAGAATCAACAAACAAATAATTATAACAACGCATTAATATTACACCAACCGCAACCAGAGTACTCGTATGAACTAAGCAATCAACGGGAGTAGGAACAGCCATGACTTTAGATGACCAACTACCAAAAGAATACTGACCACCCTTCTTAATAAAAGTAAAAGCAAATAACATAAAATTAAGAAGGAACGAAAGAACTGATATGACAAATTACCTGCAGAAAATAAAAAAATACAAAAATCACCAATAGGATTAGCAAAAATGGTATTCATAGAACAGAACGAGAACCTATATTATCATAAAATAAAACCGAAAAAAAAAACTACCAATACTCAAGAAATCCAAAAAACAAAAGTCATAATAATATTACCACTAATAAAAAAAAAGCAAAAACAATCAAACCACATATATTTATGACAAACATAAATAAAACGAAAAAAAAAAATAAAACAAACGAGAAACACCAATCATATAAGGAGGCATAAACAAAAATTATAGAACCCAAGAAAACAAACAAACCCCAAAATTATAACTAAAAAAATGGTTGGTATTTGAAAGGTGATTCGTTACGGCGATAATAAACATCACATGTCTCTACTAAAATAAATTTTTTCAACTAAAACTCTCAACCATGTTTTAGCAAAGAGAATGGTGGTAGAGAACTGTTCATTTCTGATCGAGATCTTCGAGTGTTTAGCAATGATTGTACTGGCAACCGCTCCAAGTGTTCTAGCAAAGATGGTTGCAAAAAGGAATTCGTAAGCAATCAATCCTACAACTCCTTTGATATAATCACTTCCTTCATACATTTCCTTATTTCATTTTTCCGTGAGTCTAATTACACTTCCAGCACATCCAATTCCCACTAACACCATTCCCTATCACTATTCGGGAATCGGAATAGAATCGTGTTTCTGAGAACAGAACTAGAAACCAGGAGATGTTAAAGAATAATCATTCCAGAAATGTCAACTTTGCGGTCACTGTATGGATTCGCAGTTACGAGGCATTTTACGATCGGCTTATGAAGAGCATATGTCAAGACGCAATATGCGCAGAATATTGCCACGCACGATGCATAAACCTGAAGACGCCAGTGAATCACGAGACGAACTAGACAGCTTGCTTGCGCTTTGGTTCCATGGTAAATGTAAGGCTGACAGAACTTGGTGTTCTTAATTTGAGAAGATGAAATTTCTGGTGGAGAATGTTGATAAATGCAATCTTTTGTCATTTACTTTTAACTACTGCTTCAAATAAAATAAATTTAAAATCACAACAACATCAACAGGAGAATGCATTTTCGTAAAATGGTTAGCATTTCTTTTTTTTTTTTTTTTTCATTTCCTTGCCACCAATAGATTTTATTAAAGAAATAAAATTTCAAGTATAAATACAGATATTTCAGGACTCAAGAAAAATAGATAAATATTTACAAATGCGACACATGAACAAAATTAGCATATATTTTCACTCCTGATTAAAATACTTCTTTTTTTTTTTATATTACCTGAATAAACCTAAAGCAATTACATATTTTCGGAAAAAATAAACACTGATATTTCGCCACATACAACCGAGAATAGCAGTAGACTTCTCCGCCAGTTCTTCTCTTACTTTGAAATATCCAGCCCAGTCCTCAAATTATGCGCATGCCTGTAGATTTCAAAAAGTAATAATTACGAACTGTGTCGAATTGTATCAAAAAAAGAAATGACCGCAAGCTTCATTTCTCAAGGAATGATTTATCTTCCAAGAATTTGCAAAAAAAAAAAAAAAAACCAATTTCTATTAGCGAATTTTATTTTGCTTGGGGTTTCCAAACGAATTTCGAACTGAATTTCTAAATTGAACGATTGAAGTGACAGTAAGATTATTGCAAGATGTGTACGGTTACTGTAGCAAGGCATCTTTGATGAACTCTGCAAAAATTATAAGTCGAAATGAAAAATGACTTTATTCAGTCTATCAAACAGTACCTGTAAAGGTCCCAGTCGAATACGCTATCAAAAATAAATTGCTTTTTAACGAACAACATCCAAAAGATTTGCCTTATTCTCCCATAATCAGGGGTTTCATCAAATTTCAATTCATAGCAATATTTCAAAAATGTAGTGAATTCCTCTAAATTCGAGCATCTGTCAGTTTCTTGGAAATTGTTCGCAATAGATTTTTAAAAAGATTATTCACAGGAAGTTTTAGAAACAATTATATGGAATTCATTTCAGATATCGACTGTTTTCAAAAAGCATAAATATCGAATATGCCTCAAAAAAAAAAAAAAAAGAATTGCGAGAAGTACAGTATTTTGACTTACCCGGGCAATCATTGCAGAGTTCCTCAACAGTCATCTGGTTTTTCAAAAGGCCAGTCAGTTCAGTATATTTTTCTTTCGAATATGTTTTGTATTTAAACCAGGGTAATTCACCTTTGAGAAAATAAATTAAGGTATATGCCAGTGAAATCAAATCATCTCGACGACTTAATGCTGGAAAACTTCTTAGAATAATACATACAATTCAGCGGTTTAAAAAAAGATTTCATCACAAAGTCTTTTGGAATCACTAAAAAACTGCAAAAGAGAATGACTCTGGCTGCAGTATTTTGAAGATGATATTTAAAATCATTTGCTTATAAGTAATTTAAAAAAAAAAAAATCTCTACCAACACCACGGTGAGCATTCGGCGAAGCGAAACGTACAGTACCACAGAATGAACGTTTTTGAGTACATGGTATGTGAACTTCTGGCTTTGTTGGGAGTAAAAACTTCTTACATAAACCCATATCTATTAACTAAATAATTATTATCTTATAGGATAATTTTTTAGATTTCCATCAGCAACACAACTACCAGTGGTTAGTGGATGTTTATAACATTGTTATACATTTTAAACAAGGAACGGGAGTAGGAATGACGAAATATTTGCCGTACTACAATGGTAGGACGATTACTAGGAAAAAATAAAAATCAAGAAAAGTTAAAACTCTGAAAACTGCTATGAATTTGTTTAGGTGATGGAATGTTAACTTTTTAGATTTGTGGCCATACATGAGCGATTTTCTGCTTTGAACCAAGACCCATAACAAAGTTGTCAGGTTTGACATCCCGGTGAATAATGCCCATCAAATGCAGAGCTTGCAACCTAGAGAGCTGAAATGAATCGAAAAATGAAAATCAAAACTAAATTAGGGACTCAAAACTTTATGATTTTTTGAGCAATAACTGGTGAAAAAAAGGTACACGGTGTTGATGTTTATGGTTAACAGTGAAAATTTCTGGGGTTTTATTGAATTAAAAGGAATTGTGTCATACCTACATCATCAAGAGCTCTACTAGCCTGTTCAAGTGGTAATTTTGCAATATTATGGTTTCATTTTTTTTTTCCAGGGACACTCAGTCACCAATAACGAAATATAAAACCAATTTTCCATAATTCCCTCGAACTGAGCGAAAACTAAGTTACTAACCAGCTGATCTGCTAGAAGTAAGACCGTTTTTAGACTAAAGAGACGACTGCAAAAATTGAACAAATCTTCCAACGAAGGACCTAGTAGCTCCATTACCATTATGTTAAAATCGCCCTGACTGCCAAACCAAAAAACCTAAACAGTTGGAAGACAATAAATACCACCAGTAATACAAATGACATTTCCTTATAGTATAAAACAACAAGAATCTTTTACTTCAGGAAATCCAACTTCTTTTGTAAGATTTTTGTAAATGTGAAATTCATGCCACAACCGACCACTGCTTTTAGCTCGTGTTTCCAACTTCATGGCAACTTCCCTGTCATCGAGTAAATCAATTCCTGAAAATCTGAATGTTAAGGTTATTTGGTTAAAATATGTTCTGACCCATTTCGTCTCATCAAAGTTGGGAGAAAATGCAGTACCGTCACAGCATTCACTTGAAACTAAACAAGAAGACACTTAAACAGTTACCGTAATACAGAGGTGTGCAAAGACAAAGCTAAAAAAGGTGTCGGAAAGATTACCTAAGAATACTGTACCAAAAGTACCACTGCCTATCCTGCGCACCAATCGGTAGCGATGACAAACAATCAAGTCACCACTCTCTGTTTCCTTATCCCGGTCTTCCGTTGCCATTGCCATTGCACTGAAACAAACAGCACGTCGTCTAAATCTGTCGATACGCCACTGAAACATCCACGCATTCCACTTACCTGTTCCCGCGCTATTCCACGTGCATTCTACGGCGCTACCACGGAATAAATTCTATCATATTGCTGAGTGTACTACACAGTCCCTTACGTCACCTGTTTTTCGATATATCTCCTAAGTATTCACCACGCTTTGTTCCTTCTTGTTTGAGATATCCACTTCTGAAGGTTTCTCGATGCATGGCGCATCTTCGAACACTGATGCCGCTTACAGAATTGTGAAGACGTATAGTCAATTCCGGTCTACTCCCTTCTGCAAGCTAGACATTTTTGTGTTCTTTGCAGCGGGAAAAGGGAAAATTGTTTTCACCGCGGTCATCTTCTGGTAGATCACGGGAACAGGTCATATCAGGATTGACTAACTGGGATCAGACTGACGAGGACTTATCGAAGGCTCCCCGATGTCTTTCTCGGTCACCTTGGTCCTCCATCTCTGTCTCTGTTATTTCTTAAGTTAGAATTAAAAATAACAAAGGCAGAGAATTCAAATACCGAAGCATGTTCTATTAGGTTTGAGTGTTACCTGACCTTGCTCCCAACAGCCTTCAGATTTACTGTTACGCACTACTTCCTCTCCTGTCATAAACAGTTCGAAATAGAAATCATTTTTAGGCTGCGATTAAGAACTACAAATTGAATGAAATCTTTTAAGATAGCAAAAACAATAAAAGTAGAAGTACGAATGACCATGGCAGAAGACCCGGAAGTCTTGAATATTGCCGACGCGATTTCGGGACTGGGAATAATTGATGACGAACATTCAAGAAACCTCGGAAACGAAGCAGTGAATATCCATGGAAGTGAATATTCGGAAAATCTTTTGAACGAAACGAGCAATCAGCGGGATGAAAATTCGAACAACAAACAAAAAAGCGACAACGTAAGCTTCTTCTTTTCATATTTATGAGCTTTCAACAATTTGCTTCTGATCTATCGTTCTTTTTTCTCCATTTTTTCTATAGTTTATTTTGTGTCCATCTGACGAGATGGTCCAGCCGCTCTTGGTTCTATAAAAGATGGGAGGATTTTTTTTTCTCATCTATCTGACTCAAAATACTCAATCTTTTATGATACTAAATTCTATGCTTAGCATTCGCTTTCCTGATGACAGATGGTAGGAGATTTTTGTTGGTAATAAAGTGAGAATGAATTGTGAATTATAATGGTCGTTGGTAGTAACATGGCTATTGCATGTAATATTTGATAGATTATTGTGAAGGTACTTTGGTTCTAGTCGTTTCATATCTTAGTACTCAGTTATGGGCAGATTTTCTCGTGCTCAAACATGTAGAAGTCAGCAGAAGAATTCAACTATCATCATTAAGCAGATGAAACTTAATAAAGTTATTTGGAAATAATCAAAGTCATGAGTAAACAGAAAGGTTGTGTCACATATTACCTGTCTTCTGAAATCCTGTAGTTGTTGATTTTTCCTAGAGTGAGGAAGTGTTTGGACCCGATCAGGATCAAGATCAGGCCCACCCAGCCTATATTCCGCGCACAGGGCAGTTTTTTATGCACGATACCCGTGAAACTGGCGAGAAGGCGATGAGGTGTCCATTGTCACGCGCTGATTGCAAGTGGCGGCATGATTTATATATTGAGACTGACCAGACACCAATGTCTGATCAAGAATTCGCCAGGAAGTATGGTATGGATCGAAAAGGAAATCGTGTCTTTACAGTATGCTTATGCGCTTCATTAGGCAAAAACTTTTATTGAAAATATGCCTAAATTAAGAAAACGATTTTTCTGAGAATGAACAGTCGTATTAGGATTTTTTTTTTTTAGAGAATTTTTGAAAAGCAAATCATTTTAAAGACTAGTTACAAGAAATGTTTTCGGCTTTGCGACGAAGTGCATATGAAATGAATCAGGGTAGAATCCGAACGGCAACACACGTTTGGAACGCATCACGTCATTTTACAAGAGAACATAGAGGTAACCTTTCCGTTGATTTTCTGACGGTATTAAGAGTGCTAGTTTCAACTGAACTGGTACAACTTACTTACTTTTAATTGGTTCATACACTTCCCAGCAATATTTAATGTAATTGTTTTAAAGCTCATAACTCTGGGACTAATTCTCAAGACAGGAAAAAAGGAATGAATATGCGAAAAAATAGGAATAGCTTGCAAGTCGCGGTTAATGTATTTAGCGAAAACAACTGTAATAATTTGGAAAATGAAAAGCCAAAAGAAGGTAAGTGTACGGTAAGTGATAGCTCTAAATCCAATTAAAATACGAATAATGTAGAAAGTACTTTTTAAAATTTATTGGGCGATTGTATGATATGAATTTTTTTTTTTTGTTTGTTAGTAAACGTCCTGTAATTATTGTACTCCATCTTCTGCAAATATGACTGTAGCTGCTTACAGTTTTCCATAGTGATCTGTATAACATGTCAAAATTCTGGAATATAGCATTTTTCGGTTTAATTCCACCAACTAAATTAAACAGAACTGCTCCAGATTTTCTAATTTTCCTTATTCATTAGCATTTAGGCAAAGAAGCAGAAAGGTCTGAGATGTACAATACAAATCATAATGCGGAACTGAAACAGCGCCATCTTGGTAAACGCTACTCGACACAGCGACCAATGAAATCAGTTGAAATGTAGTATTTCTTTAGGAAAACAAAAATTCGCCACAATTTTCACCACAGTTCTTTGTGTTTTTTGTTATCTTCATTCCATAAGTGAATGATTAATTGCTCAAAAAGCGGTGGTGCGAAACACCTTCCCCTCATTCCATTGTAAAAATAATCATTTTTAACCATTTGTTTTACTGTAAAGTAGTATTTTCGTAATTTAAGATGAGAAATAGTATCATCGTTACTTTACCAGTTTATCTGTAGATAATAATTTAAATCAATTCTTAAATATAGATTTTGGAGGATGATTTCCTTGACCTGTTATATGCTTGCTGTGCATGTTGGTGCAGTCAGATTTTTTTTCCATCCGCTCCTTAGATTTCGAAACTCTTAATAAATCATTCGGTCATTGTCCTGTTTTGTAACATTCCATATTTTCAGTTAGTTTCAAATTATAATCCGTAAAGTAGAGTAAATATCAGTAGTTTTCTCAGAATTCAAAAACGATATATGATGAAACTTATATATATATGTTTTTTTTTTGGAAATAGTATCATCGTTACTTTACCAGTTTATCTGTAGATAATAATTAAATATATATATATATATATATATATTAAACTCCTTAACTTTTTTAAACTCCTTAACTCCAATTAGATTCACTATCCAGTCATTTGTATTTTATGTTATGTTATCACAATAAAAATTATTCAGTTGTGCGTCAACAATTTCCGGAGGATGTGCTTTTGAAGTCCTCCGGTCCTTGTTCTCAGGTAAGGAATTGCTGCACTTTTGCCAAGATAGCGGTCTGGAACATTTCGCACCCACTCAACCTTGCGGCGGAACGCGAATGAGCCAATGCCAGGTAATGGATCCTAAGTTTTCAGGGCGGTTTGAAGTGCAGTCGCACAGCGATACTGTGATCCTCATTGTACTGGCGTTTTTTTTTCTGGTTGTTGGAGGTAGCTGGGGATCAGCGATGAGGTGGGGTTTTAGGCTTTTTTTGGGTTGGTTTTGGGGGACGATGTGTCAAGAGTGATGAAAGTTGCAGTTTATCGTTGTACTAATGATTTTTGTCTTCATTTCAAAGCTTGACGAAATGGCTAAACGGACAAAAAAAGTTGGTATAGTGGGCAAATACGGAGTTCGTTATGGCGCTTCGCTGAGAAAAACTGTTAAGAAAATGGAGGTATTCCGTTGTGTTTTTTATATGTATCCAATTGGTGGTAAAAATTTAACTGTTATGAAAACTTGTGTCTTCATGCTATAAACTAGTAGCATCGGAACATGAAGGCACGATGCTATTATGCTATTCCTGTGCAAACTACTGGTTCTAATGATACTTCCCTTAAAGAAACTGTCGTATATATAACCAACTTCCCACTATTTCAGGTAACTCAGCATGCTAAATACACATGCGTGTTCTGTGGGAAGGAATCCATGAAACGGACGTGTGTTGGTATTTGGAAGTGTTCGAAGTGTAATAAAGTAGTTGCTGGTGGAGCCTATGTGTACAGCACAACCGCAGCAGCAACCGTGCGAAGTACCATCAGACGTTTACGCGAAGCTAAAGAATAAAAATATAAAATGCACTTTTTGTTTTCGTTTCTTTGTTCTGTTTAAACAACAATAAATTTTCTGTTGACTGCTGTCAAAGACGATCCAAAATAGTCAGGTCGAAAAACATCGGTATAATTACATCCACTATTGAGAAGACTTTCTTGTGCAGTTGTCATTTTGCTTTGCTGTCAAAGCAAGACAAAAAAGTAGGGATAAGTAAGCATAATTCCTGTTCGCTAATTGCTTAGTCTTGTGTTGGTCGAGGTTACGTAAAGCCAGTCTTCTGCCGTTTAGCTCTTGAAGGATTATGTCTTAGTGGTAATAATATATTTTGGTGAGGAGTTACATTTTTTGAAATTGCATCGTTTCGGTCGTCATTTCCTGAACTCTGCTTGTTAGGTATTTGAAGAGGTCATGGGTATTTTTTTTCATTAACGATGGTTTCAAGTGACAAAATTTTGGACAGAATTTTCTGGGATATAGAGTGAACCTTGCCATTAGTAAGTTAACATTCTCATCACTTTTAGGCTATAAGACTTCGAACATAATGTTGCTAGAGCAGTGTTATAGTATTTTGGAAATCAGCGGAATACATGAAATTATGTGACGAAGTTCCGGTTACCAATTGTAAGTATAGCTCTACAGCCTGTTGTCATACTGCTTTCCTGCAGCAGTGAAGTGATCATTGTCGTTCGCCTTTACGTTCCTTACTGTTCGATTCGCACTCGCTTTGTGGTGTTTGTAAAATAGTCTGAATTTCTTAAAAAGTAGGGGAATTGTGCTGTGAAGTCATATCCTTTGACACAGTGTTGGGATGTGTAGCGCAGTCTGACGCAACAGAACTTTAGAAACTTGTTATAATATGAACATATCGGTTGCTGAATATAATGGTCAGAAAAAGCACTTCGGATCAAAGTAGGAACAATCCTAAAAAGTATGTTGCCAAGTTTGTGAAGTCAGTTTCTTCTCTGGTACCATAATCACCAGTAATAAATACTGATAATGTTGTACAAGAAGCAGAAATTTGCTGCCTTAACTAGAAAGATTGCTGAAATTCTGAGGAGGTTATACATTTTTCCACTTTTCTAGCGTTCCCAATATGTCACAAGAGTATATCCACCTTTGAGATTGACATCCTTAACCAGCTAAAACATATCTTGTTTTAGGAGCTCTAAATACCGTTTTCTAAGGGCAAGATAACGCCCGGCCAAAAGACCAACAATAGATTCACTCTCTTTTTCATAAGTGGTGTAGTATTTCATCAACACACTGAATTAAACGAATTTGTTTTTCTGCAGCTAAATATTTCACTTTAAAAGAGGAATTCAAATATATCTCTAAGCATATTCTTGAACAATGCGATAGACAGTTCTCAACAAACTAGTCATTTTCACTTCACACGCAAAGGATGCATGGCATAGAAACTATCAAGGTTGGAAGCAGGAAAAAATTTCGATGTGGCGTTGATGGTTGTGAATGGAATGGAGCTAGCCGACAGGGTTTACTTTCTCACAAAGTCAAGTATCATTCTGTGCAGGTGTTGTTTTTTCTTTTTTTTTGTTATATTTACATTATTTTTTAAGTTTTATCTAATTTCAGTTTTTACCCTCATAAATAGATTCATTTTTAGCCTCGGCAGAAGCCAGTAAAGTGTCCAGAATGTTGTGAAAGATTTCATACGGTGAAGAACTTGGCTAGACATGCACTCGATAAGCACAAAATTGAAGGGCAAAATTTCGAATTACAATCACGAAGTTTTCGAAGTCGTGCGGAATTTGATGATTTCATGCAGTACATCAGAATGGAAACGAGTGGTTCAATGACAACTATTTCTGTTAAGGATAAATGCACATACATGCGATGTGAAATGTAATTTTTTCCAATGATATGCTTCCATTTATAAATAAGACATAATGGAGCTGTAGTTATACTCTGGCTTTTTGAGAACTGAATGGTGGCAATCAATCCATTCAGTACTTTTTTTTCTTAATATCACTTTTGCATGCAGTACTTCTACTCATGGTGTTCTTGCTTTTGGTTTTGGTTGCAGGATCATGACATCATAACATCTAATTAAAGCGTGTTCATTGTATTTTTGTTGTGAGTGAGTTTTTTGTCTTTTGCCTTCCTCGGTAAAGGTTTTTCATTTCAATTTCTTTTGGTGGTTTGTCTAGTTCGTTTTTCTGTTAATTTTTCTTTGATAGAAAAAGTATTCGATTTTTTTTAGGGTAATTTAGACTACAATTCATTTCAGGGCTGGCAAAGCAAGGCATCTTGCTGATTCTCTGTCAGGAAGAATTTCGCACGGAACAAAAAAAGTAATCAGCCATTGTACTTGTTTCATGAATGTCAGAACTGAAGGAAATGGTTCAATTAACGTCGAATATGTTCTAGGACACTTAGGTCATGAGAAAACACCAGTAAAAATCCGTTATACTGCATTGGAAATTGAAGCAATATTGCTGCTGTTAAAGGTTATTGTTAAACTTTCTAATTACTCCAGTTAATTAGACTTACCGATTATTGAGTTATTAGTTTCGATCTTATCGGTAGTTGTTGTAATTTCATTGCAGTGAGTACTGGTTGATTGATATTCTGAATTTTTAAGGAAAAGCGGTCACCTCATTGGATTATCCATTATTTCAAAGAAAACACTTTGGAAAATGATAAGCTGCATGCATTGTCGAGGTCTGATATCCGGTCAATCATGTATAGCTATCTTAACAGTGAAGAACAAGAGGAAATTATTGGACTAGAACGGGAGGAAGCAAATTCGAATTTTAATTGGGCAAGCACTCCTATTTGCAATTCAGCATTGTTACTGGAAACAATGAGTAGGATAGAACCTTTGTCTGGTAAAATTTTTTACTTCAGTTTATTATTTCGATGCTTATGTTTTTCAGAAGGCATTTATTACTTAAAAAATCCTATTCTTAGCGGCATTTTCTTCTTCACATATCGTATCATGGTGATAGTCTCTCAGTTATAGATGTCGATCAAAAGTGCAAATCCTTGATGTTTTATAGGTGTAGCAAAGGCCTAGATATATTTTATGAGACGTACTTAGAGGCTTTAAAAAAAATCTCCCATCTCCTTCGAATTTCAGTTGAAGAGTATGCCAGTGAGAATGAAAATGAGGCTGTGGAAATAACAATATCAACAAATATGTCGGGGCAGATTACACCAGGTGCACATTTGCAGTCTGGAAAACGTTTTGATGCACTAGTTGAAGATACCAGATTGGTCAGTTGTTTCGTTGGCTTCGTAGATAGTTATAGCTAATGATTTTTATTTTTTTCTCAGGTTACGCTTAATGAATCGTTAGTTTCCTTCGATTATGCAAATAAATTAATATTTAACTATCCATTTTTGAATTAGTGTCAAATTACTTACCTCCAAATGGATTTGGGTCTTGGTATTTCCTTTGCTTTAATTGTCCCACTTAAGGCTCAATAAATTGGACTTGCATTGCCGTATAGTAGAGTGCAGTAGAAGTTTCGTAATAATTTTATATGGTTAAAATTTTAGGGGAAAGTTTTGAAAATTTAATAACTGAAAACTTCAGAAGTTAATGGAACTTTTCGACTTGGTCTTCCAAGTAAATGAAAATAGAATAGAAGAATTGAATAGTAAAGTCATCGATGCTTTAAATTTTGCTAAACAGAATATGATATATCGGACAGACTCTGAACTCTTAGCTCGAAATCCAGATGCTGAAAGTTTACGAATGGATGCAATACCTCCCTGCGCGAATGTAAATAAGTTTTCACTTTCTGTCAATTTTTTAACTTCTATTTGCCTTCCAAATTGTTTCGTTTTGCATGTTACATCTGTTTTCAGCCAGAAGAAATGAATCACAAGCAAAATATGATAAGTGGACATGATTTTGCTGCTATTTCTGGAACGTTAACATATTTTGCATGAAATGGGAAAAACTTGTGTCTCTAAAATTAGGTGTTATGTTTGTCTGTCACTTTTCCATATTTTTCAAATGAGCTTTTTTTTGATTCTGAGCTTTCCTTTCAAATGATCCAGTCATTCATAAATGTCTTCGTCTCAAAAATTTTTTATCTCTTTGATTCACTAATTAACTCACTAGTCTAATCGTAATATTTTAAGGCAAAATTTACAAACTTGCTGCTACTTCTTAGTGAAACAACTCCCTCCTCATAAGTAGTAAGATGCTTCTCATTTTTCAAATATGAATTATTTTGAGTGGGTTAACATTATAAAGATTTTGCCTGTTACTGTGTTGCAACGTCTGACAATTCACTGAAGACACAGTGAAGCGTAAAAGATTCTTATTTGAGAGCTATTGACTTGAAGAGATACTTAAGATACTTATGGAGCGTCATGAATTTATGCCGTTATTGTAGTAGGCGATGTACCGGTATCCAATATTAAATATTGCGAGAGAAATTTGTAACAAATGCTTATTTCGTGCTTTGTTTCAATCAACAATCTTAATGTAAACCCCCGTTCCCCAATAACCGGTCTGGATGTTCAAGTCACGCTGATTCCCTCCTTTGTCTCTATTCTTCCAGCTGCTATTTAAATTAATAACTACGCTATTTCGAACTGGCAAATGAATTAAAGTACTTAATAATGTTCAACACGTCAGTTCAGCATTGTCAGAAACAATTCGAAGAGATACCACGTTTTATCAGAACTCACCAGTGATTTTCTTTCCAGCATACGCACACAAAAACAATTTAATCAACCAAGACAGAAAAGTATGAATGATTATGTGTGGGATCATATTCCGCTCATCACAAATGATTTTATATATACGTATCTCTATAAAAATTAGGAAAGAATTCCAAACCCGCGGCTACTTCTTACATACTCACTGATAATGATATGGTCATACTCATATATAACTTAGTAATTGGAGACTTTCAACGAAGAACAGATCAGATAAATGATAGACAATTAGATATGAACTTAAATGCTAGGAAAAAGGTGAGTGCAAACGAAAGTAATACATAAAATTTTGCGAAGTAGGGATTTAAGTGTGATTAAAACATAGGCATAGAAGCATAGAATCCTAAGTAGTTCACAACAGTACCAGATAATCATCAAGATCACCTCTTCATTCTTTAAATTTTACAAATCACACTGCAATTCTTCAGCAGAGTTCTTCAGAGGATGTGATAAGTGAAAAAAAAAGTAGCACAGTAGACCATGGATACATCTATTAAAAGATAACAATCATGAAAGATATAAGGTAGGAAAAGCCGTCACACCACTCCATTAGAATGTCAACTCTGATGTGTATTTTTAAAAAGAAATTAGAAATGGAGCATAATCCACCTCAGCAAATTAACAAGTAACAAAATCACGTCACCAAAAATCCACAAATCGGATATCTAGGAATAACTGACTCGCTACTTTTCAATTTAAATGAATCACATGCACTGAAAATATTAGCAAGACTAAAGAAAGAAAACTTAGTCTTGCGAACACAATCAAAGCTTTTAAAGCTTCCCAAACACTATAAAATAATACTGAATTTTACATTTTCGAGTAGACATCATCAACTAATTATTACACTCCTATATTCCCAATTATTTTCAACAAAATGTACTTAATCTATTTGTTACACAGTCAATACCAGTTCTAGTAAAATTATCAGTATTTCCATCCTTAACTCAAAAATCAGTACAGATCGTCAAAAAATTTTCCGCGTTTACTCGACAAATGCAGAAATTCCCGTGGCTTTTGACCAGTTGGTGGTGTTTGAACTGGTCCTAACATTGACTTATTCGGGTCCTTACGACCAGTATTGCTCAATGTTTTAATTGCAGCCCGAACCGGAGTTTTATGTTCCTGACTGTATATGGGTGTTGCATGTGATGCACTAGAAAATATTAACATTATTACATGAATTTTGATACATTCAAACTTAATATGCTGTGTTTGGAAACTGTTTCTGCCTATCTACCACAAAATCCACTTAAGCGAAGGAAATATTAATCACCACCCAGTATTAAGCCAATGCAAAACTTTCCTTTAAGGTGCAATGAATGCTACAACCAATATTTAAGCCTACTTTGTGGGACTTCTGAGGAGAGGTCTTTCCTGATCAAACTCGTAGAACTTCGGCCAGTAGTTTCGCGGCATTTTAAGCAAAGCTAACAACACCGTAATCTGAAAAAAATATTTCCACAAATGTCAGAAACATATAAACTAGTTTTTTGCAAAATTTCAAAAACCTGTTTCGCCACTTCGTCAGTGTTCTGCGCCATGTTCGCTGCACGTGGTGGTGCTCGGCCAACAACAGTTGGAGCAATACAACGTGCGAGAACCTCTGAAGACATCTTGTTTCGTGCCCGATTATCACAAACCTGAAAATAAACGGTATTCGAAATTTTTCTTCGAGAAATGGATGACATATGAACAAAGGGAAATAACAAACCCTCTGGAAGTGAGCGCAGAGAAATGCAAGAGTATCTCTATTTGGATAGGGTAAGTCCATTACTGCTCGATTCAAAGCCTCAAAGTCATCACTTTCAGCGGCACTCACAAATTCTTCCCATGACGTCATTGGAATCACGGGGTCCTAAACAATTTATATCTTCAGACTTCTCTCATTATAAGTGCAAAATCAAATGAAGGAAAGCCAAAACAACTAACCCTTATTTCCCTTAAGAAGCGTTTAATACAGCCAGTGATTGTCTCTGTGTCGTGATATTCTAATTTGGGCAATGAGCGGCCACTTTTAAATTCATTTAGTAATTTAACAATTTGCGATTCCTGTCTGGAATCATAAACAGTTCAGATATGAAGAGGGAGAAGGACTGCTACATAAAAACAATAATACTAATTAGCTTCACACAAACACAATAGATCACAAAAGTCGTATTAGTTGAGATATTTTTGTCGTTAGAAAAAATTATCAAACAGTAATAACCTTTACCCAGGAATTCGATAAATGCCCTCCGTATTTAAACGATCCTTATCCAAAGATAGCACACAATGTATGATGAGAGATGGAATCATTGGCTGAATTGATGGGCAGAAATCTTTGAGTCGAGGACGCTGTTTAGCAGGTGTTCGGGGCGTTGCTGTCCGAGGTACGCAAGGAATAGGAGCATTTCTCGCGCACGATTTATGCAAACGTATGCCGCAATCTGAGTATTTATTAGGACAGGAAGAAAAAAAAAAAAACTACACTGCAGAATCTTAAGTAGATTCAATACAACTGTTTAAATGGAAGCCACTGACCGAATTCTTTAAAGAACCCTATTTTCATTAAAGAACTGAATCGTATTTCGCTTACCTGTACATTTGTAAGCCGCTTTTCCTGTAAGGCCGATCCAGCGGTTACATACTTCACACCGATCACCGAGGATGGACGTAAAACTGGTAAAGGTGTGTGGTCGAGTTTCGATTGAAGAACCATTAGTCCAAGTTTTAACAGCAGAGTATGGACTGCGCCTAAACTTCTAAGTGAAAGATATTTATTTCTAATTTTTTAATCCGTAATACAAATAAAACCGGAGATTGAAAAATAATATTCCTTAACGTTTAAAATGAATACCTAACAAGCTCCACCACACAAAAAATTTTCTTTTAAAATAGAATTTACCAAAAATACGCAAGGCTCCAAGCTCCAAACGACATTTAAGCACCCGACTTCGCAATAAAATTTTAATAAAATTAATATCGAAAAATCTTGAAATCAATCTCCAAAATCATGTTAATTTTACTGATTCTTTAAAAACTCTTCGTATGTCACTGGTCTCATAAATTAAGGTCGTTAATGAAGCTTAAAGGTTAAATATGTGTACAAGAAGATAGTTACGAAATTTCAACATTGATGTAACATGCAGTTGAGGAAAGAAACAGCTCGTTAGAAAAAATCAAATTTTAATAAAAAAAGAAGACTAACCACTTATACTGCATACTGTATAAAATGGTGTTCGAAAATGTCTCCGGCAAAAATCTGATTCAGTTCATCTAAGTTACTTTAAGAAAGATTACATTTATGCATACCTTTTCTACTGAATAAAACTGATGTAACCGATACTAGGAAACGAATATGCCTTCATGTCTTTAGTGTGTTGTGCTATATTCTGTAATATCCTCCTCAACTGCATAGAGCTAAAGATAGTGCAACCGTCATTTTGCATAATCTAGTTCAGAAATCAAATTTCAATAATAGCTGCACAAAACCTGAGTTCGGTTTACAATAGTTGGTCGCTTCTACCAAACATCTTTCGTTATGATGAAATGTACGATTTCATCAAACTACTTCACGACTTTTACTATATGGCGCATTTCATATTATTTGAAAAGTAGCTTACTGAGTTAATAGTTATAACTTCTACTGAGTTTCAAGAATATTTTCTAAGCATGCAGCAAATCAGTCCCAGCCACAACTTAAACTGACATTAAGACTGTTATTATTTTAAATGTTTTGATTTGAAGCATTTCCCACTTCATTCTTCTTTTAAAAGAAGAAACTTATTTCATCTCATTTTAGTGTTTCAATATGATATCTAAATTCACTGTTTAGTCATTCGAACAAATTTAATCGAATAAACCTTTTTAAAAATAATATATGCTTGTGGATGCTGTTCTCCAATGAATAATGGAACGTTAGAGCCAAGTGGGAAGTGTAACATAAGAAAAACAATCTCAGCTATTAACAAAGAAGTCAAGAACCTAGGAAGAAATGACTTTAATTTTAGTATTACTTCATAGAAAATTCACATTCAGCTGTTGCATTTACCAAATATTAGGATAAAAGTCCTTACAAATCGAAAGCACTGGCTCCACATCGTGGTGTAATCACATTAAATTTTGCCACTGATTCTACTGCATTTTCTTCTTTTTGCTAAAACAAAAAAAAAAGAAAGACATTCAAATATGCCCCACACAAAATTTTAAATTACATTTGACGAACGGAAAAGCAAAGGCAGATAATAGAAAAGAACGTGACTACCGGGTACGTGAAATGAAGTTTTTGCAAAAATTACAACAGAATACTTATAAAATGAATAATTTAAACAAACATTTAGAATGTTCGATTCTGACATTGATCGATTCATAGATCGCCTGACTGATATATTGGATGATGCTTGTTTCCTTCCATCCGGATCCACAGTTATTGTTGTAGTTGTTGTTGTAATAGTGGTTTCAGTCCCACCTTTTGATCGTTTATATGGAGTACCCTTAAAAGTTCTATTATCCTCATGAACTCACTCATTACTGCATCTTTTTATTTTAATCTTTTTTTTTTTCTTCTTTATGGAAGCGAACTACTATTTGAAGATAAAGATTTGATATAGTAAGCCATACGAGTTTTACACATTTTCCCGGTCTTTTAATTTGATCCACTGTTCTCACTATGAAAACTTTGCATATTTCTAGAACTTGCCAGTTCTTCTTCAACTGTTTCCATTTTTTTGGATCCTTTCGAACGCTTCCCGGCAGCCACTGAATTACGCGTGCTTGAAAGAGCAGCTAAACTTTTTGATCTAAAAAGCTTTCTGATTTATTTCAAAATAAAGATACTGCCACCTAGATAAAAATGATTGGAATAGACACTTCTCACCAAACTATTCTAAAACAGTATTCACTTAAAAAATAAATAATTTCAAAAGAGATTTTCTTACCTTCGATACACTTTGCCGTTGCGCAAATGTGATTCATCAGAATCATCATACGAAATGTCCATAGAATCACCCGTCTTGTCATAATCAATATCCTCATTACGTGATAACTTACGTAAAATACTGCGGTGTCCATCACGCTCTTGCCATTCTGTCTTAACTTGCTCTTGAAATAGCGATTTGTTGTTCAAAAACAACAATTTTTGGCGATCTTCTGCTTTTATCAATGATTGATCATTCTAAAACTGGGAGTCAAGCTTACGGGAAACATTATCAATGATTGATCATTCTAAAACTGGGAGTCAAGCTTACGGGAAACACGTGGGTATTTATTTCATTAGTGATTTGCTTCTATAAGTGTATATTTAATTTAAACCCTTAGCAGTTCGTCGACCAATGCAAATTTTCTTTCCAGTTCAATCATATCCCGCTCTAAATTTTGCTTGTCAGACATCAGTGCAGCGATCTGAGCACGCGCATCTCGAAGTTGCTCTTTATACATCCGATTTTCTTGTTGCAGTCCGCTAGAAATAGTGAGATGTAAGTTCATCTCATATTACTAAACAAATTAAGCATTTCATAATGAATTACAAAGATATCAGTGAAAAACTGAACATAAAAATTTTCCTTGTCTCTATCCACGAAGTGTAATTTATTTGATTCTCAATTCTGTATTTGCTTTTACTTTCTAAGGTTGATTATTTTTAAACTCTAAGCTTTCAATTCAGTTTTAAAATTCTTGCTACATTCCACTTAATTTCAAAACAGAGTAACCATTTTGAAATTCATTTAGTATTTTGAACCTGGATGTCGTTCCTAAAAGTCATGGCTCCGTGGTCCTACAAAAAAAAATGAGGTTTTAAAGATCAGAAAAGTTGTGTAACCCCTCAGTTCACAGAGAATTAAGCATAAAATTTATGCCGTGAAAAGTATATTACAGAAACTAAAGAAGGATTTGAGAAATTAAACAGAATATTTTGAAGTAAAGCTTCAACAGTTATACTGAAAATAAATCATCACATCTAATATATCCAACAATGACATCGAACACAGCAGTTTTTACCAGTTAGTTCCATGTAGTAAAACTAATGAAAAGGACAAATTTTTTTATCCAACATGTACTAGAACCGTAACATTCTTGACATACCTGAACAACATTTTTAGCTAAAATTAGTTAATTTTAAAATAAAAGCAATGACTTTTTAAGTTCACCTGTAATCATAGTCTCGGGAATTCATTTGTTCTTGAAGCGTATCGGCTCTCAATCTTTCTGCATTCCAATTTTTACGCATATTTTCCATCACATCAAGGAGATGTATAAATTCAGTGCCTATATGGCAACATTTTAATGATTTTAATATATTAAAATTTTGACTCAAGTTTTACGAGATTTCCCATTTTTAACAATTCTGGAAGTATATGAGCATTACAAAACCTTAGAAAAACTCAGATGTTCCACACATCGGATAACAGAAAGCTACTTAACGAAAAAAAGAACTGAGAACAAAAATAAGAGTGAATAAATCTGTCAGCAGATGCCTTGTTGATGATATTAATGTCGCAACAAGTTCTGAAAAATGCCTTACATGCAGGCTACAAGTTTTTGTTCATGAAATAGCAAAAGTTGGCTTTTGATACCGCAATATAACAGGAGGCAGCCGGAGCTGAGAGTGTGCGTAGATACAAGGAAAGTACACGATGAGTTGATTTGAAGGAATTTGACTTTTAAGAATACTGATGACTGGATTTCAAATAATAACTTAGTCCTCGTTTTAGACACTAAAAAAAGTTGTCACTTTCTCAGTAAGTACCGGATATCATATCATATCATAACAAAATATTGGATAAACATATGGATCACAATCATCGCAATTCATTAAGTGGCAGCTAACACCATCTCATACAGGACAACACGACAGTAAAAAAAAATTCAGCCTACAACGTGTTATAAACATAGATAAATAACATAAAGAAAAGATAAGAAGTATAGCTGAGAATTGTTATAAAGGAAAAGAATTGCATGAAGCAGTCACAATCTGCTGGTGTCACACTCCATATATTCGTAGCTACGATACTAGCTACCGTTATATTAGATTTCAGAAGAGCTTTTAGAAATGGAATATTGCTTGACTATAATTTCGAAATCCTCTAATAATAGCGAAGTCAAATACTTAAAATACACTAGACGTAAAATAACAAAATACTAAGTAGTTTAACCATGGATGTAAACCAGTTATATATGTTACTGTTACTAGAATAATGTTGTTCACTTTTTGAAAATCGCAAACTTACGGATGTTTTGTCCTTCAACAAGTAATCGGCCAATATTAATTGTTTCCGCGTATTCATTTAAGACTACTCGAGATCTATCATAGCAAATGTTATCATTCATCACTTCTTTCAACTGCTTCTTCTGCAACAAGAATTAAACAACATTACTAGAAGTCGGAAAATATAACATAACAACGTACGTAATAACACTCCATAGGAGATCAAAAGTGATGGAAATGCATCAAATCCTTCAAACTAGATAAATATTCTTGAAAAATTGGTATTTAAATTTCCAGTAACATCATCGAAAAAGCTTCCGATGTGAAAAGCTAAGTGACAGAAAATATTGACAGTTTCTGCGGCTCTAATAAAAATGATATATAAATGAAGAACGTTAAATGCTTCTCCACGATGTGAAATGCAAACACAATCATTAGATGAAGTTATCAATAAAAATATTATGGAAGAATGGATATGTTACTGATAAAATTTGTCCAATTTGTCCATAAGCCCCAAAGTAACCGGAGATTCTTGCCTTAGACTGAGAATAGCTCTCTCCAATTGTCGCATTCTTCCTCAGCAGAGTTAAAAATACAATAACCTGGGTCATGTCTCCAAAATAAAAAAATCCAAATCATTTACCCTGACGAAAGGAAACCCGAAATATTTAAGAACCCGTTCTTCGCGCTCTTCACCAATTTAGGAGCTTCGCTGCTTCTATTGCAGCTCTAATAAATATAGACATCGCGATTGATTACGGAACGGTCCAAATATTTTTCCTCTCTCTTAAATGAACTTTTTCCAGGTCGGAAGTTAAACCTAACCGTCGAATAACGCACAAAACCATTATCAATCAAGATGTTTTATTGGCAACACAAAAGCAACTAGCATAAATAACTTTGTCCGATGCACAACATTTTAAGTACTAATACACATACAATAATACGTTAACATCATTGAAACTGATTAATGCGTAATAATGAAAAGCGTAGTGATGTATACATCAATGCAGCATTACTGAATAAAGTAAAATATAGACGAACAAGTCAAATACTCATGCCTAGCATCTCAGTAACACACTTATAAAGCCAAATTATTAGCATCAAAATTTTTACATTTACTCAAACAAAGTTAGTAAGTCTGACCTGTTGGCTTTCAATTAGAAATCTGAAACCTAACTACTTCTAAACCTATCCTAAAGTACGCCAATGGGAAATAAAATTTACAAGAAGCAAAGATTTCTTTCAGCTTATAATTAACGATTTCATTTTCTCGCTATCAATAAGAACTCTGCTTGAACTGCAGGACATTATGGATAATGGTATGTCAGATAAAAAACTGTTCTGAAGTAAATTCAAATAAAAAAGTCTAATTCAACCACAAAAGAATGAGCTTTGCCAGGAAAACGATAGGAGTAAATGATGTATGGAATGCTAAAACATCTACAGAATTTGACACAAGAAGATAAATGTATCACTTTGTTGAATAAAACTAAAACGGTCAAATAAAAAAGCATGCAAGCTACACTAAAACAAAAATATATCTTTAGAAACACGATTACAAAACAAATTAAACTGCGCCCAGAAATAGTATACCAAGTACAAACCCTTCTGTATAATACTTTTTCATTGAGGCAATATATTCATAGCTTTTGTCCTTCTCTCATATTGCCAGATGAGAATCCCGCAATAAGCAAAAATATTGATTCACCTGAATGTTCTTCGGAAAGATTATTAGTTATCTGTCGAAAATGAGGGTGATACTATTGCATGAAAACAAATAAAAACCTTCCACATTGAATAACGTTGAGTTCAGAAAATTTCGCCTAGGAAGTGTTTTCGGCTTGATATTTTCGGCTGATACGTCGTGGTCTCCTGTCCAGACGGTGGAGTTTCAACTGGTCCCAAAATTGATTTATTTGGATTTTTGTAAGGGGTTTTGACGATTTTCCTCTTGTCAGACAATGCACTAAAAAATATACATCCGTAATGTTTTTTATTTCCTTCTTCGTCAAAGAAAATGAAGTAACAGTAGATTTTGAAAGAGCTAAAGAAGTTACCATGCTTCATTTTCTTTGGTGGGAGTGCTGATCAATGGCATTCCTTCAACAAAATTGTAGAATTTTGGCCAGTAATCTGGAGGCATCCTAAGCAGAGCTAACACTACTGTCACCTACAAACAATTACCAAATTAATTTTATTCACAGTTTTACAGATTTAAGAAAACCTTCCATTTCTTACACAACCACGCAAGGTATAAAACCCTATCAGTTAATTTAATACTTAAATCCTTTAGGAAAAATATTCAACAACCTGCTTTGCTTCTTCGTCAATTTTCGATATTTGTGGAGGAGCTGGTCCCACAATAGTTGCTGCAATGCAACGTGCTAGCACACTTGGAGGCATTTTGTTTTTGATGGAGTTATCACAAACCTGAAGTCAAAATTGAAGATCAATGACTTTCAGAAGTTGTTTGAACTTAATTTCAAAAAAAAAAACCCATTTATTTCTGGTAAGTTATTCAAACTGATGAACTCCAATACTAATATTCCTCCCCAATAATTTATCATAAACAACCTTCTGAAAATGAGCACACAGAAAAGCCAATGTATCCCGATTTGGGTAAGGTAAATCGATAACTGCGTGATTCAGAGATTCCATATCATCCATTTCGGCTGCATTAGTAAACTCTTCCCAAGATGTTGTTGGGATTATTGGATCCTATAAATTGAAGTTTACAAAATACTTGGCAGTTTGCCTGCAAGAATTGTAATTATGAAAAACTGAGAGAAACACAAAAAGATAGTCGCAAACGAACTCGTAGCTTATTTAAGAATTGTTTAATGCAGCTTGTTATTGTTTCCGTGTCGTGATACTCCAACTTTGGAACAGAGCGACCATTTTGAAATTCATTCAGTACTTTTTGGACTTGGACGTCGTCCCTAGAAGTTATTGTCTGTTTGAAATGCACAAGGAGTAATTTTACACCGAAGTTCTAATTCAGATATTCTTAGGAATTTTTACAATTAATTTAAAAACAGAAAGTCCAATAAATTACCCAGGGATTCGGTAGATACCCTCCGTGCATAGACGATTCTTTTCCAGGGCTAAAACGCAATGGATAATAATGGGTGGTATCATAGGCTGTGTAGAAAGACATATATCCTTCAAACGTGGACGTTGTTTGCCGGATGTCCGAGATGTTGGAGTTCGTGGTACACATGGCATAGGTGCATTATCGATACACGCCCTGTGGACATGTAAACCACAATCTAAAAAAAAATATGTAACCATAAAGGAATCATTAAAAAATATTACACGTTTGAAACTAAATCTTTCACTTAATGTTATAAATGGCAAAAATTTCTTTTATTTGTAACGTCACGACGATCATATGTTTCGGTCAAATTTGTTGTAAAATGTCATGAATCATTCTTGAAAAAATAAAAAAAACTTTAAAAAGACTACCGCAGCATTTATAAGATTGCTTCCCAACAATTCCAATCCAGCCATTACACACCCCACAATGATCTCCAAGAATTGAGCTATGATTCGCATATGTATGAGGACGTGTGGAGATTGACGTGCCATGAGTCCAAGTTTTCGTATTACTACGTGGAGTTCTCCTGTAACAGAATTTTATAGAAAACAATACATTTAAAACAGTCTAATTCGGCAAAAAAAAAAAAAAGAGAAGTTAAAGCCATTCGAATTGTAAGTGGAGGAGAAGGCATGCTGTTAAGTGAAAGAGACAAGATGCCAAATCAGCTGAAGATAAGCAGCAAAGGATTTTTTTTGGAGAAAGTTTGACGAAAGAAATCTGATACTGCGGAAAAGACAATCAGTGATAAGTTTTAAGAATTCTTCTTGTTCTTTTGTTCTTGGGCACTATCTCAACGCTGAATATATTTTACACATGCATTAGATCTGACATTTCTTGCATGAGTAATATTATATGATTAAGTAAACAAATTGTCCAAAGAACAAACCAAACAATGTTGTTCAACCCAAACATTGTTCAACTTAAATCAAAAATCCATAACTTACTTTGGCCAGATTAAAGAATGCCAATTATCATGCTAGTATAAATGTTTAACAAGTCCAACCCTTAACTAATAATATAAAATCATTACGATCGATAAATACATGAGAGTGGTGTGGTTTCACTTAGTTTTTCCGACCCCCTTCGATTAACAACAATTCCTCTCAAAAACTACCACGTTACTAAGAATGAAGCAAAAAAAAAAAACCACACTACTTGGAACAACCTGAATAAAATCTCAACATAAAGTATTAAGACTTCGACCTCCTGGGGACAAATAATAATTGAAACAGATATCAATCACAAGATCGGAGAAGTTTTTGGCTTTCCGGCGGATATTTGTCGTTTGTGTCTTACTATTCTATTATTAAACAGTTTACAGCTGCAGAAATGTTGCTGAAAACATAGTATTTCAAAATTTTGAATTCTGAAGCTAAAGATGGGACGGGAAAAAGCGATTTCCAACACAAACAAATTTAATGATCAATGTTAGATGCTGCAAGACTGTTGCCTATTTACCTTAAAAAAATTTTTTCGAGCGATTTACTCTAGATACTAAGATTTATACGACTTGAAAACTTGAAAACTTTAAAAATTTGAAAACTGGGAACTACATCTATGCATGCTTCCACTTTTAATTAACGGAATTATATTAACTCATCAGTGATCGTCCCGTGCAAATTATTCATTTGTAATGTGAATTTAATTTTGTTAGAAGTCTGGAAAAGTTAGTCGAAGTATCGTTACGGTGAGCACTAATAAGCACCTTTTTTAAGCTCGCTTATTTAATGTTTAAAGAAATTTCCGATAAAAATAATTACGGTTACCCTCAATCGTCCGTTACATTACTTTGAAAGCTAAAACACAATAATGTTAGTAGTAAACAGATTATTGTTGTTAGTTATATATATTGTTAATCATTAAAAAGATTTAATAGTGCCACAAAAAATGTAATGTTGAATAAGTCATGCAAAAAGGCAAATTTGTAGAATACACTATGGTTTGTAAAGAATTCCTTTAGCCAAGGAGATGAAAGAAAAACTAACAAATCTATTGCACCTATGCCACAGCGCGGTGTCACTGTATTAGTTGGCAGTGTTACCGCTTCTTCTGTCTCCTAAAAATGCACATCTATAACATTAGCTTTGTTTTTTATTAGCATTATTGTTTTAAGATATTTCCTTCGTCAACTTAATAATAGTTGGAATAAACAACATCTCTGTTCCCAAAACTTTAAATTTTCTGATCAAAGATAAATGAGATCTAGAAATCAATAAAGGAATTTCATAGAAAACGAAAATACTAACCGCAGATAGTGAACGATTTAGTGAATCTCTCATAGCTATTTCAGCTGCACGTGATTTTCTGTTTTCATTAGTCGCTGCAACTAAAGTTGTTAAAATTGGTGTCTGTAAATCACCTTTTGATCTCTTGCAAGATGTTCCCTGAAAACTGTAATAGTTTGTGGAATGCTATCGATATAGCACTACATTGAAAATAAAGTTACCATCGTACTAAAAAAAAATCATATAGAACGATTATTTGGGAAGTACAACGTCGAGACAAATTTCTTAGAAATTTACCATTTCCTCTTCAACTGTATCTATCAGCATGCTTTTCTTGCGTCGCTTGCCAGCTGCTGTTGAGACACGTTTTGTAGTCAACGACACCAAACTCCGTGACCTGAACTTGAAGAAAGAAGAATACTAAAAACCTAATTCATTAATTTCAGCAACTAGAACTGAAACGAAATAAATTGTCATTACTTGCCTTCTGTAAACTTTTCCGTTTCTTAGACGCGATTCGTCTATTTCATCTGAAGAAATATCAGATGCATCGGCATCTTTGTCGTAATCAATGTCTTCTCCATCCGATGGTCGACGCGAAAGACTCATACGTGTTCCTCGCTGTAGGAAAAGCTTTCTACTGAATGTAGTGCCACTTATAAACAGCCTCTCTCGATCCTCTACGCTTAAATGCGATTGATCCTACAAAAATACGGTTATATCCTAGAAAGTGGAAGGACTTTGAATACAATGAGATAATTTAATTTTATGTAATTTTTTTTTACGAATTTGAAATTCAGATTCTGATCAGATTGTGGTGAGATGAAAACCTTTAGGAGGTCGCTGACAAGTTCGAATTTTTTTTCCCATTCTTCGATATCATGTTCCATATTTTTTTTGTCAGATATAAGAGCTGCAACCTGGCTACGAGCATCACGAAGCTGCTCCTTATAGATTCGAATTTCTTTTCGCAGTGCACTAAAATCGATGAGTCAAATATATTTGTTTTCCGAAAAATTTCATAATTTACAGATGCGAACCTCACAAACAGCATGGTACCAAACGAGCCACAGTTGAAATACGCGACAAATTTCCGAATTTAGCCAAAGGATACATTCGGGAAGAGAACAAAAATAGGTCGCGTGGTGTCAAAGAAACAATATGAAATGAAATATACAAAACGTGGATTGGGTTTTATATAGAAATTTTGACAAAAATGCAAGTCAAAAAAAAAAAATTTGGCGAAAAATTAGCATAATTATCTGAACGGCTGGTAAAAAAGGCTTACTCCTTTTCTTTATTTTTTTGGCTAAGTTTTTTTTCGATGGTTTCTGCTCTTAATTTTTCATGGTTCCAATTCTGCCTCATTTGTTCCAATATGTCAAGTATTTTCAAAACACCTGAAAGTTCATCTTGCACACTGTACAACACTTGTCAGGCTTGATTTTGATATCAAGAAATATGAAGCACAAAAAGTACCGATTGGATCCTGACTCTCGATCAAAGTTACGGCAAAGCCATTACTCGCACTGTACTCCTTCAAAATTTCTCGGGATCTCCCGCTACATACAATTTTATCCATATTTCAGCTGTGTTCTTTACTAAAATCAGCTATAATCTCATGTCTTCATCACCTTCTCCCTGACAAGACAGCGAAAAACTGATATCATACCAGTTGGAACTTATTATGTGTTTAGAGAAAACTTCTGGCTTCTCGCTTAAAGCATATGGGACTTGAACAAGCCACCTACCGCTCCTATACCCACCCAAAGATCACAACCTTCTTTCCTCTTCCAAATACATTGAAATTGGTATCGTCGACCATTCTCGAACTTATTAAATAAAAAATTACGACGAAACGACTAGAATATCACTAGCAGCTATCAGTACATCCTGAGGAAACAGGAACATTTCAAGATTTGTGAGAAAAGTCCCAGTCTCATAAAAAACACTGCGCGAACGTCTTCAAATGTCATCTTTGCCGCCATTGCCTTTTGCTTCCTTCTGCAGCACTATAGCAGTTAGGTGCTAGCTTCTTGCCTTTAGCCGTGCTCCGTTTGTGGCCGAGTGTTGTTAGTGAGTATTTAATGAGTGGTTTACTTCTCGGCAAGTATAGCATAGCAGATGTAGGGGTGACTTTTTAATTTATTATTTTTGAATTTCATGTTGGACTTCCAAACTGAATAAGTAAGTTTAAAATTGGAGAAGTCAGTTCTGCCGGCAGAAATATAAAATGGGCCAAGGAACAGTTGTCCATATCTGACATGCTCTCTTTCATCCTGCATTTATTTATTTTACCGAGCATTTGAAAAGCAATGCTTTAAGTGTCCAAGTCTGAAAAATTGTGTTTTCACAACCCGTAGAAGTCATGTTTACTATCTACGATGGTTCTTATGAAAAAACGCTTTAATAAGTTACTGAATTCTCCTCTCTCTTCTATTTTCAAACTTCTCTGAAGGTTTTCTAGACTCATGTGATTTAGTTATGTATCTGGCACGTATTTTGTCTGACCAGAAATGATTCAACTATACTCTTTACCTTGTTCCTAAAAATTCATCATATCTTGCTAAGGTGCTAAATAATCAATTGATAGGTTGTTTTGCAAATGAAATTCCCCAGTTACTTTCCCTTCTTACAGCCAGTAACAAATTGAGCTTTTAAATCAGTTTTAGCAAGATATCGCATTCATCGCAGTTACTAGTTTGAATTATAAGTTTGAAAAAATGAAATCAGTTCCCTTCAGTGAATAACAGTAATTTTTTTCCGATAAAATGTTTTGCTTCGGTAGTATTATATGGCCAACCGGTGGAATCAGTGGCTGTCTGCGGTGGGCCAAGCAGTTCCAGCAAAAAATCTCTAGAAATTTAGAATTGAAGTTTTTGATTATCTTCAAGTACCTCTTTGTCTGTGCATGATTGCAGCTATTTAATTTGTGTTAATTTGTGAACTATAAAATTAATTCTGTCTCCTTTTGAATTTCTTAGAAAAAAATGAGATACCGTTTTTCCTAAATATGATATACCTGCCTTGGCATTTTGAACTTCCAAAATCAGGAAACAAAGGTTACCATAGGACGAGAAGCAGAACAAAATTAACAACAACGGTTGGATATATCATACAGATCATGAAGGATTTGAACAAGGTTTCTGTATATGTTTAGGGAAATAAACAATCTACTTTGGAAAGCAACAATATTCACAACTAATTTCTGACTAAACAGTTTGTTGTCCGTTCAGGTCGGTGGTTTGGTTGGCGATAGTGATTCAGAAATGTAAAATTAGTTGAGATCCTATTATTCGTTGATTGGAATGAGTGCCAGTGGCAATTGACAAGCAGTGAATAATTAGTGCTTAATTAAATTTACTTAGCATCTTCTTTCTGGTGCTCTTAAAGTTTTTTATTCAGCACTTTCTAAAAATACAACTTCGTGACGTCTTATTGTGCTTATCCATTTCCATCTTCTTCAGGCAATTCATTCGTATATGCATATCTTGTCGGATGAGGATTATTGAGAGAAAACAATTTACAATATTGGTGCCACAAAGTATCGAGATTGAACCAGCTGGCTATAAGCATGATGACTACGTATTACGCGCTTTGAGAATTATTCGGGAAGTTGTAATTGCTGACCATTTTAGTTCAGGTTCTCTTTTTGGTCATCTCCACTGGTCAGTTGTGCTTGTATAATATGGTGGTTAATATTTGCGTTTGAAAGATGTGGTCTGTAAAAATTAACAAATGTATTGCATATTATTTCGAGAGTTATAACAGGGTCGGACTGATTTCTTCGCTTTCTAATTCTTTTCCCGAATTTCCAATTAATGGACTTTGGATTTCAAAATTTTTGTTAATCCTTGCAAGAGATAAATGTCTCAGAAGCTTGAGACTTCTGGTCGTTTGCGAAATATGCATGGAAACGTACTGTTCCAAAGGACATTTTGAATTCCATCTCTCGGTTGCATAATTTACATGTCATTCACATTATAAATATTTTCCATTTGTACTAATAACTGAACATACGGAATTTTAAGTAAAAAAAAGCAGCTGCTTCCCGTATACTCTGCTTTGTTTAGATATTCAAAGAAGTTTTAACATCGTTTTTTACAAGGGTTTGGAAGGAATTTACTTCCAATTAATATTTACTTTACAAGAATGCATTTCAGCATTTTTGGCAAGTCATGTGTAAAATTCTCATTTCCAAATGCCAATGCTGTTATCAGCTACATTTGCACAGGAGTGAGTAACTGTAATTTCCAGATATAACAGGCATAACAAGATAGCAAGCGTGAATGGCTGAGAAGAAGGAGAATAAAATACAATCATCAAGTTCATCCGCCAGCATTGTAAGTGAATCAAGTAAAGGTGGTCAACATTCTGTTGTTGCTCGATCTAACCATTCTTCGGAAAATGAGTTAGAAAGTGGCGGAAGATGTCTAGTGAATACTATTATCACAGTCAGAAGTAACCTCTTTAAAAAAGCGGAAAGCTGGAATCAATTTGTACTCAGCAAAATTCTTTACAACAAGCATTATGTCCATATGGATAAGACATTCTGTTGGATAGAATGTAAAACAATGCTCAAAAGAGAACAGGTTTGTTATGCATATAGGAATATCTTTTCTAATCATCAAACATCGTGCAAAAACGTCCAGGAATATGGTAGTAAATAGACCGTGACGCGAATTTAGCTTGCAAGGAGAGGGCTCCTTAAATCATCGGTTTTCTTACCGTTGAATTAAGGAGAACCGGTTCCATTAGGAAATTGAAGACCATAGATACCTTCCTCAGTTCGTAGCTTGGTCGTCAAAAGATCTCATCTTAAATGAGTGAGCAAAGTAACTTCTGTCAATTCCCTTCCAATACCAATATCCAAAATGTTTATTTACAGATATTCTATGCAGCAGTCTTTTTCTTATTTGCATTTGTATTACTTCAAAATTTTGATCCGTTACTATGTGCAATAGTTAGCTGCCTTTATCCTGCATATGAAACCACCAGGGTTTGTTCATTTAACTGGTATGAAGCTCTGATCTCCTCAGATACCTTACGACCTTGAGTACTTCAACGGTGATCTTACTTTTATAATTCATTCATAACTTTATTCTTAAAACACCTCAATTTGCAAGGCTGGCACTATGAACCCCAACTATCAGTCTAATGATAATTATTCCAACATTGAACTAAGGCTTGGAACTCTTGATATGGGACTAGTGACTTTATTTAAAATTTGTTATTATATTTGAGAAACAAGAAGACGGTACACATTAAACAGAAGTAGAAGCTCTTGTAGATCAGATTGCAGTTCTTTTTTTTCTACAACTTTCGAAGTTTTACAGTCCTTAAGTGCACGCAAAAATAGTTCACATAAACAACGTAAACATTGGCTTATCTACTGGATTGTATTCTCATTTTTCACGCTGCAAGATTACTACACAGAGTGGTTGACGAAGCTCTTTTCACCATTTCTTTTACTGAAGGTTGTAAACGATTTCTTTACCAGCAACCAAGGATTATCGCGATCTTGCAATTAATTTGTCCTACTAGCATAGCAGTTACAGCTTCTAAATTAGCTAAATAAAAATTGAAAATGAATCGTTCCCAGAGATTTCGTTTTTTTTTTTCTTTTTTTTTTACACTAAGTCACTGAAGAATTTTTAAATTTGAATTTCAAAGGCAATTTTATAATTAACATAACTTCATTTAGATGTTATTTTTGATGCTTCTAGCACTACCACAAACTGGCGTTGCTGAACTATGTCATTATAATATTGTAGTTCCTATGCTTTCGGTCGTAAAAGATGCCTTCGTTAAATACAACCATGTAGGTTTCCATTATTATTCATTAACCCTGGTGACATCTTGGAATACCAGAGTGTTACTAGAAATGAAAATTTTTGGGAAAATTTATTTAGCAGAGTAGCAGTGCAGCAGATGTCGCAGCAAACGTTTCAGAAACTGCAGCAAACAAACAGTGAAAGAATCTTCAGCTCCTTCACTTCCTTTATCTTGCTTTTGTGTGAGAAGAAAATTTCCTTGATCCGTAATCAGAAAGTGAATTTTTATGAAAAATTGAAGAGAATCCCTTCGGACACAATAAACCAAGAGAGTTCGCTTCATTTCTTAACATTTCTTCCTACATCTTACCGTTAATTAGATGACTACTAATAGAACTGCCTTGACAAACGTCTTCTACGTATGGAACGTGTTTAACCCGATCGGTGTTATGAAGGGACGAACGAACGCCACACAAAGCAAAGTGTAAAAAAGCATCATTAAGGAGTTGATGTGATGGGTCGACTTGCTACTGCTGTGATGAAAGGATATTCTTCAGTAAATTTCAGTAGTGATTACGAAGTTAACCAGCTACCTCTTACTCTGAAGCAAAATGACTCGATTGCATTTGGTGTGTTCCACGAGAAATGAGACTACTCTCGCAGCGCTGCTGCACGGGTTGTCGAATGAATGCTCCACGTGAAATTGTTTCAGATTCCTAAACATCTTTGATGATTAAAAACAGTCACAGTCACAGCTAAGCCTCACTTCACTGTGTAAAGCTATCTGTGCACTTTTTGTTGTACACTGCTAACACCATCTACAACATGAATCCCTTGTCGTTCGTCGTAGTAATCAAGTTTGGACTGTATAAAGAACGACGAACACATTCCTGGAAGTTTCAAGTTATCCAGTAAGATAAGTGGATTAAATCCACTGTGACCTTGTTTACCGAGTGAATGACATTGGATGGGAGACTCACATATAGCAGTATGTCGCAGACCATCAAGTCACCAAATTTTGGATCATGTTGAGAAATAATCAAAGAGTGATTGTGATGGGGGAGTATTTGATTCAATTCATAAAAAACAGCTCTCAAAAACCACTGGAAGAGTTTCGAATAATTCATGACAATTTTACAACTAAAAAAAAACTCCTTGAAAGCACTGAAAGAAACAAAATTCATAGAGCTATTCTACATCCGATAAAAAGAGGCTGAAAATACCAAAACAATAGACTTTATAATATAAAATGATCATTGAAAGACGTCACATCATTTGCATTACTTATCTAAGCAGGCAAGAAAGCCTAAATAGGTTCCTGAGGTCAGATTTTTCCTGTCCTTGAACCTCATTTACACCCTCTGCTCATTATTATATTGGGAATTAGCAACCATAAATCAGCCAAACAAGGCATAATTTCAATTTCTTCTGAAACAAAAAAAAAAAGAAAATGAGAACCAAATGCAGCAAAAAAAGTCTACTGCTTGCCAGAGAGTTACTTTCTAGAGCTCGGTAGCTTTATAACGCATCAAGCACGGGAAGTATTTGTGCATTTTTGGACCAATTTCTGCGATACAACCGAACAAATGGATAATGAATAGAGGAGATTGAAAAGTTAAGGGAATATTTTAAGCATATCTTAAATAAGGTGCCTTCTGAGAAGTGCTTTTGTTGGAATTTTATTTCAAATTTACAGTGGGCAATGAGGAAGGTAATTCGCTGTATGGAAATATGCCAAAGGGAAAGGTAATGAGTTGTTACACCATTTAGAAGGACGTCCTTCTGATGGTATACTGCCACTCTGTACTACTTACAGAATTCCCGGAGAGAGAATCCTGAAGAGTGATGGGTCGATAGTGGCCTACAGATAAGGGCAAATTTATATTTTGTTCTTTTATGTTTGTATGTTTGCAAACTGTAGAAAACTGATATTAGTGAAGAAAGGAGCCTGTGAAAATTCGCGTGAATGTAATCGGAGTGCACTCCGAGATGTTCCTTCGTGCATATAAACAATCCCTTCGAGCTTTGCAGTTCGTGTTGGCTAGAAGCAGCTCCTTTTTAATTAAAAAATTGAACTTTGCATTTGTTGTACTTCCTAAAATCTTGTTTGGGATTCTGTGGTTTCAAGCTTAAAATCACTGGACATTTGAAATTCATTTAAAAAACTAAAAGCAAAACAAAATTAAATTCAGATAGTACCAGGCTTGAATGAGCTTATAAATGAAATATGTCCTGTGAAAAGAGGAAAGTTGACATTCCACCTCATTAGCCGAGAGGACATTTTCGAAAATGAATGAAATTATAGGATGATACGTCGTCATAAACGAGAAGTGACTGTACCACATGGCACCAATGATTCCAGAAAAATTTATTTGAACCATCAGATCGAGCTGCTGAAGGAGCGAAACAAGAACTTTATCATCACCATTAGAAGTAATCCTGGTTATCTTCAGGTGGCAAAAATTAAAATGTTTATTTGTAAAGTACCTTCAGGAAATTATTGGTATGTGACGTGAAGTGTACAGGTCAGATAGTCAACCTGATCTTCATCCTTCATGCTGCGCTGTGTCACCTGCTTGACTGTCACCCTCAGTCGTCCACGCACTTCCCCCTCCCAACTGCAAGGAGCAACGACGTCAGGAAATAACGAACAGCTGAAGGTGCACTGCGACATTCGTTACAAGTCAGCAGCTCACTGATCAACCTCATATCTTATCACTCTCCCTCACCACTAGATTAGAAGCAGAACTTGCTGTTACAGTGAGACAGCCGATTGAGTGATCAATGTCTTGGCTCCTCTCCTTGTCACTTACTCATTAAGCTCGACAATCGATAATCCTACTCTCCAACTCATCGAAGTGATTCCCTTGACATATGTTACAGGACAAAAGAGACTGGAACAGAGTTAAGAGAGTTAAGTCTAAGCCGCTACGGGGAGGGTTAGCTTATGTCTACATCGCAAGAGGAGATGTCAAAGAGAGAAAGGAAAATGATAGATTGATGTGAAGAACGTAAAGCGCAATTAAAACGAACTGTTTTACTGTGCTGCTGTCAGCAGGTGGTGTTAAGGTATTGCCGTGGCCTGTGTCTTCTGGCCAGTAATGGAGTCGGTAGCTTCTTGGCTCTACTTAATTATTATTAACTGCATACTGCTCGTGTTTGTGTTTGCCTCAGCAGCTGATTGTGATGGCTTGATGGACAAGCACTGCAGCAGAGAAGAGTACAGATTAAGCACCGATCGAAAGCAGTTTACCGAATCAATTCCCGGAAGAGATACTGAAGAAGCAAAGGCTGAGAATTTACATTCAGAAAGCGAGGAACAGATAAAATCCAAAAAAATGAGGGTGCTCGAGAGTGCAGCACGACTACTGACTAGGAACGCTAGGAACGCTATGGCTTGGATGTCCGGCGCCGACTCAAATGCCGGATTGGTGAACAATTTACAAAGTAATTAATACTTATTACTGGACCTTGAACAAAAAATACTCGTGTCCTGCGCTACTATACCAGGGGAGCGCCTCTGCAGATCCATTAGTTGGTGCTGTCAAAATTGTAACATCATTGTTGAATTTCAACATTTTCTCGATATCCATTTTCAGACAATGGTTTATTCAAGGATAAGCGTGTAAGAGATGCCATGTTGGAAGTGGACCGAGGTGATTTCACTAGTATAACACCATATGGAGATCATCCGGTTTCAATCGGTCATGGCGCTACAATCAGTGCTCCACATATGGTAATTGTAATTTTCTTCTGCATTACGTAAAGAAGAAAAAATTGAACAAAGTAACACTCGAATCAAAATTACTGCTGAATATATCGGAAAATTCTGACAAATCAGAAGAAGAATACTTCAGCACGCTTCTTCTCTAGAACTACTGAAGGATCATCTGAATGAGGGAAATCGAGCACTGGATGTAGGATCAGGTTCAGGTTACCTGACAGCTTGTATGGCGATTATGGTTAGTTGCAGAATTTGTAAATTCATTCATGTCCTGTTGAAATTAAAAAGAAAAATAGTTGTGACAGGAAATTTCTGAAGACTTATTTGTGTACTTTTTTTTTTAATTGGGAACTCTTCAGGTTGGAAAGACAGGAAAAGTAGTTGGCATAGATCATATTCAAGCTCTAGTGGATGATTCCAGAAATAATATTAAGAAACATCATGAGGATTTACTGAACAGTGGTCGCATAATACTTGTGAAAGGAGATGGTCGAAAAGGTTATGAAAAGGAGGCACCCTACAATGCTATTCATGTTGGAGCTGCAGCATCAGAAATTCCTGTACAGGTTGCTTCTTATTTAAACATTAACACAAGTATGACTTTTGAACTCTTAAGAGTCCATTGATTGAGATGTTTGTCCGAAACTATTCTTTTCTCAAAATTTCTAAAAATGGTATTAAAAATACATTTCGGTCTGTCTAGTACCCTGAAAATGAACTGAAAGGAAAGATTGTTTCACTCAGTAGAAAAAAAAATTCCATTTAAAAAAATCCGAACAATGAGCGATTGCAGTTGATAGAGCAGCTTGCGAAAGGTGGAAGAATGCTGATACCGGTTGGTCCTGAGGGTGGCTCTCAGCGGTTTGTGCAAGTAGACAAAGATGAGAATGGCAAAATAACACAAAAAAATTTAATGGGCGTAATCTACGTTCCTTTAACTGACGAACAGCACCAGCTTTACAACTGAAGGGGAGTAAATCTATGTTCTGAAGCACATCGTTTAATGAGTATGGGAAAATATCCTGAATAGAGCATTCTCGAATTGTAGCCAAAGAGAAAATGTTATGTAAAAAAAAAGAAGAAGTCTACCCCACTTGTATAAAATTTATCACATAGGAAGCTCCCTCCAGCTTTTGCTCTCAACTACACTTTTATTTGTGCAGAATGTTTCTGAATTAGTAATAAGCTTAGAGGATAAACAGCTGGAAGTTGAGTTTCAGGGAACATATTCTGTGGTAAACATTTATTTTAACTCTTTTAAGAGTTACGCAAGTATGTGTCGAAAAGTATTTCTAGTTTTATTCATGAAGTTTTTCCTGTGCTGCTTTTAAACACCGTTTCAGTCTCTTCTCAAGGAAGGATTAGATGAGTGCAGTTGTAATTCGCAATTATATTTGTGTATCAGCGTAAGATAAAATCAACGAAATGTATGAATGCAAAGTTTATTGCAAAATAAAATGGACAAGCCTACCTGAATGTTAGCAGGATAGCTCATACATGTGGCTAAAATGTTGTCGTATTCTGCCTTTTAATGCTTCTTATCAATAAGTTATGGAAGTTGCTGATTATGTCGCTTAAAAAAAAAAGTTGTCTTACTGCGCGCAGGAATTACAGAAGTCAAATTACAGACAGGGGCAAAAGTTTTAAACTTTATCACTATCGCACAATCACAATAGTCAACATGAAAAATCGTTTAAACATCGTCGCTTGTTAGCTAGCAGCGTAGTTATAGTGACAAATCAATATCGGTCAGAACCTTCTGAAACAAACCGGAAACAACTTAGAAATGCTGGAAAATATATGAGTGAAACAAACAACATAGCTTCTTCTGAATTATAACCATCCCGGCAGATGAATTTCCCAAAACTGTTAAGCCGTAGGTAAAAGAGACAAACCCTCTAGAGTACTTTGCGGAACTTCGACCACTGGCAAGGTCCAGCAGATCTGAAGGAATCCTCTGTTTGGTTTCCTTTAGAACGTCAACAAGGTCGCTAGCTATAGAGACATCATTAAATGTGCATAATGTATATGAAGTACCCTAAAAAAATGAAGATGCAGAAATTGTTTCTGACTGTTATCACATCACAGCACGGATTGAATTTCTAAAAAGAATTTGGTATATTACATGAAGTGGACGGCTCAGTTTATTAATGTGTTGGAATGTTGGAGGACATACCGTTTTATTGTGACGAGCAGTTCTTCCTATTCTATGTATGTAATCCTCAATATTCCTGGGAGAGTCGAAATTGATGACATATTTTATGTCATTTACATCTGAAAATGTCTTCTACAAATTAGATTGAAGACGTACAAAAAAAGTAAGGAGAGACATGAAATGTATTAAGCGTACCCAAACCGCGAGCAGCAACATCCGTTGCAATTAAAACCGAACACTCGCCATTTTTGAAATCTGAAATATCAGATCTTCCAAACATTAAACGAATCAGAATCATGGTTGGTCAGGTTTGTTTTTTGTTCTTTTTTTTTCAACTTTCCTGATAAACGATAAATGCAAATCTACACGAAGTATGGAGGACGTGGAGGAATTTATGTTGTTCAAAAAAAGGAAAAAGAAAAAAAAAATTCGCCAAATCGCCTCTCCACGGCTCTGAATTATGCATATAACAAAAAACATTTTATGCGATGTTAAAATTACCATTCATGACAAAATTCCGCTCTGTCTGCGACTTATCTCCATGTAAGCTTAAAGCTGGATATCCCTCCTTGCGAACTAGCCGTGTTAACCAATCCGCTGTGCGTTTCATACCAACAAAAATTAATGTCTTGCAATGCCGCTAAACACATTAAAGAATATCAACCATGTTACAATAAAAAATAAGAGCATTCGCCTTAGCAGTAACAGAAAACAAATAACAGCAGAATTTTCAAAATAACCTCGCTTGAAATTTTGCCCAGAAACTCCAGCAGTTTCTCTTCCTTTTGGTTTTCTCCAACAACCTCAACCATTTGCTTGATGTTACTATTTGCAGCAAGTTTCAGTGATCCAACATTAACAAACACGGGATCTGTGAGGAAATCTTTTGCTAAATTACGCACTTCCCTTGGCCATGTCGCTGAGAACATGAGAGTCTGTCGTTCCGGCTTAAAAAAAAAAAAGGTTCCAACTGTTTAAAAGTTTTGGAGAGTGAGCTGCAGATGAATTAAAAGATTCCAATCACTTACTCTAATCATGGATATGATTTTCCGTATTTGTGGCTCGAAACCCATATCAAGCATGCGATCAGCTTCATCCAACACCAAATAAGTGCACCGTTGAAGATTCAAAACACCACTAATCAAGAAATCTAATAAACGACCAGGTGCTGCAGCTAGGATGTCTATTCCTGTAAAGAACGTTGGAACTGTCAAATTGTATCCTGTTATGGATGTAAGTAATCCATAAATATTGACTGTCACTAAATATATGATACTTGCTTCAACAGGTGGTCCCTTTGTGGTTTTTTTGGACAAATATAATTCCACAGCTCCAATCTACACAATGACAATAGGAGTAACAATATTACTAAATATAATCCTATTTGAATGAAAAACTGCTTTACACGTACTAGTGACACAACCCTGACCTTATGCTTCGAAAATATGGAAGTAAACCAACCTGCACGAATTGTTCTAGCTTGTTGTTCACGTCCAGAACCGCCATAAGCAGATGCGACTTTAGAGTGAAAGTTCATTGTCATCGAGCTTATCTGTTGTACCAGCTCCCTTGTTGGCGCTAAGATAAGGACTGCAGGGCCCTGAACAATTTTCGAATGCTGTTGATTTTGCATATGCACAATCCCAGGCAAAGTGTACTGAAATTTTCAACTTCTTAAAAATATTTTACAAAAAAAAAAAAAAAAAAAAAAACCAAAGAAAAGGAGATGGTGGAATTTCGCTCACAGATGAGTTTTGAAGGGATGTAAAAATAAAGCATTGCCTTTGACAAAAAATTCTGCTATTCAACTCATTTCTAAAAGTTTTAAAATCAGTTTTAATAATAATTGGAATTTTGAACTTTAATATATCGGAGACTGTTCTAGATTTAGGGAAGATTAAAAACAAAGTTTTTGAATGAAATTTAAAAACTGAAACTTGCCGCTAAAGTTTTTCCTGAGCCTGTTCTAGCAATAGAGATCATATCATGACCGGTCAATGCAACTGGCCAAGATATCGACTGTATTACAGTTGGTTTTTCAAAAGATGCCATTCTGAGCTTTTCTACAATTCCTGAAGGGAAACCTGCTTCATCGAATTCGAAAATGGGACGAGGGAATGATTTCCCTTTTAATATGACTTCATTGTGCGTAAACCAACCATTTATTTCCTCCTGCAACACCAAAACAAATTTGCTGGTATTACGCAACCAAATTCTGCTTCAAAGCCAAGCATCTCGAAACAGCTAACTGAAGAATAAAATTGTACATTGATTGGGTAATGCTTGAAGAGGACCACATCCCTCAACTTGCGACCTTTATACAACGCCTTTCATCTAGGCACTTCATCGGCCCACATGTGACATGCAACCTCACACATGGTTCCTATATGCCAGCATCAGAAGATACCACAGGGACTTGAACTAACAACCACTTCAGTCCATATGGCGCTCACTCACCACTACATCACTCATATCTAATAAAAAACTATTTTCCTTTTCCTCTCCCTCTACTTTCCACTAAATCCTAATAAAAAAAATGCTTCGTTAATAGCAAATATTTCAGCATTTCACCAGAAAAAGCATACTTCACTCCTACTTGTGACTGAAGGATTTTCTCTGTAAAGATTTTTCTGGATGGCAGGTAAATTGAGGTTCTCATAATCGACTTTTGGCAACTCGTAATCTTTATTCCATGACCCTTAAAATAAGAGTAGATAGTTACAGGAAAATTTCTTCATTTGAAGTCACTGCTAAAAAAAAATCAACTGGAAATAATACACCGCACAGTTTACCCTCAGAACTTCGAGGCCGATTAGATAAGACGTTTCTCTGTGTCCATTGTTCCCGAGCAGACGATTTTCCCTGTCGAGATCGAGCATCAAAAAATCGCTCAAAACTGACGTTGCGCGACCGAAAACTACCGGGACGTTGACTCGTTTCTCGATCCACATCAATCCAGTTGGGAAATTTTGCACTATCACTGGAGTGTTAAGTTTTACTAATAAATCATTAGTTTCCAATCTTACCCATATATCTAATATGGTAATTGGCAATATTTAGATAAGACTTCCTAAAGAAATTGAGCAACAGGCGACACAGTGACCCACACATCTCATGATCGGAGTAGTTTTTGGATAATTTCCAGTAAAGGGACTGAAAGTATGCATGGAAGCCCAAAGTCTTGAAACCGCACTGGCCAGCAGTACGAATCACCAAAACCCTGTCCACTGCATGGTTTATCCCGACAATCCTAGCCCCTCGGAGCTATGCCAAGAGAAGGAATATGCAGTGGTCAGCACCCGGACTGCCTCTCGCAGGCGTCAACGTGGCCTGACTTTTTTACGGTGTGGCGGACCGAACTCTCGCCTCAAACTCTGAGACGCTCGATGTTCCGCCAGTGAAGGTAGGTTAGAGATACAAGCTTGCACCTCTTACCCACGGACACCACACACCGACTTACACCAACGGGAATTGAACTTAAAACTACCACAACTCCACAAAGAGCTCTTAACCGAATGAACTACCAAGTTCCATCCCCAACTCTTTCCCATTGTGTATTCCATAATTTCATCGCCTCATATTCGTTTTATTTGAGAAATTTATTTACATAATTAATCAAAAGTGGAAGAGAAGAGCTCTGAAGGAGTGAATTAACTTTGCTCTCTGCAAATTGGAAACTAAAATGAAAGAGGAACCTGGAAGCACGCTGTTGTTGCTGCACAGATGTCACACTTTTCCTGTCTCTCCACCGATTTCTCGTGTGATCAGTTGATGAAGTCACTCGAGAAGACGAGTACGGAGCCAACCATATCCTGTACAGATCACCCTTCTTGATCTGTCGCAGTAGAAGGTCGTATATTGAGCTGCCGCCACGGGTTGACATTTTAGTGTTCAAACTTAGTGCTGGGAACAGTTTATGATGTCATCCTGGAAACTTTAAACAGAACTAGCAGTAATATTCGGATTTCAGTATACCATTTTCAGCAATGCTAGCAATTTGCAAGACATGTCAAGCACAGTGAGATAAGGTCAAGTTCGGGTATAAGCTAAGGGGGATAGGTCAAGCTTTTCTTCCCTCAAACTGTGCAAACAACAGAACCCCCATTTCTTTCAACAACTCTTCAACCTAAACCTGCTACCGGCAATTAGCCAACACTCACCGAAATGTGGGAATTTAAACACAAGAACCGATCATTAGCAGCAGTGCATCGGTCCTCGTCAACTGGGGAGCAAATTGTGCGTGGAGCACTGACGTATGCCCGTGTACTGCGTGACATGCAGCATTGGATTTACGTATTGATCATTGTTATTCATCATCGCTATTAATCATTGCAATATCGTTAATGAAAATCAGTGATAACCTAATTTCACAAATCTACGGTCGTATTCGTTATTCATTATTACATATGTTAGTATTGATTAATTCCAGATGTTTGGAGAATAGCACCTTTCAGTACTGTCGTATGAAATTCATTTTCTGATGGTTTTATTTGCAGTAATGGAAACAGTAATGACAACTTCAAGCCACGAAAATACAAAAGTAAATCATGCACTTTTCGCACCGCAACAAAATTTGTTGAATGAATCCCACCTTTGTTTTAATAAGGTACTGGCTCTTAATTTCACATTCAAATGTATAGTTTATATTGTAACTTATGTTTGCATCATGTACAGCTATTTGCTTGTAACTGCTAAAGGACTTTTTTCGGTGGTTTAAATGAGGTTGCAATCATTTACCGAAGCTTATTGCAGTTTCTGAAAAACATCAATTTACTTTTCAAGCCTTCATAATTTTTATTCCCTCTTCATTTCGGTTTTTTTTTGTGATGTACTTGTTTGAGGAACAGTTCAGTCGAACGGATTTCAATGTGGAACGATTTATTCATTTGGCTCGCCGGCGAGCTAGTCTACAGCAAATTCATAATGATTTACGTGTTTATTTAAAAATTGTGCAAAATTCGATGATCGAATTAATCAATGATGATTACACTGATTTTGTGAATTTATCATCAAATCTTGTGGGGTTGAAGGAAACAATCGATAAACTAACTAAGAATATCGAGGTTACACTCACATTGTTTACGAAAACAGACTGAATAATAAAAGATATATTTCCTTACTTTTTGTGATCGCTAGATTCTTTTCCGTATTTTGGAAAATAGTTTTTAATGACAGGAATGCAAGGCACCCTTCTAGGATTTATGGTCTTAATTTGCTAATTTAAATGCATGGTTTCTGAAAGATTGATTTGTAGACAGTATGGCACGACTTTTGTAGTAGCACTCAGAGCGTGAAGCAATCTGCCGAATTTGTTGAGCAGACAACCACCGATCTCATTAAATGCCGTGAAGCACAGTGCGAGATCCGTGGGCAGATTTTTCTGATAAAGTCAATAGAACGACTGGCTGATAAAATTTCTAGCTGTCCAGAAGAATTGGAACAGTTTTGGTGAGTGAACATATGTTACGCAATTTGAATGAATTAAATATCGCTGTTATTATTCGTAGCAGAAAAAAAAAAAAGAAATCCCATTTCTACTTTACAGGTCTAGACATTGTTTTCTCTATTAACTTCGAAATAAGAAGTTTTTTTCTCAAATATGAGCTATAATACTGCATTCATTACTGATGTCTTCTTTATTGGTCTCTTGTAACCAGTTACTTGTAGTGAACGTGAACTGTTAGTTTTAGTATTAATGTACAGTTTCGTAAAGCTACTCAGTGTTTACAGGTTACGAAGTTTTGCTGATGCATTTGTTAATATGGTCCTGTGGTTTGGCAAGGTGAAGATTACCGATGATAAGGTCAGAATGATTTATTATATCAAATTTGTCGGTCTTCGAGTCTTGTGACACTTTATTGTGACTAAAGTTTTAGGTAGCTGCTGCTTATGCTATGTGCTTGACTTATGTTCGTAAACTGACAGAGCACTGGCTTGTGCAAGATCTCAGAGGTGATTGCCGTTTCATAGAACAAGTCCTCGGTATAATTACTCTGAACAGTGGTACCGATTCTGCTGTTTCTCGTGTAATGACCGAAGTTATTAGCGAGCATCTTGGCGAACCAAATAACAACTTAGGTGATTTTCTGGATGAAGTGTATAGAACCATTCGAAAGGTAGAAATTATTTAACATTGATTAGTGTTTTTCATTTTTTTCAAGTTTATCTCACGTTTAAATTGTTTAAACCTGTAATGATCGAATACTCCATTACCGTGGATTTAAAAAAAAAAAAAAAAAAAAACGAAATTAATTTGCTTATGAATTTTTCTTAAAATATTGTCAGAACTTTGAAAGTTACTACAGTTAATTTATAGCTTCGAGAAGACTGGCTGCAAAAAGTAGCGAGTAATGGGATGTCGTCTCCAAGTATATCACATTTTCTGGACAAGTGTCTCCTCACCTTTATTATCTCATTCCTCGATCAGGTTAATTTAATAGTTTAGCAACATCATCAATCTTTTTCGTTCTTTATAAATTGATTTCTGTTGGAATCGAGGTTTCGACGATAACACCAGTGTATTTATCGTGAGAGATTATATATTTATTTTTGTTTCCTGATTTTTAATTTTTTTTAGCACTTTGGTTCTGTTGTTGTCCCAAGTGATAATCGTCTTTTTCATCGATGTTACAAGACAACTTGTGATTTTATTAGTAATTGGCCTGATGCCGCCAGTTCATGTACTGTTCTGCGGATGATACGAAATAAATTCAGTTTGGTTGTATATTTCAAACTGGAGACGCAGCATTTTCTGACTCAGTTAAAAGACGAACTTGATCCTTCCATTCTTAAACTGTTAACCAGTGAGAAAAAAGAAGAATGGGAAGAGAAAATCTTCTATTACTTTTCGAAACTTGTTATAAATACTTTAGAAAGGATTTGGTCTGATGAAGTTTATCTTCCGACCTTAATTGATAGATCTTGGGATTTTACGCTTAAAGTTCTCTGCATGTATTTGGAGTGGATTGAAGGGATTAAGAGGTTTGTTATCTCGCCATGCTGTTATAACTTTGAGTAAAGTTGGAATTCTATGAAGAATGTGAGAGTTATTTTTGCCGTACATTAGCGTGTAACATATTTTTAGTTATTATTGGATTGATAGGAAAGCACCTGAAGATTTTGAAGTTTGGCGTATGTTTTGTGCTTTATATACCGACTGCTTGACTGTTGATAGTCGAATTTTTGGAATTGCATTATCATCAATTTGGCCGAAAATTCGAGAACATGAGGTATTGCAATCAAGGCTTCTTAATGGTTTTCTTTTAAGATAATTTTCAGTGATTATTAGTGCTTAAATTTCAGTTGGATGTAACAGTATTTGGACAATGTCTATCAACTTTTTCAAATAAGATAGCTGAAAGAATGAGAGAATTCGAAAAGTTCATTATTGGCGATGCTGTTACATCATTAGCGAAAGTATGTTTTTGTTTCACTTATTTTGACGTCTTGATATCGACAACTTTAAAAAATCTATTCTCTACATCAGTGGCTGATTAACTTTCAGTGTTCATTTACTTTTTTCATGTGCACTATTTGAATTGGCCTATAAAATATTGCTATTATTTTACCCAAGAATCTACATAGTTTTCTTGGTCGCAACGATAGTAACATACGATTTGCATAAATATCTTATGATTAAAATATTTGAAGTATATCAGTTTGGTTGAAAATTAATGATATTATTTTGTGTAAAATGGAGGGATTTTTGGTTGGAAGTCAAGATTTGAGGAAATGGCAGAAATTCGTCCCAAGCTTTGTAAACTTTATTGTTCTAGTCGTTTTCGTTTAGTCTTAACTGTTTTAGGGTTAAAATCGTATTGAAATGAAGAATTAATTTTTTATTAGTGATATTGAAATGTGGTTACTGAACTGACATTTTTTTTTGCTTAAAAATATTGAAAATCTGTGTTATACGCAGTTTCAAAAAGTTTTACCAATATCATGTACTGAAATGCCAAGCAAGCTTTTTTCAGATTTTAGATGGTGTATGTGGAATCCCTCGCCAATACCGCTGGACGAAGAAACCCATACCAACTGAAATATCTCCATATGTCAGTGAAACATCTGCCGCGTTGAAATTAATCAGGGTTGTTTCTGCTATCTGTGTCCATCCATTCTCAAAGTTGTTTGATCCTGAAGACTTTTACAAATGTTTAATTAATAAAATCATAGGATGAAATGGAGCATTGTTGTTGGGATGACGAAAACTCTGCAGCTGTGTTTAAAGAAATAAGCGCTGAGTTACTGAAAATATTTTCTTTGAAGGCAAAAGAAGTACGTTTTTAGTTTCATTATTAGATATTTAATTACTTGCATGAAAAAGTTTTAATATCCTTTTTTCTCTTAAAATGTGGTAGTTGATGTTTTTTAGTATGAATGAATTTCAAATTGTGTTGACATTTCAATGAGTAATATTAATTATTTGTGGAACCACCTCTAAGCTATACAGCTTTCGAAATTATCAAACAAAAATATGCTTTTCTTTCAAAATGTGCAGTGGTAGTTTTTGTTGTGATAATTTTAAATAACCATTAGTTGTGCTGACACAGCTTGTTTAAATAGTTTTAGGTTCTGGAATCTGTTGAACAAACAGAAACAAGTCTCCAGCGTTTCAAACGAAAATCGTTATCAGTAAATGAGAATAATGTCGATTCTGATGAAAATAAAATAAGACGACAGCTGCTGTTAGATTTGGACTACTTCAAGGCATGGGCAGTATCTTGTAACATTGAAATATCGCATGTAGAATCATTGATGTTACGTGCTAATCTTCCAACAGAAACTCTACAAATGCCTAACTTGATTCGTTCAGTTCCTAATACGACTAGTATTGTGGAAGAGAGACAGGAAGAGTAAATAGGTTTAATTACAGTACTTTCCCATTGTTGGCAAGGACTTACTACCCGTACAAGATTGCATCTTCTCCTGTACGGTCACGTGTGATAGCGTTGGATCGGTTACACCTTACTTAAGGCCGTATTTGAAATGTTAAAGCATCAGACCAAACTTGTCCTTTCTTCCACATCCAAATTTATCATAAGAATGGACTCTGATCTAGCTATGGAGCACATTTCCAACCATTTATCACTTGATTCATTCCTTTAACTTCGTATTTTTTTTTTTATTTGTTTAGACTATACGAATGAATTTCCTCTTCATCGTGCTTATTTCAAATTTCATTGAAATCGCAAAAAATCGACTTGCCGTAAGAAATCTTGTTGATGAGAAGAGAAATGTGTTTTGTTTTTTTTCTCTTCTCTCAACGGGCACTATATTTCATGTGTAAATTTATTAACCTCTGAGTCATATCTTTATAAGAACATTGTGTTCCATAATAGTACCTAGCTGTGATATCGTTGCTTATGATAAAGGATTAACAAGTTGTGATGTAGTTGTTGTGTTAGTTTTTTCTACTTTCTACTTATTAATATCAAAAAAAAGAGAAAAGTATTTAGCTATTGGACTGGCTGTCCCTACATCTTAAAGTTGTGCAAGAAATATTTGATATTTAATGCAGTGGAGTAGTATTTGGATTTGGGTAGTTTATCACTGGTGATGTTTAGTTTTTTTCATTTAAGGCTGGATTAGATACGTGTTCAGGATTTCTTTGAATAATGATTTTGCCCCTTATGCGTGATTCAAGTCCGCAAACAGTCCAAAAAGATATTCATTTCAGAATAAGTTTACAAAAAATGAGTGCTACGTGGGCAGATATACAGCGTTTAGCTGCAGATTTTCAACGATTACAACTGGCTGAATGTTCAAAGAGGTATCATTTTTTGTTTTCTTTTTTTTTGTTCAAGACTAAAAGACTGAATTTTGTTCCCTGTGAACCATCACCAAATCGATCATTTCTTTCAAGACTGTCGGAGAATAATTGTGTGGAATTGATCTCAATGCTAATCAAGTCGAAAGCTATCGATATTGTGTTCACATCTGATGGTAAAGAGTATGTTACTCGAAAACATTTGCTTACTGAAGTAAAAAATGAATGTATCGGACAAGGTAATTTGTTTATTTTCTCTCTGCAGTAGTTATCCGTCATGATTTGCTAAGTGATATTATTACGTATCTGGTTCAGGTTTTATTAGTTTTCAAATTTATAACTCAATGTTAGGTGGGACAATGGGAGTGGTCAGCATAGGCCTTATGTCTACAACATAAGTAGTTTCCATAAAAATGATCCCCAATAGGCTAGGAAAACGGCGACACCGAGCATAAGCCATTTAATAACTTGTTATTTGTTTTAGAGGGACGGATTTCATTATCAGGCTTAGTCCATGCTTTGAATGTGGATTACGAGCACATTGAAAATGCCGTTTCTGTCATTACTAGGCAGTCGCCTGCTTTCATCCTTTGCAATGCAGAACTAATTTCCAGGTTTACTCTTCTGTATTTTGGCATTATTTGTAAAACTTATGATAATGAAGTGGCGGTGAAATAAATTTACAGAAATAATTCGTTGATTCCCTACGTTTGCTTCGTTTTATTTCCTTACATATTATTTGTTCACCTTTTTATCGCTTTTTGTTAATTTATGTGCTTCTTCAGAGATTATATAGATATATTGTGCAAAGAACTGAATGAACAGTTAATGGATTTTGGCGTCGTTTTCATATCTCAATTAACAAAAATTTGGGATTTGCCAACTGAAGTACTTACCGATTTAGTTCTGGTAGAACTTGGCTCAAAGATTGATGCTGTACGCGATGGAGATGCGCTCTATACGCCGTCTTATTTATCTGGTCAACAAAATATCATTAAAGCCATGCTTTGTGGATTGACCAAGTTTGTTGTGAAGTTTACATATGGTTTTGGTTGAAGCAGATAACATTTTAATATTAGAACTCTTTATCTTTGGTTTTTTTTTTTTTTTGACAAGACATCCTGAAATTCTACATCTTTTCCTTTCAGAGTGACACCGATAGCTAAACTGCAGGCGGAGTTGGGATTAACTAATGCAATGTTCTGGTCACTTTTTGAGGAACTGGTTGTGATGGGAGAGGTTCTTCTGTTTAAAAAAGAGACATTGAGTTATAAGAAAATTACTTGATTTTATAACCACTTACAGGGCAAAGAACATCTTGTTAGTTGCGGTATCCCCGTCAATTATATTTGTTTTCAATTTATTTATTTTTCTGGGTCCAGTTAAAGTTTGATCTTCCTTTAATGAGAATGCTAAGTTTGAGATGCTTAAACACTATGAAGTTTTCTATTTTGCAAAAACAGTTACCGGCAAGTAGAATATTTGATATTAATTGAGTGTTTTTTTCAAACAGTGTAAATTCCTATCTCTCTAATAATTTGTTTGACTTCTTTATGTCTCATTCCTTTTCTTATAAGTATTTCTGACTTTTATAATCATCATCTGATTGTTGGAGTTAGGGGCATTTAATTTTTCAGGTACCTGGAAAAATAATAGGTAATCGGGCTTCAAGTCATTGTTTGTATCATCCAAATATTTATACGATTCTTGTTAGACAATATATAGTCAAAACTTTTTTACAAGAGGGAATGTTAGGTATTGTTTTGATTTATTTCAATTTAAATTTTGTTTCAATGTTGATAAGTTAATTTAACAGTGTTTTTGTTAACTTCTTTAAATAGTCTCGTCGTAGTTTAATTCATTATTGAAATTGCATTTATGAGTTCACGATTTCAGAATTATCAATGTTCAGAAAGTTCTCCGTAGCAGAACCGAAGATTTACTTGAAGGAAGTATTGGAAAACGCCGAGTACTCGACATTAATGTATTTTCCATCAGCTATTATAAGTAAGAAAGTTTGGAATGAAGTCGAAGCAACTGTGAAAGAGAAGGTTAATGGATACAGTTTTTTTTTTTTTTTTTTTTTTTTTTTTTTCAAGTCTTCTCATGTACATATTTATAAGAGAGCTAATTCTAATTGTTTTTGTTTTAGATGAATTCAAAATTGATTGTTGATGTTCGGCAATGTGTACCAGAAATTGTTCGAAGTAATGCAGATATTGAGCAAGCAATTTTTTTTTTAGTGAAGGGTAGCGAGGTTCGTCATAAGTGCTTATTAATTAAGCTGTTCCCTTGGAGAATTCGTATTTCAATGTCTTATCCTCATTGTTTTCAAAGGATTGGTTGTTCGTCTTGGGTACTTCCTATATTTACTCTCGACAGTTTCTCTCATTTGTATTGAGAGATTTAGAAGGGTTGATTAATGCACGGGCTGAAGAAATTGCTTCAAACTGGGGAAAACAAAAAGCACAGGCACCTAAAAAGCAGGAAAAGGTATGTTGCGAAAAAATTTTTGTCCCGACCTTGGTCACTTTATCATTTATACAGAATAAAAACGTTGGACAAAGTATAATTTCTATTGTTTGTTATCTTTTTTTAAGAAAGCTGCTGAACCTCCTTACAGAAGCAAGACGATGAGTGGGGTACAGCAAAGAGCAAAAAAGGTAAAGGTGGAAAAGGAAAGAAACAGATTTTAGCTGAAGAATCGGCTGAAGGTATGTGAGTCCGATTCTGAGAATGAAAAACAGTGTTCTCTTTTCTTTTTATAAGTAACAATTTTCGCGTATTTGAAACCCCTTTTCCCAAAGTATTGGATTTTTTTTCCTCATGTGAGGAACTTATTTTAATAGAATTCTGCTTACAAAAATTTTTTTAATGCAAATTTTAGAGTTACCAGTTAGATTGTCAGAAGAAGAACTGATCAGAGAACTAGAGAAGATGAATAATATACCGACTGAATTACTCGAAGATGTTGTTTATCAAGTACAAACAAAAGCAGAAGCTTTGTTGAGAGCTCGGTTACAAGTACTGTTGAATAATGTGCGAATGATTTCTGTGCAGGATCAGAAACGAGCCCATGCGCAATTGCAAGAAACATTATCGACATTGTATAATAATATCTGCATTTTCGAAGATGGCGCAGCGACTTTTGAAGGTCTCTTACGACTCTTACATAAATTTTTGAATTTGTCATTTTATTAGGTTCTGCAAAGTAATGAGGAATTAATAAAATGTGCATTTTTAAATAATACTCTCATCCGAATAAGTCATTAATACTTTACTGCTGTTGAGAAATAAAATACCATATAAAATACTCTTAACGGCTCTTATTAATTAGTGGTCATGAAAGTGGGAAAATTAAAGTAGGTATGGAAAATTGTTAGGAAGTATACGTCAATAAAGAAGGGTTAAATAACTTAATTTTCAGAACAGTTTCTTTTTTTTATAAAAGAATTGAATGTTTGATGAAGTGAATTTAGATACAGTTGCTGCTAACCTTAAAATACATCTTCTTCGGACATTGTGTACACATTTTGCTAATATTGTGTTATCTTATGTATCGAGAACACAAAATGTTGATACTCTTACTGTAAAGGTACTTAAATTTTACATCAAGTTTAAATCATTGTTGTGCTGTAACGTTGGAGATGAAATAACATTGAAGGTGGAATTCATATATTCACTAAAAGCTGTTTAAATTTGGAGAATATTTTAATTACTGGTTGTTTTATACTCATTCATTTTGCCTGGATTGTTGACTTTTGCTTGTGAACTTAATTACTTAACCATTACTCTATTATTCATTAATTAACAACAAATATCATCTCTCCTTCTTTTCCTTGTGTTATAGGTTCGAAATGAAACAATAGCGAATATTGAAAGTGTAGATAATCGTATGGCAGTTGAAAAACTATTCACAGCGTTGTCATCAAAAGATCTGCAATCATTCCATCATGCAGTATTTGGCATTTGTTCATCGGCTGTTTGCGCTTTGAATTTAAAATTTCCTGACAAGAAGCAGCGGTTTAATCTTTTGTTTCATTTTATCTTAGACAAACTTTTTATTTGTTTAAATCATTTCATTACTTCACTGAAGATTTCATTTAGTTCCCAATTGCCCGAAAACTGTTTTATTGTCGCGAAATGCTATCATTTCAACGCAGAATTTTTTATTTTCTTTCTACTGCTTTATGAGCCGTCATTTACTGCCAGCTCCAGAATTTTCTATTCCAATTTTCAGTGCCGATTTGGTCAAAACATATGAAGATGAATTAGTAATCCAGTTACGTGACTGCACGGATCCTCCTTCTGGTCTTCTTTTATCACTTTTGATACTGCTAGCAAGAAATGAAAAAATTGCGGTGCATGCTTCGGGAAAATTTGTTTCACATTTAATTTCAAAGGTAAGAAAAGTGGAAAAAATATTCAAAGGTGATAAATTCCGTACAAACAGCTCATATTACCAAATATTTTATCTATCGGCAAGAATTGACAATTATTTTTAGGTTGAGAATCATCCAGAAACAACTGCGCCACTTGTCGAATTACTAACAAGCTCTCAGAAAGCGGTTATTGCAAGCATGCAGTCCAAAGGAGATCTAAATTTGATGGCAAAACTGGATGAGAAAATGATAGCCTTGAAGGCAATGATCAATGGTTTTGAATATGTGGAGAAATCATTAGTTGGTGAAGGTGTGTTCGAATTCTGATTAAAATGAGTTCTTGGCTGTTGTTGACTTTTGCTGTTTTTTTTTTTTTTTTTTCAATTCCATTTTAGTTTTTAAAAATTTGGTGAAATTATTTGACACAATCTCTTTTTCTTAATTCATTTCAGATTTGCCAAATGATAATGTTATAATTTAGAACACGTAGTTCCTGTTCTTTTAAGATGTTCTATGCTTTTCGTTTTAACAAACATATCTTTATGCATTCGAGAAAACATCTATTTATTTGTTGGTGTGAATTCTTTTCTTTAGCCTTTTTCTAGAAGAATTGTAAATTTTGATGAGTTCGACGGAACCTTTTTCCTTTTTAATTCTCTCTATTTTTGTACTATTGAATTAATTTTTCTCAGTATTTGTTCTAATAATGGAACCTGATAATCCTTATTTTTATAACATATTTATGAATGTTGTTAAGACATGCCGTTTTTCATTACATACATAATGTCATAACAGTCAAATCAATCTATTTTATGATTAACCAGTCGGAATTTCCTCCCGCAAACGTTTTGAAATGCCTCACAGTTATAAGTTTTCAAGCCAACGTTTTTCCAGAGAGGATCTCTGGTTGCTGTGAATAGTTAAATTTGACTCTAAAGAGGTATCAAAGGCTAAAATTTAACTGTGTTATTTTAGAGGAAGGGATTTACCAATTTGTCGGCTTTACTGACGGGTCTAATATCATATTAATTACAAGAAATCAAGAAAGATGAAACGAAAAAAGATACAAGATCAATCGGTAAATTAATAAATTTGAAAGATTTAAAGTTCGACGAAAGTATTGTTAACCTGGAATGCTCTCAGATGTTGTGATTTTTCTGACTCTTATTGAACAATCTAAACAACTTCATTGGATAACCCTTCGTATTTATACATTTCGAGGAATGTAGGTTAAAATCCATGTGATGTGGAAGTAATATCTTTTAGGAAGAGGACCGTATATTGTGTGAGTATGCTTTGTCTTAGAAAAAAAAGTTTGCTAGCTTTAGGGACACTTTAGTCCTCTGAAATTGCACTTTTTTATGAGCAGGATGTATCGATTTTTAGGTTTTAGATAATTCAATAGATAAATAAGAGGCTATTTCTGATGTAACTCTGAGTTTTAGATAGAGATTCGCGTGTCGCAACTTCTTTCATCCAGTGTGTGTTTGGATGTTAATGGTAGTCGCTCAAAGAAATTGATGAGATATATTTCAGAATTGGTTGACTCATTATTGCTAGCAATTTTTAAGGGGAAAATTGAATAAAATTATGTGGAGATTATTAACGGTGATTTTTTTTCATGCATTTTTGTTCTTTGAAGTCCTTTCAAGGAAAAAGAAAAGTTCAGTCTTTTATGCAAATACTCTTCCAGATGTAAGTTTTTAAAGTAAGATGATGGAAATAGAGGAAAAGAGTCAATCGAAATTTCTAACAAATCTTTATTTCCTTATTCCTCATCAGTATTTTGTCAGCATTCTGAATCACAAAACAGTATAAGGGCGTTGAAGTTGGCTATTACTGCTTGCAATATGATCTCTATCTGAAAAATTTCCCACTTGTGCATGTGATTTTTCTGATATCAGAAAGATTTAGTTGAGAAGAAATTGAGGATAGCATAATAATTTACATAACATGTAGTGTTACGACATTAATCAGTTCCTTTCTCTATTTGATCGAAAAAGTCTTAATTCAATTATTTATTGTCGATCGTTCCTATTCCTTTCTTGTTTTCTCCAAACTGAAATTCTTCTAATGAGCTTTCTTAAAAGCCATTGAATACAAACATGAAGAAAAGCTGTTTACTGTATTTATTGAAATTCGTGTTGTCCTATTGCCTATGCCAAGTTACAGTATGTATTCCCAATCATTTCTTTTTCTCTGTATATTCGTCTTAATTGTTCCTTCTTGGGAGACTTATTCTCGGTATTTTTGATGATGAAATCAGCAAAGTGTGCTTTCATGATTAAGGGAAGGAAGTGAGATATTGCATTTATGACGGGTCACAGAGATTCATCCCTGGTATGATGGCCTAATCCCACTTCTAGGGCGGATAGCAATTGTCATGGCAGTCCTTAAAAAAGTGACATTTCTCTTTTCTCAATGTTCGCAAAAAAAATCTTTTAGATGAACTCAGTTGAAAGCGTCCATGTTTTGTCTTTTCTGCCATAAAAAATTTAATTTTACTTAGTAAAAAAAAGAAGAAACACTGAACTGACAAAACCAGCAGAGCCGATAAGCTACCAGTGAGAAAGGAAACTATTCGAGAAACACTGAACCAAGAGAGAAGAAAAAAACCATCGATTGCTGGTTGTTGTACTGATACTGGGTAACATCACCGAACACCTTTCACCATTTCATTCAAAAGTTTAGAGTTATCAAAGAGTCTTCTCATTTCTTCACTTTTTTCATTCTCGCAGTACCATTCCGTGGAAGACAACTATTCCACACTTATCGCCCTCCAAGCCCTCTTAGACTTCTAAAAATCAATTCTTGTCCTCATTATGTTTCAGCTACACCTTCACTTCATAAAATCGACGTCGAAGTGCTTTTTGGTATAGATATAACTACTTCTAATTCCTAGCTTAAAAATATTTTGAAAGGTGAACTATAATGGAACCATTCAAAATCATTTCCCTGCATTTCTTTCCTAAAAACGCTTCTAAGTGGAATTTCTACTTTCTTGACGAATCTCATAACACTTCTCTGTTTTCAAATCATTCCCTTCTTTTGAAAGAACTGGAAGAACTTCTAGATAGTAATTATCTATGAAATAATGGAGCTATGTTCAGATATTGCTGCCTCTAATTTAAAATTCCCTCCCTGTTGAGAAACTTTTCTACAACCACTTGGCATTATTGATCACTTACACCTGATCTTCCTATTCTTCTACGCAAACTGGATCTCCCTGATTCATAGCACTGGAGAAAGCAATAATCCTGAAACTATTCAGGATTATTGCCCGTGAAGTGTTCCAGGGTCCACTGCGCTAAACAACTTCCATACGAGTTATTAAAACATCTTCTGCTCCATTTACTGCAAAAGCGACAGATGCTGATTAGTGCCAACTTCTTAAGTGATTCCTACAAAACTTAACAGTTGGTTCGTTTTCTCTATTACCTTTTATCAAGAGGTATCCCTGACCTGACCTGACCTGACCTGTCAGTGTTCAGGAAGTTGAAGTTAGGGAGGAGAGGCCAGTCAGCTGGTGGGTCGGTAGGAGGACGTCTGCGGGAGGAGAGAGGACAGTGAGTGGACCTCAGACTCTGGCTGACCTTCCCCTCCACCCTGTCTAGACACTCACTCGATTCGAGTCTCCAGCAGGAATCATTGATTTCAGCCCCTTCCCTTCGTCTGTTGTGTCAACTTTCTTTGGAACTCTGCCAATATTCGTTCCCTTGTCAAACTTTAATTAAATTATTCTTTAATTAGCGTGACCACACCTTTCGCATATGTTTCATTTGCTCTGAAAGTATGTCAGCAGTTCGAGGTTAGAAAGGTCGTGCAGCCTCTCTCTGCTGAGCAATTGAAAGGTCACACTTTTCCTTCCTTCACAATCTCCGAAATGTAATTTTGTTCGAATTGAAGTGATTGGAAAAGAATCATTTAGCAGATGAAAATTAAAAGTGAAGCGGAATGTATTTCTTGAGCTCCAATGGCGGTGTGTGCACATCGTATATGTGGGATCTATAGGTTATCAGTCATTCCGAATAATCACCAGCCTGCCGTGATTCAAATTCAGACTCAGACTCGGCTTCAGATTCAGGATGACAAAATTCACTGGGAATTTATTTCCATCGCTTCTACATTATTACATTTGCACTGAGTTTGCTAGTGTTGTTTTCTTGAGTGTTTTAGCATTTTCTCTTCTCTCTTGACCATGCTGCATATCTTCAGTGTCATTCTCGTGCCATGCGATTGCAGTTGAATGCAATCTGCAGGTGTGCGTCGTCATCAGCATCTGAAATTAGGGTGTACTGAATGACCCTGATATTATGGATCGATCGGTGAGTCTGCACTGAAAACAGTGAATCAGTTTTGCAGCACCACTGTATAACACCTATTTCCACCGATTGATTAGTGCTGCTGTGAAAAGGCTCACTGTTTCAGATGATTTTAGAAGTGCAGTGGCTGAGATTCTGATGTCACGGACAGCTGCACTCTATCACTCGAATGGGTGATTTGTCGATCACTTGTTATCAAATTAAATGTACCGATTTCCCTTCGACACAGATTTATTTGTTTGTTTGTCCCATCATTTTTGAAGACAAAATAGTGCACTTTAATTTGTTTGCCCTCCAAGTTCTAAAATTCAAATTTCAGAATGACGTTGCTCTCGTCAGTTCATTCCTTTATAAAAATTCAACTTCGTCATGTTACATCCAATTAATTCATTTTATTTCGTTTTGATCTCAACATCATTGAAACGGAGAGGCGAATATTTTCCTCCTAATGTCAATAATTAAGACGCTCATCAATAGCTTTAGTCATACAAGTTCTGAGAATGGCAGTAATCTTGACGATTGGATAGATATATAATCCTTGGTTAGAACGGTTCTACAAATGTTTTTACCTTTCAATTAAATAGTCAGGTGTTTCTTTTCTATCATATTTAATCTTTCAGGAGTTAAAGAGTACTTCCCGATCTTTGAGTCTGAAATATTGCAAAATTTTTGGATAAAGTTTTTTTTTTTAAAAAAAAGGGCTCTCATTCTAAAAGTTTTTGTTGTCCTTTTCCTTAAATGTACGTTTTACCTAAAAATTCCCACTATGCATGTATGATTTGGGAGATGGATTAAAGGATCCTCCGGGAGAAATATTACATTAGCTTATTTCGAAATCTTTGTAAATTATGTTTTTTATAAAGAATCATACTTTCAATCTCTAAATTTGCTTTTGACGAATTTTTATCGGACGGTGATGAATCACATTTCTGGGTTTGTTTCAATGGGAACTTTGTTGTTTTCAATTGATTTTTGGATTTGTTGTTCTTTGATTTATTTTAGAATTTTCCTTAAATTCTTCAAATTCTAAAATAATCAAAAGTAGCAAAGCTTCCTTCCTTTACAGTGAATTCAGAATTGGTCACATTTATTGCACAAATTTCGCCAAAATTGAAATTGGAAGAACTTGATCATTGCACCCTTTTTTCATACAAACCTTCCGTTTGTCATCCCCAAAAAGATCCTACTGACGTTACTCGCAGTTACTTGAGCAGCAAGTACATGAACAGGAAATTTGAAAAGACGCAATGGGAGGCTCTGTCGTTACATATTACATCAGATGAAGGATACCAGCTATCACTGAGAATTTACTGATTTGGAGTTTGCTTTGATTTCTTAATTCTAATATCTTGTCATAACTTACTGACACTGTCCCAACGGTATTAGCATGTGAGGAATGTTTCCGGCAGGTTAAGTAGCTATCCATCCATTTTAATTGTCGCATTAGTTGAATAGACTGTCCTTAGCAAGCCAAGAAACAAAGTCAGTGAAGGGTGATGATTCTTTTTTTGAAATTGCTAATAGTTTTGTTCTGTACTAGGATCAAACAGCTGACTTTCCTTTTGTTTCACATAGACAAAAAGTTTAATTCCATTGGCTTTTGTTCGACTCAATAAGCTTTCCTCTTTATAGGGAAAACAAGAACTCGTCAGTTTTACGTTGTACGTACCTCAATGTTACGAGGCTACTTTAACTTTTGATAAAAACTGTCTCAATTATTTGTTATCGTTACTTAGACTCAGTTGTGAAATAATCCAAACCAACTGATTCATAAATCTCTTGAGTATTGAAATATTTACCCGTAACGCACTATCCAGATGTTCGTTTTGAAGGAAATTTAAAATTTTAATTATTTCTATTATTCCTTAATAGTAGATATTTTTCAGCATTCTCTTTAAAATTAGGAAGGATATTGGTTTTATAGGGAATATGGTGAGTCCAAAAATTGAGGTAACATAATAAGAAATTCGTCAAAAATTGTGGCAAGTTTTTCGCAAATGAATTGCAGTAAAAGCAGTTTGTCATGATCGTTATAAATCCAAAACGGAATTGCAATTAATCGAGTAAGTTATTATTCTAGTTTAAAGTGATCTAGTTTTTCATTCATATTGATAATTATATTAAATTATTAATGACACTTTGACAGTTTAACCAAGCCGTTCCAGCTAATGGCAGTTCTATAGTTCTTCAATTTTTTGCACCTTTATCACCGAATATTTCATTTCATTACTTGGCAATCGCTGGAATTGAACTTCAGATGCTATAAAGTTGGCGAGAGAAAAAATTCACTTTTTTCTTCTTTATTTCTCTCGACAGGGCTATTTATCACATGCCTGCTGGCGCTTTTCCAATTTTTTCTTCATAAAGACAAATCTTCGAAATTTAACGCTTTCTCACAGGTGCGGAAATAGTGAACTGTGATGCACCGTTCTCTTTTAACTTACTTTTTAAAGCTTAATGAAATTTGCTGCCTGAGATTTAGGGATTGTTGTCCTCATGTATTTTCTTCACGAGTCCTTTTTTTCGCTCGAATTGCAAGAGTAGGTGGCGACTGCAGATAGCTGCACTGTCTGCTGCAATAATGTTTTGTTCTTTTGGGAGAACTTGAAACTTAATTAGGTTTATTAAGTTTTAATAAAGCTTTTGAAAAATTCAGAATCTTTCAAGCTTCAGAGGATTGAGGGATTGAGCTTGAGTGGATAAAGGACACTGTTGGATGGAATAATGAACTTATTCCATTTAAAGAAATAGATTTTATTGTGGAATGCATATAACTTTATGAAAATGAAATTGCTGGATTTCTATGCTGACATCACCATTTGAAGGGAAATTTAAAATGACAGTTCATTGTTTGTCTTCTCCTTCTGCTGAAAGAATTTTTGTTGTTGGTGAGGGCCAGACAGAATCGTTCCTTTTTGTGATTTTTACGGAATATTTCTCAGCTTTTAAATGACTAGTTATGATCTATACGAGGATTATTTGCAAAAAAATCAGATAAATTTCATTTAAATGAAAAATGTTTAATAAAGGAAAATTTCTGGATTATGGTATTTTTTCCACTTCTTGTACCGAAACTTCAATTTCCAGCGTCTTAAAAAGTAAATCTGCCCAGGACTGCTTTATTCTTCCCATTTTGAAATTATATTTCTTTTAGCGTTTCATTGTGCAGTACAAGCATAATTTTGTAGTTATTAGTTAAAAAATATTCACTCATTTACAAGGTTTCAATTATGTCGATGTTCCTCAAAAAAAAAAAAAAAAACATTATTCTTAAATAGGTTCTAAAGTGGAAAGGCTGCTGCTCAAATAAATGAATCTTCTATGCTTTTCGAGCAACCATTTCAGAACATATTTAACCATACTGTTATTGTTATGCTAAAGTATCTAGTTTTCAATACACTTTATTCTGACAAGTGATAGGTAATAAATTGGACACTTTGTCACTTCATTTGACTTGTAGGACTAACTAAAAGTTCACAGCGTTCTCGGGAATAATGTATTTGATGGAGTTAAAATAACTCTTAGATCTAACTTGAGTCAGCATCCAAAGACCTTTGTGAAAAAGTTTTTGGAGATTCTTTGAATTTTATCGTGTGAAATATCACAAAGAACGATTACCAAAACAAAACTTTCTGTATGTCATACTGAGAATATCAAAGTACTAATGAATTAGGGGAGCTAATATACCAAAATATATAACGGACATATGTGTGTCCTCTTTACTGATGCTTTAATTCAGTCGTGATAAAAGAAAGTAATTCGTTGATGAGGAACAGACATTAGTTTTATTAATCGAATCACTGGTAAATAGGGGATTTCAATATTCATTCTGTTGCACAAGTTCATTTTACAAATAAAAAGAATGGATTCATGAAGTGAAGGAAAAAAGTTTGATAAGAAGAAAAAAGGGTAAACGACTGTTGCTAATTAGTAACAGATAATCAATATTAGACAATAATAAGGGGACATAAGTGAGGGGTGCGACTAACTTCTAGCTTCTGGCTAGACTAATCAAGTTGCTAGAATAAAAGTTCCTTAATGCGTTCATCATCTTTATCATTGCACTTCAAGTAGGAAGTAATTTTAATCTGCTTGCAGAGCATTTTCAAGGAAGATTGCTGGGCAAGAAAGACGATGTATTGAATCAGAGCAAGTGAGTACCTGTTCTTTTGTGGATATAATTTATTTGAAACGAAACTTCATACTTGACCCCCCACAAGGTGGAATTTTGCCAGTGGAGATCGGTGCTGGACGATTTTGTTCCTGGACAGACATTTCGTGTTTGATTGATTGCTTCTGGCTGAAACTGAGATGAACTCCAGATCCTTCTCGCCGAATTTAGAGCCACAGCTGAAGACACAAGTTGTTGAACTTCCCTCTCCTCTCTTTCTTTCCCACTTTTCCGTTGCTTTATTGGACTTTCTAGATAGACTAGGACCTTTTTTTCCAGTAATTTTCCCTTCCTAATCGCTGCACAATTACCCTATTAATTACTTTGGAACTAATTTAACATTACACGCTATAGTCCACGAAAGAATTCTTATGTATTTCATGATAAAAATTAGAAAATTGATTATCACTCAGCAAGCTTTACGAAGTATGTCATTTTCAAACTTCGAACTACTAAAGAAAAAAGACAGTATGCGCTCTTTCTTTTTTGTCAATGTTTATTAAAAATTCAAATGGTTAAAATATGTGGCAGCAATTGTCTTTGCAAATTTAATGATTAACTCCAATCAGTGTTAAACTCAAATTTAAAAATAGATGAAGCAAAGTGTCTTTCCTCAGATTTAGGCTTTTATAGGTTTTCAAAGAGTTTATTCTCATTCTTCCTTTCCCTCTTTCCTTATATATTTCTTTTTTCATTTCTGCCACCAAGATTTGATTTGTTTGAACTTAGATGTAATTATAAGAACGGAAATTAGATGATGGAAAGTGATTAAATAGTGACATTGACATTATTAACATCAATTTACATTTTTCTCTTATTTCAAAATTTCTATCTTTTGTTTTTAAAAATATCTGGGAGAGAGGAGTTTCTCAAGAACATATTGTAAATAGTTACAAACCTTTAATTATTTCGTATGATTCATGCAAACTCTTCCGTTTTTTCTACTCTTATTGTGAGTCGAATTTTCGGCAATGAAAACGAATTTGAAATCTCTTTAACGATTTATAAGATATCTTCCAGCAGAAGAACACCACGGAGAAATGGAGTTTTGTGTTAAGAAGGCAGGAAGGTGAATTAAAAAGTAAATTTTAAAAAGGTAACTGGAAGCTATATAAAATCAAGAACCGGTTAGTGACAGCTAAGCACATTTTAATATAAAATTCGATAGCTGCTTTTGTGAGATTCTAGAAGCGAATGAATTTTTATAATCCAGTAGACTGGCACTGCTTCTGCATTTCCTCGTCTTTCTTTTCAGTTAATCCTCTCATGTTTTCATTTCTAGTTGAATAATCTCGGTCTGTGCTTGTTTTGGAGAAAATACAAATATATGAAGATTATAAAATTAGGACAGGAATATCGAACAGCTCGAAGGTGTGTGCCTTGTAAATCAGAAGTTGGAAGAGCTTGGGAAAGAGAAAAATTAATGGAGATTTTGTCATATTTGTTTTAGAATGAATAATATCCTGCTCTTTTCGATTGAAACTTTCAAAGTTTATTTTGATCCTAATATCTGTCGGCTTTTCAACAGTTTTTTCCAGTGAATCCTTAGTTTAGTTATCATTTAGTTGGGTTGGTATAGCAATTTTTCTTGTCACTGACATCTCGACTGTTGTTTTAGCCGAGTATGTTATCTTTTATACATGATGAATTAAACTTGAAAGGAACCTTTTAATAATGACTGATATTAAATTATTTAGTAGCACTATTCTTATCATCTGAGAGTTGTTGAATTTACTGCATTTGATGGCAAGAAGTAATATGGAAGATGGTGAAAGATCGGATAAGTTCTTTAGATCCTTCCAAAAAAGGGATAGATCTTTTTGTTGTGTACAGCAGGTGATTGAAATGTTCTCAAATTTTAATAAATATGAACTGTATGCTTGATAATAATCATCAGGCATTACAATTATCATCACTTTTAATTACTATTCATCTTTTCTTATTTTATCATTTGGTTTGCTTGAAACTGATAAAAAGATTCTTCCATCTATATTAGTTCTTGGATGGCGAGAAATGAAGTATAGAACGATTAACCTTTCCCAGTTATGAATACTCTTTCATCATTTCAAAATACTGTTCTTCATTTAGCACTGGTTTTTACAGGAAATTTGGCTCAAAAGGGGTCATGATGGGTGTAACTAATTCTAGCAAGAAGATCGAACATTAAGCTGGCCAGCAAAACTTTCAGCATTGGCTTCATCATCCACTGAGTTGAAAGAAGTGTAATAGCTTGAAATGTTGGAAGGTTAATAATGTGTGTGGGTATTTTAAAAAAAGGAAGAGATGGAATGATTTGTTTAGAGAGAAACTGATAATGAAGGAAAACAAAGAGATTGAACAGGAAGGAGAAAAGTAGTGGCTATCAAGTTTTTTATCATCCATTGAGTTGAATTTCGGATTACGGTAAATTACATAAGCGTTAGCGCCATTTTTGTTTTTAGAGTGAAATTGAAAAGGATATTGCAATGTCCGGCTGGATTGATAGAGTGGATTAAAATTAATGACTTGTGACTTATTTGGAAATTGAAATTGGGAAGAAATCCGAAGAGAGGGGTGGTGACAGTTCCGACACACGCACACCTTAATGATATCTCGACATTCCAACTTGTAATGATTTCTTAAAAAGCGAAATTTGGGCAAGTTGATATTATAGGACAGAGGAGAAGAGGTGAGGGATCTTAATGAGAGGACGACGGTCAAGGGACGGACGGATATTCCACAGAGTATCTTTTTGTTGATTCATTGAAAGAAGGAAATAATCAAACGGTCTCATGGGTCGTGGAGCTTCACCAAGTAGGAATCAGAAAAGGCGAGGGAAGGGTGGCAAATTATCCTTCCGGGAATCCTGCGCATATCCGTCCAGTTTCATCCGAATAATGCACTCTGTTCAAGGAAGTTCAAGGAAATATTCTCATCTCTACCTCTCACACCTCTACCAATAACGAATTGCTAAGCGAATTGGTATTTCTTGACTACGCTGCAGGTGCTATTTGTTGTTCACAAAGTAGCTTGTCCACTCGGCTTTCTTTTAAACTTCCCCATTTTCATATCTGACACTGCATAAAAGGAGATCGAGGATTACAATCTCTGAACTGTACGTGATAGCATTACGTCATGCAAGACTATGTACCGAAGATAATTCTGTCGGTCATTATACTTTGGTCATCAAATTTAAGTTGCTTTAGTTCATAATTGAGATCTCGGATTTTAAGCGATTGAGCCAAGTGCTTCTTCCTTTTTGTTCGTTCTTATCACTAGTCGAGATTTAATCACTGTCTTCTCTTGATGTTGCGAAATTGCTTGGCAGATCAATGGGCAATTAGTCCAAGACATAATTGATAGAGAAAGTTAGTGCAACATTCTTCGATGCATATATTATTTGTTGATTGCTCATGTCTATTTCTTGTCACAGTAACAGAGATAGTCTCTTGCTCAGATGATAAGGATAAGCTGCAAGAAAACTTTTCATTCCTCCTCATCTCCCTCTGTCTCTCTGTAACGATTTAATAAAAACTACCTTGAGAAACATTTCGAAATTTGATCTTTGTTCTAATGGACGATCGGCAGTTGCACCCTTCGTACGCTTCCCTTTGAGTACATTCTCGAATTACTTTGTTCATCGAATCGTTCCAAATCCCTCGCACAGTAGTCACAACTTCATTCTGCACATTTCATACCAGTGTCTTTAATGCAAATTCTGTTGGCAGTAGTAGGGGAGCACTCGAGAACGTGAAGTCTGTTCGAGAGTATTAGGCCATTGTAATTTAGTCATCGCTTCCTTTTATTGATATTTCGTTTTGTATCATTTTGGGAAGTATATGTGTGTGTCTTTGTGTCTGTGCGCGCTGCTCAATTTCGCCATTTTTTCTGAAATCGATTATATGACACACTCAGCCGATTATTTTTTGACTCCAAGTGGATGGTAATTTTGCAATTTAAATGGATCGGTTTGCCGCAGGCTATTTATTAGGTGTTACAGCTTCTTCCCGTCATCCAACTCCGTGGAAAGTGTTGCGTGGAAGGCAACTTCCGAACTTGCCTTTCTGTTCGCTGTCTAGTTCCAGCCTTTTTGCAAATTAACTGGCTGGATTGGCAGTTATCGAGACTATGAATGACAGTAATTCCCGAGGAGTTGCTAATCAATGGTTATTCAAGGTGACTGACATACGTTCACAGCCACTGCTATTACATTTGCTTTGTATCATTCGTCAGTCAGTTACGAAATATTCCACTTGTTCGATCTCCCACCAATCGATATTCGTTAGAAAGGAAATTAACATTATAAGAATTGCGAAATCTGACTGCTTTTGTTGCTGGTGCCGCTGCTGATATGATATGATATGTTGTCTCTGAGGCTTTGCCATATTTTATCATTTCACAGACAACAGCTGTTGTCTGCATCTTTACCAGGTTAATTATTCATTAGTTCAAATGAATCCGCAATTGTTGTGACACGAATAGTATAGCATTTGTTCTTCCCCTTACTATTACCACATTTTTTCCCTCTTACTTTCTTCATATGTTATGTTATTCATAAATATTTTTCACTGTATTTATTGAGTTTTTGTCAAATGCTTGATGGAATTTCTAAAGTCCATTTCGTACTTATCGCCATGATGATACGAATATATGTGTGACTCCCTGTTAAGATTGTTGTAATTCACTGATTGCTTGTCATGAAGGCTCTTTTTACATTTTAAATGCTTTTTTTCTCCCTTAATCCAGAATTGACTGTTTTGCCTGATATATTCCCAACTGCCAAAAGTTCCAGTCTTGTATCGAGAATTAAACAATCTGTATGGACGTAAACGGCAATGTTTTGGTAAGTGGCAAGAAATCTCCCGTCATATTACATCATTGTTATTGTACTTTTCTTTTTTGAAAATTGATAGTTCTAGAAGAGGTTGTGACGAATTTTCTAAATTGCGAGTTTCCTCTTTTTATTTTGTTATACTCGAAAGCTTCGCACTAAGAAAAAGTGGTCTTTGTTATTTGATGAATATTTTTTGGTGCCATTGAGGTGTTACAAGTAGCAAAATTTTTTCTTATCATTCATTTCATGGTAAAAAGATTGGACAGCTTGACTTTCATCATAAATTAATTTTTAATTCTTTATTATGTTATGGAGAAATCAGTTTAAATAAATAGGAAAAGTCGCTTAACTTATTAGTACATTTCTTGACACAGTCACTGAACTCGGATGTGTTCGATTTCCATTGCTGACTAGTTTTATGTCAAACTGAAGGCATTTTTTTAATGTATTTTTCTACTACCTTCAGTACTGAAACATTCGATTCATTTCGGATTGGATCATAAATTGAATTCTTAGAGTAAGTGCTATTTACAGCTTCGTCACAGAAAATATCCGTAACTTAGCTCTGGTTTTATCTTCTCCTTCCTTGAGAAGTATGCATTATCACTGATGTCTTAATTGTTCAGAAAGGTAAGAATGATGAATGCTCCATGCGCATCTAAATACACAACAGCTACTTTGCAGGAGTAAGAGGAGATTCCTGAAAATATAAACTAGTTTTCATCACACTAGTACCAGGGCTTTTGGAAAACGTATATGGCTAGGATTTCCCTGTTCCAAGTGAATCCTTCATCTTTACTTCTAATTAGATGTTCTCTTCGAATATCTATTTTGACTTGCCAATGCAAGTTTCTTTCTTCCCCATTAACTTTATCACTGAAATGTCTCAGTGGCTTAATAAAGCAGTAAAATATATCAATACATCACCTTTGCGCTGTGCGGCATGAGACTGTAATGGGATGAAAGCAGTATCATACAGCTTGACCTTTATCCATCCATGTCCGATAATTCAGCATATGCGGTTGACATTGTGAGTGACTACACTTATTTGTTGTCAAGTAACAGTCACACCGTATCGCTGAACGTATGAGTTTGATCACTATGTTTATCGTACACCTACACCTGTTCAATGCTTGTTAACAGGTAAAGAGATCTCTGTTCCCTTCCGTTAAGCATTTCGTTATGCACCACTTTTTTGATTTTATTGTCCTATTCAAGTAATCATCGCAATGAGTCTGAATGACTTTTCGTATGTCAAGACACCTAGGTGAATCTGATACATCAGATCACTGTCAGTTCTGTCAAACAGTACCAACAATTGAACTGCGACATAGTTGAGATAGATGATTAGACTGCTCCAGTTCGTGAAATTAATTAAAGTTTGGTTTTTTTTTTAAGGCAAATCTCGCTTTAGTATATGTATAATGTCTAAAGAATCTATTGACATTCATCAGATTTAGTTTTCTTTTTCACCATTTGGATCACCATTTCGCAATCCTTTATTATTTAAAAGACAAAATTCGGATACAGTCACATAACTCGTTTGTCAACTTAGCGAAATTTTATTATATCGAATCTTGAGAAGTGATAGTAAACTGGTTGACTGTCTTTAGCCATGCTCTGTCGTACTATAACTGATGCTGAGAAAAGAGAATAAAGTGGACTTGTAATGGTGATGGAGGTGAAAGCTCCCGTAAATTTGCTTGCTTTTTTCATCACCAAAAAAAGCAAAAGATGGAAACTTGTTTAATTATTTCTCTGTCTTTTATAATTAGAAAGAATTCATATACATACATATTCCTTCATATCATTCATTTCCCAATCATTCAGTTAAACAAATTAACATTAACACTATCCTTATGCATGAAACGAGTTGTGGGATAAATTTTTCCCGAATATGCCAGTAGCTACAGCACTAGCAGTGACAATCCGTTTTCTCTTTTCATTTCCTCCTCTTTTTTCTTTTATCCTTACAAGCTATTTTTATGACTTATAAGCCATTAGAAAAACGAATTACTTCTTTCTGATTTCTCCACTTCAAGTTTTTAGTTTTGGTCTGAGAAGTAGCAAGATATGAGGGAGTACCAGTAAGGAGAAGAAGCGTATTTGCAAAAATTTGAAGCAGTAAATAAATGAAGTAGCTGGATATGATCCATTTTTTAGGTAATAGTTCAGAAGTAGAAAAAGGTTTCTCAAGTAAAAACTGTACGATGAATTTCTGTTCATAGTTCTGCAGATGTAATGTTGCTAGTTTATGGAGCAACATGTCAATAATTAATTGATAAATGAGGTGTTCCAGACAAGTTTCTTAATTTTTTTTTTTGTTTTTAAATACACCACGTAAATCGTTAATTTTTTCTCTCCCACAGTCTTTTGTGTTTATCATTTTAATATTTCCTGTCAAAAAAATTTTTGATTTAGTTTTCTTTCAGAACTTCTTAAAAAAACTTTTTAGAGAAAAGGTATCATATTGACAGGAAAAGTGATTAATAAAAGATCTATTTGGACTTTTGCCGGTTTTCAGCTGTTATTTGTTGACGAAGACACCAACATTTACATGAAGGCTAATTTTTTTCTAACTGAATTTTGTAGTTTTTCATCGTTTTCTTGGTATAAGCAGCTGTGTATTTTTGATTTGATTACAGATCTTTTACTGGAATTCAAATTGTTCTGAAAAATAGTAGCGTGCAATCGGAAATATGTTTAACCCTTGGTGAAGTATATTTTTAGATTGTTTCCCTAATTATTTCAAGTATAAAAGAGTGAAGATTTTTCGTAGAAAAAATTAAGCCGTAAAATATCGTGGAGGTATGCATTATGCATTACTATTTCGGCAGTATTGGTAATGAAGATAATAAAATTTTTTTAACTTTTAAAACATTAGAAAAAGTTTTTCTCCCTCGTGGTAGCTCGTCGATTCAGTTTCTCAAGTATTTAGTATTATTTTGTTGTGTGTTCGATCTCTCTCGAGAAACCACCGATCTGTACTGGAAGAACTGAATGCGGTGTTTATGAAAACAAAATTAACTACAGCTATTACAAGCAGGTGTGGAAGCAAAGCATTCGTGAATGTTACATTGACATTGTCTTTGCTTTTGGAAAGTTTCACTAGCACCGGAGGTGTATTGCTCCTCTTCTCTAGTAATCAGTGAAGAACTGAAATTCTGATACAGTCTCTGTGATACCGGATTCTACCACGTGTCATTTGTTCAACAATTATAGGGCCAGCGAAAGTGAGCTAGAAAACTACGTCATTGCCTCTCAACTTTTGAGATTATCAGTATCGTTAGCCGTCATATACTTCTAAATTCCTGACATATCCTGCTGTTATTTTGCACTAAACAAAAAAAAGTAAAGCACATCATAAGACTGGACTTAGAGGATGCCACTTCAGATAACTATAAATTTAATGTTTCGATTCTTCTACTTGTCTGGGAGTCTGTGCTAGCAAGTTTTTATTGCACTTTTTTAAGGTTATTTTTTTGTTGCGGAAGGACTTTATAAAGTTTCACTTATTCAATAGAGTCATAATTGGTACATTCTCTTATGCAGATCAGTAGACAATCTGACTTTCAATTCCAATTTGAAGGCTGCATCAATTAACACAGAACCAAAAAACGAGAATGTTCAAAGTCTACACTGGAAGTGACATGTGAGTTTGAGAAGCATGTACGACAGTCAACGAATTATTGCACGGAAAACTTGAATTCTTGTTTTGGAGAAATATATAAGTTTACTACAATCTTTAAATCGTACTTTCCTGATAGGAAGAATAAGCTAAACCTGTCAGGGAATTTTGATGACGTATAATTTATACATAAAGTTGTTTTTTTTTTTTTCAATAAAAGATATAGTTACGTCTAGCTTGGTTTCGACTTTTGAAAAAACACAAACTAAGGAGATTTAATTTTTTCTTTCCCTATTTCGTCGCTTCAACATTCCATCCGTGTTTCATTAGTAATCTTTCTTTGATTTGCTTTTTTGTTTTTAAATTCTAGTTGATGGAAAATTAACTCACTGAGCATTTCAGCTGTTAAGTGAGCTTTATAATTCTGAAAATTTTCTAGATCCCGTAATTTGTGACATGGAATTTTAAAGGCCGTAATTGGGTGATCTCTATAAACAAGGCATGATGCAACACATGTGTTCGAGAACTTCATCTTAGCTGAGAAGACTATCGCTCTAGTGACTTTATACAATAGAAGTTCCAGCCAGTATCCTTTATCCCTTTGGTGGAATTAGGTGTTATTAAGTTACTACCTAACCTAATTGTCAACTTGTTTTATTTCAATACCTCTGCTAATTGAAAAAGTTTACAGTTTTCTCGAAGCCTAAGCTATAATGGACTGAATGTTTATTCCATATAGCATATGGCATTTTCATGCTTAGTTTGGGAATATTCCATTATTGGTCGTTGAATAAGGAACAGATCACACCGATCAGGATATCCTCTAAGTATTTTCTGCTAATTCTATTTAGAAAAAAGGTCTCTGATAATTCGTTAATTAAATTAATAATAATTAGAGTAGAAAAAGTCTGTGAAATTCTTACTGCCGCTTTATTCTTCGTTAACTAAAATAATAGATTCTTGAGCCAGTAGTATTATACCTTTTTCTTGCAATTTTCCGTTAACAGTCTCGTTCTCTAGTTAGCCAACTGATAATATTGGGCGAATAGCTGATAAATTTGTACCCGTGTGTGCCCTAATTTTTTTTTTTCGTATTTTTCTTTACTGCTTAATCTTTTTTAATCATCTAAAATATTTTAGAACGTTTGTGCATTTTACTTTGGAAGTGTCCAGGAACTGATATAAAAATTTCTTTAGTCTTGTTTATAAAGGTTTTTTCAGTATTCAAGTTCCGCGTTGAAAAACCAGCTCCCTTGAAGAATCTTAATGTTCCTCTGAAACTGAAATTCTACTGTTACAGAAAATTTAAACTTAGGTTTTTGAGTTCACAAAAAGGTCTAGATTTACAAGGAAGTGTATTATTCAGGTACTTTTCCATAAAAGTTTTAATCATTGGTCCTCTTTCATTTTTTTATTGCTTTATAGGGAACTTTAATTTTTCATTTATTTTTCTAATGATGAAATTTTTTTTCTTGTTTGCTTTTATACTTTTGCTATGGATTTATAATTCCGTAAAGAACACAACAACTGTTCTCGTTTTGAAAAGTTCGACATCCATGCTATCATCCAGACAAACGAGCTTCCGCATCTGCTGCTTTTGCTCTTTACACTTGGCATGTCTAGTGCTTTGTGAAAATTCCAAGTATTGTTTTAATTAATGCGCTCTATAGGAATTTCATAGCATCTTTTAAGCACAGGTAGAGAATGTGATCGAGAGTGAAGCAGCATAGACGGCTTAGGATAAGAAGTTCCTTCGAAGGAGAGATGAATGCACTTGACATGCGGCGACACATTTTTCTCTTTCCTTCCTTCTCCTTTGTTTGCACTTTTTTCCAATTTCATAGTTAAATTGCCGAAATTTGTTCCTTCCTTGTTCACTCTGATTACTTAAATCCGAGATGTTCTTGTTTCGTTTGGCTCTCTGTTCTGTTCCTCACTGAAATTTAGCCTCCGTCTTGAAGTCCCACTTGTAGGTGTATCTCATTTTTGTTATCGTTTAAAGAGAGTTGAAGACATTCTAAACAAGCATCATTTATCGTCTGTTCCAGGAAATAGGAGTCAGTATGACAGGCGGAAATTTCGACAATCAGAGTTTTGACTCGCCATATCTTGGTATCAATAATCGGAAAGGTTTCGCAGCAGGTGCAAGAACATCGCCAAATTATACCCCTGGTAAGAATGGTTTCTCGGTTCGAGGCGCTAAGACTCTTGGATGGTATTTAACTGACGAACTGTTTTTGAAGAACAGTGATATGAACCAGAATAAAGAAAAGAAAGAAGCTGTATCAGAAAGTAAGTTTTTTTGAACGTAAGGAAATGAGGGAAAGGTATTCTGTTGGAAACTACGATTGTATTCACTGCAACTTTACTGAATATATCAAATTTAAAGGATTTGACTGACGACATTATGTCGAAGTTGCATAAACCTTACCAAGGCATCAAGTACTTCTTCCATCTTCTCTGTTGCAAACACCGCAACAGCGTTAAGACATCCAGATGAAATTCCCCAATTCATGATGGATTGAAATGTCAATATTATGCCAATTTTTACATGGGAACGAATTTAATTGAGGAAAGCTTAATAGCTAGTGGTATATGTGGGCAGTTGTCAAATAACGAATGAGAGTGATTAATTTTACTTTCTTTCCAGTTATAATGCTGGAACATTTTGATTGGGATTCTTTACAATAACAAGTAAAGCATATTGTGTTTTGAAGAATTTTCAAGTAATCCTTTAAATTATACTTTTATTGTACTCTTTTTGTACAGTTCACATTCCGGTATGTTTGCCGAGTCGTTGTGCAAATAACATTTTAAAGATTAATTAAAAATTTAACCAGTTGTACATTGTCAAAATTCCCGCAAATTTTTTTTGCTTTTATTCAATTTTATTGGAGAATGTTCTGCATATTTGTCTTACTGCACAAAACTGGAATAGATATAGCTCTGACAGATACTCACTTCTGATGAACAGCTTAATTAGATTGAAACTTTCAATATTCGGACTGTTGTAACATGGCATAACTGCTTGTTGGATGCATCTCAATCTAACTTCCTTCTCCTTAAGAATTGTCTTTGCAGTGGTCTAGTCATTAGATTTATATTGCTAATATATAATCCCACCTCTGCACTTATAATTTTATGATTTTTTTTTGTGTAGAACAGTAAATTTTGCTTCCTTTCTGCTTTTTCTCTCGGTTCCCTCCTTTCGAATTTGCTCTCTTACCACTAAACAGTTCCGAAATGGTATTAATGTATTTTGAAGTTTATAACGGGTTCGTTAACTTCTTGTTTTTTCATTTCAGTATCCTTCTGTTTATTGGGTTTTACTAGTTACCCATCATGTTTCCTTCTCGTATAGTTGATAAATAACGTGCTCTTAAAGTTTACTGAGTAGATTAATTCAGTGCTGTTTCAATCAAAAATTTTAAAAGTGACACAGTCGTCTCACCCTCTTTGTGAATTTTTTTTTTCTTGGTTATTTTCAGCATTTCCTGCAAACCGCCGGATTACTTTGCTAGAATAATTTGTTGTTTCCAACAGAACTTTTTTTTTATATATTTTCTCAGTTATAGTGTTTTTAGAGGTGAAGGTGCCAATTTGAACTGAGTTCAATAAAAAAAAAAAAAACTTTCAAAAAAGTTTTAATGTTGCAGCAGAGACAAGATTTTTGAAGTGATTCATAAGTATTTGTTTCAGTTGTTGTAAAGATGAAATCGCTGAATTAAATTAAGTTGCAGAAGTTTATAGTTTACGATGGGAACGCAGAGTTCAAGATAGGTGGTGCTGTGCTTTGGATATTTTTACACATTCTCGCACTTTGTTTACTTTTGTTAGAACTTTTTTCTCGAATGAATGACTCATTCCAGCCTGGGCATTTTCCTCCGCTCCTTCCAACTTGTTCGAGTGTGTTCTTTGAAGTGTTGCAACCGCTAGAAGCCATTAAATTTTGTTGTTTTGGTTCCGCAAGCCTCCGTCTCAGTGATTAGACGAGACTGAGGTTGAGGATAGAACCAGAACTGTGTTATTTCGAAAGAATCAAGTCGGATGTTCACTTTCTGTCCTTCAGTTTAGTGCTAATTCTCGATGGATCAAATTACCTCTTTAGCACTAAAATACACCCCCAATTTTAGGGATTATTTTGTGTCGCTAATTGCTTCCATTCACGATTCCGAGCGATTAGTTCCTTCAGAAGTTTCATCTCATTAAATTTCATTCCGTAGCGTTTTTAGGATATTTGGTTACACGTAGAAACTGTCAAACATCTTATCTTAACCAGAGGGCAATCTCTATAAATCGTATTTCTTTCCTAGGAGAAAAATCAGTAGAGTTGTACCATTCACAAAAGTGTGTTATGAATTATCGCTAGAAGAAAAAAGATCTGGTTGACAGTTTTGGAGTAAAGAGATTGGTCTCAGCACAGAAAGCGCTGGAAAGGCAAGTAGTGAGCTCAGTACGACTTTCCATGAACGAATAGAAATGTTGAAATCTTTGGTCTCGGTAGTGTTTCTTTTCACGGAGAAATGTTCATTTTTATCTTCCTGAGAACTAAAAACATTGCAAGTTTAGTCAAGACAGCAGTCCACAGAACTGTTTGACTTCTTGACACAGAAGTACATAGCGCATTTTCATGTGACACGACTTAGGCTACTTTTGCGTAGAATACCGATGTTGATGGAAGTTATGCTCGTTTTCAAGCTACTAACTGCTCATAATTGAGAAGAGGCTGTCAAGTTGCACCCTGTCTAGTGCTTGAGGGTAATAATGGTTGTTGATTCACTGTTCTTTATAAAAATATTTATCGTGATGCATGGGTAAGTAAATACTTTCTGGCTGGCGATGATCACGGCGATAACGATGATAGCTTGAAACACTGCTCATTCATACCGGCCTGATTCACGTATTTTGCCATTATGCTCGAATTTATGTCGAAATTTAAAGGTATTTCATGTTCACTTGAAAGATTCCCTTTGTAGTTTGTTTCACGTACTGGACTGCTTCACACACCTTCTGATTAATTGGTAAAACAGAATATCAGTTTCATCAGAGTGATTACAGTGGTTGATAAAAGTGTGCAATCTACGGTTCATGTATGTCTGATGATTTCAGTTTGCACTGGATTCATTTCGCGTGACCTCTGTAATAAGCAACGTTTGCAGTCTCCACTTTCTTTTTTATCCATCAATATCACGCAACTCTTTAACTCTCTTATTGAGCACTTCATTTGTTTTTAAGTATCTGAACAGTTCATTCTTATCATATTACAATATAAAGGAGGAAAAGCAGCTGTCGCCACCAGTGGAACGATTTCTACTCGATTCAGTTGTGAGTGCTAGTTCGTTGACCTTTCCTTAGGAATATCTTTTAGCGCAGAAATATATCCCTAAAAATTTATTTGATTTTTTTTTAGCGAAATTTGATTTCCTTTCAAATAAGTTCATCACTATTCGTAACTTGCAGCAAATATTAGACATATTTGCCGTGCTTTATACTTTTGAAGCTCCGGAAATATTGCTAATGAATGGAAATTCTCGATTACATTGCTTTTTTTCCTTTTAATAAAGTATTTATGAAAATCATTTGGAACTAGGTCGGTAGTCTCTTTCTCTTGTTTTAATGAGAGGGCACTTAGCTAGTCTCTTTCTGTATCCTAGTTTCTTACTGAATTGAAATGAGAAAAAAGGGTCGCATATGTTTTTCCTGTTTGATAAAAATTACCACAGTCTTTTTCTATTTAGTAATTTGCACCTCATTTACATACTTTTACGTTTCGAAAATGCTAATTAGTGAAAATTTTCAACTGCGTTGCTCTGTTTTCTTCTGATGAAGTGCTGCTAGAAATTATTTGAAAGCTTATCTTGAGGGAATTTAGCAAGTAAATGAAGTTTTTGTTTCCTTCATATTGCGAACACAGAAAGTTCTTTAGTCCTTGTATTCCTTTTAATCGGTTGAGGACGAACGGTCTTTTTTGGCAGTCTTCTCTGAAATGTACCTTCCATTTTTCATCGTATAAAAAACTGTCTCGAATTCCTTGTATTGTATTGTTCCGTTTGAGCTTTTTTGTTTCCTGATAAGTTCAGCATTAAAAATTCCTTTTTTATGTTACTAGTTGTTCCTGGCAAAGAATTTCAAATTCATTTTCAAATATCATCTAGTTGATCGCTCCAAAATTAAAGTGTTTGCTCTTTAAAAACTTGGTGCAATCACTATCCTGAAAGTAGGAGTGTTAGCAGTTGTTGGCAGTAATTGGAATGGGCGCCACGTCAGAAATTTGTGTTGTGAACGATGAAGTAATTCTGGTAGTCCAGGATTTTGCTGGAAAGATAATCTTTCCTGGATTTTAAACTCTATTCTAGTATAATCTAATTGTAATCTAAATTTAAACTTTCCTTAAAACATGAGGTAATTCTTAGATCTAAAGTCTAACTGTGATTTAATTTAATTTGTAAGTAGTACAATGTTTTTAAGTTAACGGTAACAGCTAAAGTAATCACAAAAGCATATTTCCTTTATATCAGCCAACGTCAAATTTTGTTTAGTATAATTTTCTCGACTTATATATCATTTTCTTTGTCTGTAGCACTGAAGTTTGCAGTGTTGCGAAATCCAACTTTTATATTTCATGAAAAATTGCACTGATCATTAATCATTGTGAACGCTGATGATACTGATTTGTAGTTTCATCATCGTCATCACCGTCGCAGAGCGCAGTTGGAAGCGCGATAGCAACAACAGAGATAGCAGCAATTATGAATCGACAAGAGATGTCCAGAAATCGAGGCAACATGCCAGGTCGGAACTCACAGAGCAACAACAATAATGACCTCACGGCAACCTTTTCCCGTGGCATCACGGATGATGATCGGAAGCGAAAGCGTTTTCGTCAGCGTATCAGCAAGAAAGGATTGGACGCTGGAGTTGTCAGCAATAACAATTGCCGAACTGATAATTTGGATACAAATAGTATTTGCTAATTTATTTCATTAGGACAAAATTTGCAGAACTCGTAACTCTGATTTGTAGTATTTTCCAGTATTATTTTTGATAAAACAGTTTAGCAGAAGTCACTATCACTTCGAAACAGATGATTAGTCGAAAGGAATAGCTTTTACAGATGAAGTACTTCAACAGGAGCAGAAACAAGAAACAATTACTGTGGATGGAAAAATGATGAAGACACCTAGTGACTTTAAGGATGCTTACTGGTTTGTTCTTCGAACTACTTTTTTTCCACATCTTGTGTCATTTTGACTTTTACTGGTAAATCTGTACTGCAACTGCAAGAGTTTAGCTCTAAGTTAGATTTTCCACCTTCCAGGTACTATGATCCGAAAACTGATGGTTTCTACTATGATTCGAAAGGTTCCCGTGGTTGGCGTCGACGAAATCCCATTCATGAAAAGAAGCAACTGCAGGATAGAGTAGTTTTTTGTTGCTTGAATTGCAATCTTTTTTTATTTCGAAATCACTTAATTTTCAAAAGTAGTTGGGATTAGCAATTTTAGAACTGTAGTGTATGTAAACTTCTAGGATGGATTATCGTGCTCGTGGGCTGATCCAAATCTCGTTCCATATGGTGGAGGCGATCCATATGGTTATCAGTACAGCGGAATCAGTCATTTTTCCCCTCATATCCAGTATATATATATATATTTTTTTTTTTCGATTTTTATCTACCGTTATTTTAGAGAATTAATTGAACAGGAAAACAATTTATTTACAAGTTGGAACGAACTTTACCCCTTGACATAAAGCAATCATCCTAAAAGTGCTTTTGCAGATATTATGATCCGGAGACCGATGGATACTATTTTGAGATGCCCTCCGTTGATGGCTGGAAAAAGCGACAGCCACATTCCATGAGCACCCCTGTGATGCCGTCACTAATAGCAGGGTATAGTACGAGCCGAATGATGGCGAACTCGAATGCGCCAAATGCGCTGGCAGCTCTGCCGAATGTCACTGATGCGATAGATATGCCGAGAACATCGTACGGCGCCGCTCTAGCTCGAGGCCAACTGCCACCTTGTACTGTGAGAACTAATAATGCTGTTACAAGCACCTCCAGAAGTGTTAGTTTTCTTCTTCACTTATCTGACACTTCAAGTTCCTTAATGAGGAAAAGAAGCTTTGTCCCTAAAACAGATCTCTCCTAATTATACTTCCTTCCAGGGAAATACAACACTGAAAGAGACTTTTTCCAGTGCTGAGTCAGCACTCTCACCGACAGATGATTTTGGCGCTGCGTCTTCCCTGGTATTCCTTTCTCTGAATTTACTCTCTCTAGTCATTGTTTCGAATCTCAGTTTTTGGGAAGAGTTGAGTTAATCTATAGAAGAGAGCATCTTTGGCACCATAAAAAAACTGTTGACTTGGCCTTTTTTAATGACGTTTGATAGTAAGCTTATTGCAGTTATTGTTCGACAAAACATCCGAATGGGATAATAAGGCGAAGAGCCAAGAAAGATGCAACACACAAAGGCCTTTCTCCTATGCAGACATTGTGGCTTCTCCGTGTGAAACAAGTGCCACTACTGTGGATGATATCGAGAACAGCCCACCACCTTCTCAACAAGTTATCGTCAGTTTCTTCTTGTCTTTTTTGACTTATGACTCTTGTTGATATTCCAATGAACTTCTGCATGAACTAGACTTTGAATGTGTTATTTCTTCTGTGAAACCATGAAATTTATAAAATCTTGCAGGACACTCACTACAAGCGACCGGAAACGCTCGTGTTGCACAGTTTTGCGGAAGATAATCATGTTGGTAGAGTGACAAATGAGCAGGACATAAAACGTTCTGAATTGACGAACTTTAATGCAGATAAATTCATCGCTGACCTTCCTTTCAAGTACACTTTCTCAGACTAAGACAAATTTAAATTTACTATAGAAGAGTAAGGCAGTTGTTTAGATATAAAAGCAAGATTTTCCTACAAATAATTGCAGTAGCACGGATCGAGTACTGCGAGATTTGGCAGCACTGAAAACACCATGCTCGGTGCCGGTTTGTAGTATGGATTCTCCTCATACACCATCTGTCATGAAAAGTGTGTATTCACCACTGGGGATACCCAATCAAGACATTGACGCATACAGTGCCATGTCAGTTTCATTGCAGTTATTTGAAATTGGTCTTTTTCCATTTGTTCCTCCATTCCTTTGGTTGAAGTAATTTTTTATGTTCTACTTCAGTTGCGATATGGAGTTGGTGCTGAGTCAGATTTTAAGCTGTGCTGACGAGAAGGAATGGGTACCTGAGAGAACTTCAGCAGGAACATCGAAATTGAATTTTTGGCGTAACTCTGGTCTGGTTGCTGGAGTTGCCAGCGTCTCTTTCGACAACGTATAAGATACCGAAAAGTATGCCGAAAATGTCGTCATAGCATGACCTTGTGAAGCTGAGAGAAAAGATTTTAAAGATTATTGTTACTTTTCTAATAGATTTGTCCACTTTCTGGTTCTCAAAATCGGTTTTCAAATTCTGTCAAAAGAAGCTCTCTCTTTTTAGGTCCAACAGTTGCATTGTTTAGTAATAATTGGGTATGGAGTTGTCACTCATATTGTTTTCTTTGCTGCTTTTAGTATTTTTGCACATGCTTACTCTGTTTAGGTTCTCTTTAACTGTTCACGACTATTTCTGTCGTTATGTTCAATCACATTATGTGAATGTTGTAGAAAGCTTAGGCCATTTTTTTCTTTTCTTTTTTTTTTCATTTTCGTTTTTTTTTTTTTCTCTTATTAAGGCACTTCTCTTGCGGCATTTTTGACTAAATTCCCCTAGACGAATTTCTACTATGTTCTGTCACAATCACTTCCACTTTTCTTTTCCAAAGTTCCTTGTTTATTTCGTTGTTATTTATAAATTTAATGTGAATTTTGAAATTTTTTGAAAAGGTTTTATATTAACATATTCTTCTTTAGTTAACCTAGGCTGTTTCTGTGCTATTTTCCGTTTCATTCTGGAGTGTATGACACCTTTCTGCTCTTTTCATTTTTGTTCCTTATTCCATTTTTACTTGTTATACCACTTATAACAAATTTTTCACTTTCTGTTATGTTATATATCCTTAGTTCGTTAGCACTGACGCTATTAGGCTTGTCACATTAGTTTTATATCTGGATTTAGATCCGACTCACTTTTTAATATGTTACATAATATTAATGTTAGAGAGATTGTGCGCAAGAGCAGAAGTAACCAGTAAAGAAGGATCTTCTGTCTCAGATGATAATTAAGAGCTATATGTCTTTTGAAGACACTTCCATAAGATATGCCGAATCCCTGAATGCTGCAATTCGTGTATATTTATTTTTTATTTGTTTTGTTCCCTTTCGAGTTTCTAGGTTTAAAACTCGATATCTTCATTTTTCGGCTTACCACTCTTAAATATCTTTTTATGTCCACTTTTAACATTAAATAATTAAACATTCCACCTGTTTGGTTTAACTTTTTGGGGAACAGATTGAGATTTTTTTTTTTTTAAGAAAGGATCGACTGTTTGAACTTTACGTTATAAAACAGTTTTTGTAAAAGACTTTACACTTTTAAATAGATCTCTACACCGGTGTGATCTTGAAGTCTCACTTTACTGATGTTTTATAGTCCCAAACTTTTGTCTTGGTTAGTAATTTCATACTTTTCTACGTAGATCATTTGACTTGGTTCTTTAAAATATTTACCGGCTGAAAACTGACCTATATTTTCTTCTCTTGTTATTCATTTGGTTCTGAGCAACATCCCCTTGAAGGATTTTCAAGAGTTGTAATAGATCAATTTTTCAGAAAAAAAAGAAATTTTTCTTTTTTTTTTTTTGGAAGAGCTCATTAAATCTTTCTTGTTTTGCATAGTATTTGTCATAAGAGCCCTTCAGGCGTCAGTACCGCAATCTCTATGTTCCAAAAATGAGTAGTTTTTTTCTTCAACCTTCATTGTTCGAATTGTTCGCTAGATTATTTCCATGGATTTGTTTCCGTCTATCAAAAAAAAGAAAAAAAAAGAAAGTAAGCAAGAGAAAAAGTTGCGCACTAGGACATGAAAAAGGCATAAAACATCACTTCTTATATGTCGTTTACACATTGCACTGATGTTGTAAGGTTTTAATTTATCGGCTCAAAGTTCTTTGAAGTGAATTTCCAGATCATGAAATCATGAAAAAGAAGAACTTTCAAATACTACCGTAAGGAATGTTTGCTGTTAACGGAATTTGGTTCCATTTCTGTGTGGTAAAGATTCTTGACAGGTGACCAATTAAGACTTTGAGAGCCGAAGTTGGAAGGTATAGATTAAAGATTTTGGAGTTTTGAGGGAACAAAACTTGGAAAAAGAGAGCCAAAGGAAGTGAAGTGTATGGATTGATAAGCCGTGCAGTAGAAATTACGTTCCAGGCTTTGACGATTTACTATCAGTTTAGTTCGACATAATTAGAGTGATCAAGAAAGTTACCCTTCATATTGCTGCAAGGTTCGAAACAACTTTCATTAAATCAAATAACGTTCATTTGAACTATGTGCCCTAATTTCTGGTTCTATCCCACCAATTACTACATCCCCTAAAGTTCTGGAAACTATTTCGAGAAATGGTCAAAGTCATCCCGCCACTGTGTCATTTGTTATTTTCGCGTTGGCTTTGAGACTAGCCATTGAGATTTTTCAAGCTTCCTGCCTGCTCGCATGGATCAAATTTGTTCGAGTCTTTTTTCGGGTAGTTTCGTGTCAAAATCAACTTATGTTATTCAAAGGGGTATATAGAATTAACCCTAAATCGAGCTTCCAATAAAAATGGAGATCTTGCTGCTATTTGATAAGAGAGTGGTTCGCGACCTTCGTTACCAGAGATTTTAAAAATGCCAAATAATTTAAAGTGACTGTTCGACTAGCAACAGAATTGACCTCATTCTGTTTACAAAAATTTTTGGTCATTTCTGTCTGCTTTCTTTGTTCTCTTTCTGCATTTTAGTACTCAGTTACAATCATGAAGCGACTGGAAGGCGTTGCTTAAACACATATGATTTTTAATTGATATTGGTAATTGGAAATAAAAGTAATTGTAATTTGAATAAGTTATTCAGCAATGACAGATGCGGCTAAATTAGAACAGGTCCAGTCAGTTCCTCCACCGCCGTATGACGGTGACAGTGCATTGTCAACCGTCACATCACGATCACAGCAACAACATCCATGTTCAACTTATGTCCGGAAATATGATTTGCCAACTTCAATCAATCCAATGACACATTCAGCAGCGGAACCAGTCATTACGCCGATTGTGCCACAAAGTTCTCTTCAGTCTTATATTTCAGAACTATTCATTTTAAAAGATTCATCTCCTTAGAATATTCAAAAGACCTATTTAGCAACAATAGTACCATATGCGTATCAATCGATGTCCGATAGGCCAGTGAATGTCGTGGTGAATACTAACGGTGGAGCTGAAGACAACAGAGCATCAGGCGACCATAGGATATGTTTCACCTGTAGACGTGGAATTATAGAAAAGAAGAAGTAGGTAGCTCTTTCGCTCTCGTTTTTATCAACATTGTCTGAAATCTTATATTCTTGATGCTCTTAAATATACTTTACCGGTGTGCTCCTTCGAGAGTTTGTTGTATACAGTAGTCCTTCTGGCATGATGGATGACTTTGCAGGGACTGGCTGAAGATCATTGGAATTTTGCTTGCGAGTCTACTTTGTCCACCGATTTCGCTACTTTGTTGTTTCTTGCTTTGCACTCATGTCGTCTATTTCCACGAGTGCTCTGCTTGTCACCAAATTTCTAAGAGAGGACATAAATAGGTTCTTCTAGTCTTCCACCATTCTATTTCATTTTGCATGAATTTCAAACCATCCCTAGTAAAAACGTCTCGTACTACGGAAACTCCTATGACTTCAGAAAGCTTTCTAAAGCATTCGCAAGGCGACACTTCTTGCTACATTACATTCTTCCCAAACAAATGTTTAACTTCCCTCAAATATTCGTTGCCATGATATTGAGGGTTACACTAGCTCTCCGTACTAAAATTTATATGTAATGTGAAGGTTACTTACAGGACAATCTGAAGCTGTTGGAGGGATAATTAGATTCAGAAAACCACCAAATTTTTATTTGTGCTTCTGGTTTTATCGCCTAGTTCGTGATTAAAAGTGTTCCAAATAATGAATAAATGATGTTTGCCGTTTTTGAAACCTCAACAAGACTCAACTTCGCATACACTTACCATTAGTCATACCGGTAAAGCAAATCCCTGTTAAATTTAAGCCAGCAATGCTGGACTACTTATTCATCTAGTCACATTTTTATAGCACTGTAGTGATCCAAGTTAAGGAAAGAGTAGAAATTAAAGCGATAGGTTCAAAATTTTGTGGCAGGAGAAAAATTCGTAATTTTAATAACTAATTCAAAATAAACAGTCCATGTTGGGGGAGCAGCAAGTAATCCAAAGAAAGGTCTATAAATCACAATGAACAACTGAACGAGAGCAGTTCATCTTTCCTGGTGAAACCCAATTAACCTTTTCCTCTCAATTTATGTGAGTGCTTTTAGATTGTCTTTTTTTAAACCAACTCTTTTAAAATTTTGAAAACCCTGCAATCTCAAAACAAATCCCCCCTCAATTCGTGTGTAGGTCCAAGAAATTCCTCTAAAATCTCGTTACAATAAATTGTTCACATGATGTTCAGCGTTGAAACACGACATATGTTTGTAAACAAATAACATAATTTCCAAGAAAAAATCAGTTTCCTTTGAAACGTTTGGCGTCAGTTTCTTGCTGTGGATTCGTGGTGGATGTCCCCAAAACTGGCGCAGTTCCTGGAAAACTTAATGGGCCACTAGAGGACTCTCCAGTACTTCGATGAACTGGAATTATGGGAACGCTTGACGGTGATGCAAAAGAGGGCTGCTGGGTAATCCCTGATGTTGAATTTTCCGCAGTCATCAAGTCCTGATTGTTTACAGATGGATCCTGTCCAGATTTCTCAACAACACTAGTCGCAGTTGCGTCAATTTCACCTGTCATCTCATTCCCACCAAAATTGAACTGCTAGAAAAAAATATAGATGAAACATCACATAAAATCTTTAAATCAGTAAATTCAAATTATGTCTTCCGGATTTTCAGGAATTTCAGTCTACCTTGAGATTACAATTTTGAAAAAATAGTGAAATATGAAATCCGTACAATATCATCAGGAGGTGGGAATTTAGCAAAAAGTTCTCGCAGTATTTGATCCGTTCGAGTACGTTGATAGAAAGTACTTCGAGCAAGCTGTGGTTTTTCTTCTTCATCTGTTATCTGAAACTATCATTCTGAATATAAGATTTCGACCAATCGCAAGCACAAAGAAATTCTTAATAACTTGCTAAATTTAAATTAAATTCCTAATAACTTGCTTTCTTGACCGTTTCACCATCAGAATCTTTGAATTCCCAATAATATCCTTTCGCAATATTGAATCTGAAAATGTTCTGAAATATCTATAGGAAGAAAAACAAATTACAAGAATTTCAAGTGATCAAATTTCGTAAAATGGTCAAATTTATAGTCATTTCACCAGGCATTTGCAAATAAAAAATAGCTGCTATAAGAGATGAAAATACCTGTGAAACTGACGAGCCTGTTCAAGCGCTTGTCGAAGTGGATCAACAACGCTAATTAGTTTTGACTGCACATATGTATAAATATCCGGACACTGATACACTGTACCGTTTACTATGTAGTAATACGCCAAAGGTGTAACTGAAAGAATTACTGCAATTTTGTGTATATGTTATAATTCATTTTTTAATTTAGTAACTTTGTTAACAACTGTAACATAGATATCTGCACGGCAATATTGGTATTTAATATATTAATCTCGACATTAATATTTGTAGAATTCAAGTATAATTTCAAGAATGAAACATCTTTACCATTTGTGGAACTATTCCGACGTTGCTTCATTATTACATATAATGGTGGAAAAGTACCAACAACCGTATACTGAATACCTTGCATAGACCTGGGAAATATGACAAAAATCAGTTTTCCTACTTAACTTTTTCAAAAATTGGAACTGAGAGCAGTCACTCTCAAAGAGCTGGAAGTACCACACCATCACAAATTATATGTATTCTGATAATCCAAACAGGACAAGCAAAGCCAAAAAAAGACAAGCAGAACCTTATAATCTCCCAACAACCTTTATGCTTTTTAATAATTCAAATTATTTAAGCTTTTACAATCCAAACTATCAGAAAGTCATATTCAGCTCTATTTTACAATCCCGAAACACCAAACCTGTAAAACCAATTTTATAAAAAACAATTTTCCTACACCTTATACAAAAAAATATTATCCGACTACAGCCAAAGTAATACGGAAGACGTTTTAAAGATGCCATATCATATTTAAAAATAAAATTCCATTAGACTTACTGTAAACACTCGTGCAGAGGACGATTAAGATTTTGCATTCTGATATGCTGATTGCATGAAGAAACATCATAGAAAATGTTTCCCGGGTCGCAAAAATAGTCCAAAACATTCTCAGGAGTTATGAAATTTGGAGGCCAATTCGGGTTTTTGAAGGACTGATGAAGCATGGAAACAGTTTGCTGATATACAGAACCAGGCTGCGAAGCGACATTTGGCACACCCATGTACGCACCTAACGGATAAAATACTCTCACTGTGAAATAATGCTGATGGTGGAAAAAAATTTGGGTAAATCGAGCGATAGAGAAGCATATAACAGTCAAGACTGAAATAACTTCAAGGCAAAAGATGTTTTGTATTCGAAAGCTAGTAAGCCTTTCAGGTTCTATCCTAATTCACGAAAAGTGATAGAAAAAATAAATTTCCTATTTAGAGCTATGAGAGAATAGAAACCCCTAGTTCTCACTACTCAAACAAGTATTTCCTCTCATTGAAATTAATGCACTTGAATAATGAGGCAAGTGCTTATCTCAACCCGATTCTTGGAAAGTAATTTAATCCGTGCAGAACTGGACACACAACTTTCCGAAGTTTATGACGATAAAATAACTCTGGGAAAAAATTCTTGGTTCATTCAGAAGCAGCTCAAAATACTTCATACCGAGAGGTGCCTAATACTGCATTCCAGTAAAGGGTGAAACCAGGTTAAAAAAAAGTAGCCGTATGGAGCTCGTTATCTAATACTCTTCGCTAAAATTATTAATAAAAAAAAATCTAAAATTAATCAAGATAAATGAAATATGCAAGCACATTGTAGCCACTAATACGGCATACCACATATTGTTCCAGCAAAGAAATTTTTCGCTGTTGGAAATTAATTAAAGCGGTAAAAAAAATGTGGCTTGCACAAGTTGTCTTAATGAAAGCCTGAAAAACCAAATCAAAACAGTAGTGAGGAACCAATTAATGGGAGCCAGGATAACAAAACAATAAAACGACAGTAAATATAGTACCTTGTGACTGTCCCATCATCGCAGCTCGACTTGGCCCACCTGCTTGCATCATTTTCCTTCCTCTCTCTCCTACAACAGGAGCAGTGTTGATATAGTAGAAACAAAGTATGTAATAGTAAACCTCCTAAGTATTTCATCCCATTATTTTATTATTTTATCAAATAGTAAGATAGAAACAAATATCGTAATAATAAAAACACACAAAGCAATTATTTATTCACCAAAAAAAAAAAAAAAAATTGCCAAATATAGACACAAACAACTTCACGAACTCCCGGTGCTTTGTCATTCCGCATCTCGTCGATATCAGTAATTCTTTCAAATATTAGAATAAAATTTATTTAATTTAATATAATTCATTTCTTACTGCTGTTAGTCCTAAAGACCCGGAAAGTGGTAAAGTGTGATAAAGTTTAATTCTTGTTAAATGATAAATAGCACGTAGGAGATGACTAATTTCTAAAACAAAATACATTTCAGCACAGTAATTTGGAGTTGAAATGTGGCTCAATTTTCTTCACTTTATATTCAATATTTTATAGCGACAACGAGCAAATTATTCAGTCAAAACTTAGCAGCATAATCAAAATTTAAGTAATCACATGGATCAATTGTTTCATCTCTTCCAAGCAACAAATCCCAGTGTATACGTGAACCGTTAGATATTCCTGGAGGTCCACGATTTATCAGAGACGCTCCTCTAAGTTCTCTGAAAAAGATTCGTATTTAAAGAGATATTCTACAAAAAGGATATCATAAAGTACAAATCCACAACACTTCGGCTTTGAATGTTAATCTATATATATATATATATATATAGATACACTTCGGCTTTGAATGTTAATCTATATATATATATATATATATAGATTATATATATATTATATATATATATATATATATATATATATATATATATATAATATAGTTCCATTAAAAGTGGAGAGAAATGCTCGAAAATTTTAAAAGACCTACCTGATGAAATGTTCAGCATACGCATTCCCGCCAATCATACGACGTTCATCGACAACATTCCCAACGGTTCTACTCATTCGTGATCGTTCACTTAACAACTCATGATCGTTTCGAGTTGTCGTCAAATCTAAAAGCAAAAATACTAATCGTTTTGTAAATCAACAATAAATATAAATAATATACTAGATTTATTCAATACAGTAAGCTAAGTTTAGAAACTTTCAATTATATTAGAGAGCACAAAAAAAAAAAAAAAAACGGAGTAGTGGCTTTGCAAAAAACATCGCAAATGAATAGCATATCTGCAGAAACTATTTTGGAATCTGTTCCATACTAAGATTTCCTTTCTTGCACTTTACGAGCAGAAAAGAGTAAGGAATTTTTTTATATCTATGTTTAGCACCATTTATAAAATAAAAAATATTGCACATACTGAAAGTAATTAATGATTTTTTTAATATTAGAACAAATATCAGAGAAAAACAACTTCAGTTTTTCTTCTATTTAGTTCTATATTTCTAAACTGCAATTACATTGTGTGCCTATTTTTGATCCAGATTACTCTTGTTAGAGTGAAAAATTTACTATTAGGATTGATAATGATGTTGTATGGTACTGATTACATTTGAGTAGGTAAATAACCACCAGTGGCTGACATTATTCTCATGGAGTTGGTAACTTGCTGATGTTTTTATGATTTATCAGGCAGTAACAAAAAGAACACATGACGTTAAAAAAAGAGCAAATTATTAAAACTAACGTTTCGGTGTTTTCAAATCCTTTTTATGCACAACTGCTGCCTTATTCACCGGTTTCTCATCGTCGAGTGGAAGTAAATGAGATACTTGTTTTAAGCTATCAACCAATAGCAGGTCTGGTTGCACTCTTGATAATGAATCTATTGACATCTCTAATCCTAAAAATTAATTTTGAGCAGCAAGCTCGAATTTCAACGACCGAATGAATTCACTGTCCTTTTAAGCAAATATGATTTCCTAAAGAATAGACAGATGCCTCTACATTAAAAAATGATCGAACGAGACCACTTCTCCACAAAGCGATAAGACACTGAAAATTGAAAAAAAAAAAAAAAAAAAAAAAAAATGGGAAAGATTAAAATATACTTTTAATTACAACTTCAACAACAATTACAAATAACACCCTAACTCTAAGGCTCTAAGTACCTCTACCAGAAATGACAAAGACCATACATAATCATGCAAAGAAATAGCCACAAAATGAGAGAAGAAGCAATAACGATCTAGGAATACTGAAACAAGAGAAGAAGAGTACGGCGACTAATGTACAAACAAAGATCTGCTTTGTACAAAATATGGGATGTTCGCTATATTTTGAACAACACACCCCTTTCCTTCAATCTTCACTAAAATAACTTCTTGCCTGTAGTCTTACATAGCCTTACCTATAAAATCTTACATACCTTTATCTTTACCTATAAATTCGGGAGGTATGGAATGCAAGAAAGAACGAAAATAAAAACGACGATCAGAACACTGAATTGTTGACGGAAAAATAATGTCGAAGGTCACCAACGGACTCTTGCAAAAACCCTTTCCATTTCTTTGTCTTTTTACCAAAATTTTCAGGAAAATTTTTGGTATAAAGACCATCGAAGACCTACAATTCAATACAAAAGATACTCTACTCAGCTGATATATCTCCTGCGAGATTCCATTTTCCATTGCGGCCAAACAAGTCGCACAACGTCTGTAGTTATGAAAATGTCCGTCCCACCAGTCTAAACGTAAGTTGTTAGATATTTACGGGTGTCCCCTGTTAAGTGTGCAGTTGTCCATTTTTGTGGCATTTTTTCTCCCCGTGTGATTTTTGTATCGTTGAGAAGGATTTATGAGAAAGATTAAACCAAAAGTCAATAATTGGTGGTTATCTGATTCTGTGGTTAACAGTCATCGAATATCACAGCAAAGGTTATTACAAACAAATGAATCATATCAATATAGCAGTGGGAATGATTCATTCAACATTTCGAATCAAGTTGTTGGCGATAAAGAGTACAATTTACAAAGGATTGTTCCGACGCTGCTATAAGTGGTGAACACAAGGGACATTTCACGTAAGCTAAGTGTATGTTTCCCCATATCGGCTCATTTTTGTGTAGTTTATTTGAAGGGAAGTGGAAGTCATATTCATAGCAGGCAATTGAAATAATGCTGGCTTGAAATTTTCTACTTCAGGTCACTTCTGCTTTTTTGTCAAGCACCAAAATAAATGCTAAAAGTTTCATATTTTAAATTTGAACTTGGGACTAAATTATGCTTAACTGAAACCAGTAGAAGTGAATTGCAGCTCCAGTATGATGTTCTGTACGTCATCAATTTGAAACTTAAATTTGAATATATCTGGACATAGAGATACCACAATCCGGTAGTAGTGAACATCATGTTCCACTATCAGCGTAAGATTACGGATTACGACTGTATCCCCGGAAATAGAGAATAAATGCAACACTATTGAACCAGCTTATCTTCGACCCAACTCTGCTTGTAACTCATCATCCCAGTCAAATGGTTCATCCATCTTTACACCGTAATTTTTCATCGCTAATTGTAGCATCTGTGTTAAAAATGTGTGATCCGGCTGGCTGTGATACGTTAAGGAATCGATGTAATTCAAGATACGTCGGAATTCCACCTGTAAGTATTTTGATACTTTATCTTTATTGATGCGGCTTCTTGTAATCCTAGACTTCGGGGAATCTCATTCGGTAGCACAGCTGAATTAATGCTAATTACTGGTAGTAGAAACGTGGTGAATTAAAAAGTAATTAGGACTTATAGCTAACTAACTAGAATCAGCGTAATGCAAAGGCTATTAGTTAAATTAAAAAATAGAAAAAATAAAATTGACAGAGAAATAAATGATAAAGATTACCTTCCATTAAGTTTTCAGTAATGGAAATGTGAAAGGTTGTAACCTTAGGGCAGTCTTTGAGAAGCGTTTTAAGTGCATCCGATGATCGGCATTCCTCTTTCTTGTTCTGTATTTCTTTGCGATCCGTTCGATGAAGCTCTCCCCATGGAAGTTCACCTCAAAATTACAATTCACAAGTACAAGTTTACCTGTTTCATGTTCAGTTTATCGTTATAACTTTTTCTTGTAGTGGTCATACCAGAAATCATTTCGATAAGCATGTAAAACCAGGATTCGAGGTCATCCTTTGGTGATAACTCTTCTTCTCGATGCGCTGCCAGTGATGCATAACGTGTTGTACCTCTGAAGAAAACTGAAGCTAAATTGCAAGAATTCAGAAAAAAATTCTGTAAAATTTAGCATTTTCCCAACAGTGTTCCAGTGCAAGATACGTCGATTTCTGATCATAGAGATTTCTGTCAGATTTCCCATTTATGTAAATGAGCCTGAATTTCGGGAAAAGTGTGGAAAATCCAACCTGAAGGAAGTTTTGTTTCTAGGTGGTTTAATTCCGTCGTTAGGATTTCGGTACATGCGACAAAGCCCAAAATCAAGAATATACACATTCACTTTTGATTCAGAAGAATCGCTTACTGCGAAATTCGATGCCTAGATAGAAATTTTGAACAAATGACTTTTTTAAATTGTAGTTTTAAAAAGCTTCAATTTTCTGTCAAAAACAGTTCAGCATTGTCATCTTGAATCTAAGCCTAAGGTTTAATTTTCAGAAGCAAATAAGTTTCTGCTAGGGAAACACTAATATAGCTCCGCTTTTCTGCAGCAAGTATGCAACATGAATATCGAAATATCTTACATGGAAATGCCTTTTTTCTAAATAAGTAAGCTTGCTATACAGTGACCGTAATATTCTGAAAATAATGAACTGAAAGATGAAGACAAACTTTAATATCCCTGTGAACAAAGCCCATTGAATGTAACTCCTCTAGTGCAGCTAACGTCTGAGTTCCAAGTCGAAGTGAAGTTGATAGGGAAAAACGACACTCAACGAATGCTCGTCGCAGTTTTTGCAGATTGTCACCTAGCTAAATGTAACCTTTCAAAAAGAACTGCGAAGTTTCGGAAGCTGCTTTTGAACTTATTTTGTGACCTGAATTTAAGATCGGAGACGACCAATCCAAAACTAACTAGATCCGGAATTAACTTCATAAACTTGAGCGTTTGTAAATCTCAAACTCTACAAAGTAGCATGTCCAATAATAGACCATTTTCATCACGATGAATTTGAAATGTCCTTCAATTTTTCCGTGATCAATTAGCTCTGCGATATGTTCACATGGCACTTTTGAAGCTTGCAACAGCACAATGTAATCCATGTTCAGTCCATGAAAATGTCCATCGCACGTTTCCAGCTTTGCTGCAAAACGTTTCCCATCTGTACGCCTCAGTACCTACAAAAAGGGATTAATTTATTGCATTCAGCAACTGTGGAATCTGGAAGAGCTAGCAAATGAACTTGGTTTCATCCGAAGAGTTGTCTGCTCGGGTTGACGGGTTTCGATACTTACTACTGCTCTAGTAATGGTGAAACAACAACTCTGTCATCATTCACCTCGAATACTGCGCCAAATCGTCCCCGCGAAATTAGTCTGCCAATAGCAAATTCACAATTTCTTCCTTTGATCAAAACATTTTTGTGGGGCAACCGATTCGAGACGTAGTTCTGGTCGCTTTCACAACTTCCTTCTCGGGAACCTGCATCCTTCGAATCCATCCTATAACTGTCACAAAAGCGTAACAATGGACTTGCAAAAGTAACCTCAAAAATATACTCGGAAAAAGTACCGTGACATCGAGATCATCTCAAATGTGGTAACTGACAACTGCAAGAATAATAATTTTGAATATTAACATGTTTGGCGGTAAGGTCAATTTAGTGGTACTAGGAAGATTTTTCGAAGATGAATCAAGTTTGTTTACAAAATAAATTTTATGAGTTGTTTTAAAAACAAAATTTTCTGATTAATCGTCTTAAACAGTCGATTAATAATGGAACAAAAACTCTCAAACTGTTTCTAATTGTGGACACGATAAAGTATTCCAACAGAAATTTCAACAGAGCCTAAATATAGGTATAAATATATCCTCATTTCAGCCTTATGGTTTGTTTTATCCATACGACTTCATCTTATCAAGTTTTAGAGATCCTTTTTTAAAAATGCTTCCTTACTGGAAAAGAATGGTGTTGACATACAGTTTCCTTGACACTATTTACGAATAAATCTTCCACTTATTATTCTCTTCCTTATAATAACTTATTTTCTGATAAAATCTGATTACAGATAGCGAAAAACACACTTTCTGCAGCAAAAATATGTGAAGAAGTTAGCAAAAAACTTGAGTATCGTAGAAAAATCATTTCAGCGATCGATCATTCGAACTTGTCATTTCGCTGTTTTTTCCATCCGTAAACTTTTTCGCTTTTATTTGTTTATTGTGATAGAAACTAGTTTGCTATAAGATGCATATTCTTCTTAGCACAGAAGTAAAGTTTACATTACTGATGAAAGTAGAGGGTAACAGCTGAGTTATGCCCATTCAAGACTATTCCAAGAAAATTTTTGAAATAGAAGGGTTAATAAAATAGCAGCAGAATATTTAAAAAGTTGAAGGGAACGAAGCGCATTTTTCCCTTTGAAATAGTATTTCAAAAATTAAATGGTTGAAATTGATACAGCGATTCCTAAAAGCTCCCAAAATTTTTCTCGAATGTCAACATTGACTCACTTTTTGCAGTTTAGAAAATTGTTTGGTAAACAGAGACTTCGATGTGAAGAAAATTGAATTCAAAAAATTGGAAAATTTATGAACACAACAGCAACACATTCGTCCATTATTATAAGAAATTCATGTGCTAATGTTTTTGGGCAATAAAATAATGAAAAAAAAGAGCGGTAAACAGATAATCAATCATTCTTGTTACACTTGACATTGGAGAAAGCCAAGTGTCCTGTGTAGAACACCAGTGAGCCAAGTGTCCTGTGTAGTTCGAGCTCAAGCGATAAAGAACTATGAAAGAGATGAAACTGGCACAGCTTTCTTCCTCAAGCCTTTCCTTCTCGTGACGGTGAAGTCGCTGCAGCACCTCAGGTGCATGTCTTCTCGAAAACAATCATTCCTCCTCTGCTCCCTAGCACAAACTACCTACCGCCTCTGCTAGTTTCCTCTTATCTCCTCCTATACTTCCACTAAGCTAGTTTCTTGAAAGCAGTCATTTTTCATACAGACAGCTTCTACAGAAGATGCACTGTTTGCAGTTCCCTCCATCAGCAAAACTAGTCGAGATGGCCCCACTCATTAACTCCTTGTCTACCTAATCTCGAACCATTTATTCTGCAACTTTACTGTCATGTCCATTTGCTGTTGTGTGTTTCACTTTCATTTTCCTTAAAATTTCGAATTAACTTCAACTTCAAACTTTCTCGATCATATATTGGAGCTCTGATGTTCCGAATATTCCTTAATTCGGTTTTTCTTCGTTACCAGGAAATATATGATGTATATTGTTGAGGACATTTAGAAAGACTTAATTTCAAAAGATGTTAAAATAAATTTTGTACAGTTCATAGTATCACTAGAAATTTTACTGTTGTGGTTTTAATAAATTTTAATAAAAAAATTATCAAAAAAGGAAATTGTACATAGCTACTGCAGGACTTCTAATAAGAAGTCAAGGATATCAAGAGGTGTGGTTTCTCAGATTTTGCAGTATTTTGCATTTTACTTGTTGTCCTTTTATTTGACAATGAAAATGAAAATTTGCAAACAAAATGCCGCAATGTAAGAAAACATAATTCGTAGAATTACAGAATGATAACTGCAACTGATAATTTTATCCAATTAAATATTTACAATGGCTTAAAACAAAAATTGGTTTTAAATTTGGAATAGGATGGAGTTAATAATTTTGTTCAAATGCTTAGATTTATGAAAATTTGGCATTGACACTTAGTAATAAAAGCAAGTTTTTGAATTTAACTGTTGAATTTAATTTGAGAAAAAAAAAACTAAATTAAAACTTTTATTTAGCACCTTCACTTTTTGAACTATTCTACTATATTTGTAAATGACTTATTCATAATTTTTTTTTAGAAAACACAGATTAAATGATGATTCGTTTATAACTGGAAAACAATCTAGCGACACAATAAAATGAAAACTTTGATAAAAATAGAAGTCGAAAATTTTAGAATATTTTTTTAGAAATTTATACTAAACTCAAATTGAAAACTCTTTCTTTTTCAACAAGTGATAAATACAAATGGAAACATTTTATGTTACTTTTCTTCAGTCAGAGAAACTTCTACAACTTTTGCTAACACACCTATTGCGCTATATATTATTTACTTGAGTATTTTCTCTCTTGGCAACCTTTCAAATTTTTGTTTCATCAAATTCCAACTTTTTTGTTGAAGCGGATAATAATAGCAGTCCATGCTGGAACTGATGTTCAACAACAACGGAATATCTTCACACACTACGGGAATGATAAAAACGGAGAAGCACCAATGATCTGCAGGCAAAATAAGTGAAATGTAGTGATTTCAGCACAAAATTGAGAGTGAGTTGGGACTTGGGACGCATTTGTAAATAATTGGACATAAATTAGACAAAGCTGCGACGAAATAAGCACACAAAAAACTATTTTGTTGATGTTTGAAGATATGGTTGAACTTTTCTAAACTGCACTGTTCAAGAAGTTCAGTGTTCTTGCTTTTTAAATGCAAATTTTGAAGACACACTTTCTGCTACTTGAAATAACAATGCACTAATTAGCTTCACATCTCTTAATATAGTTATCGAACTGAAACGAATGTTTTTAAGTGAATTATGATTTAACAATAATTAGCATCGACTAGAAAGTCGAGCAGTTTTTTGAAGAATGGAAATACGTTTTTGGCACCATATCTTATTTATAGCTCACCAGGGAAAATACGATTCTTTTTCTACAATTAGTTAATAAGTCTGAATGAAAACAAGTTCCAAAATAAATTATCTTAAACTAACTGAAATATTAAAGTAGTGTCGATGATCTTTGATGCATCTCTTATATTGGTTCATATGAAATTTCAAGCCATCGCTGCAATTGAAATCTTCACTTCTTGGTTTACCCAAACATTCCACGTATTGTTCAGCGTCACTCATTCCATTTGGATACCTGAAAATATAATTGAATTGAAGGAATCAGAAGAGTAGATTCAAGAAGACATACCAGATTTCAATTCCATGATGATACGAAAACCCATTTTTTTCGACACAAGGTTTGCTTTTGCTCTCTGCTGTACTGTTACAGCTTTTATTCTTCGAACATGGTGGTAAGTGTGGCACTATATCGTGGCCATTGATCAACCGGAAACTGAAACATTTGAAACAGTTTCACTGCTTTCTGAGTTAATGGAAGTTAAAATGAAATATAGTTGCAGGTCTTCAGGCCTAGCTGTTTTCTTATCTCGGACAATTCTCTTCCCATTTATTTTCGTTAATTAATCACAACCATTTTGCTAATTTAGCAACTTCAAGAAATCCTTGTTTCTCAAATTGAAATTTTGCAGTCATCAAGATTCAGGTTGGTTGTTCACCTATATGAGATGTGAGCATTGTGGTATAAGGCGAATTGATAATCACCGGTACGTGGTTGACCAAATGTGACCAATCTGATCTGTTTTCCGGTTCTCAAGTTTTCGATTACGGTACGAGTCGCCGCGAGTGAAGCTAGTGCTCCTCCTAAATGAAATCTTTGTTTTCGATTTATTACACCTACTGCACTGTTTACTATTAGTTTAGTAAACACATTGATCACTGTCAAATATAATCTAAGATTTGGTTAAAGGTAAGCTTCCTTTTTCGACAATTTTTCATAGAAGAAACATTGATTTACCAAGGGAATGGCCAGTGAAAGTAATTCCATACATCTTGAATGTTGAATCCTTAAGAACTGGCTCTATATTTGGCCACAATTTGTTAAGTGCTTGAAAGAAGTATCGATTAACCTTGGAAAATCAGAAATCATTAATGAAGAGGATAAAGTTGTTTTCTAATTAGAGGTTATATTGGCGAGACATTTTAAAATTCAGCATAGGCAATTAATAGAACTATACATAGTCATATTCAAAATCATTCGGAACTTAGATCAAAAATTTCAAAGTTCCTTAGAATTGTCCTTTTTTTGATCAATTCATAAATGAAAAGTTCGTGATCGACAATTTCACGCTAAAAGTTATTTTAATTCGAAGTTTCAAAAATCAAATTTCGAGGAAAGTTACCAATCCGACACCAAAGAAATCCTTTCTGCGTGCTAGTGACTGCCATCCTTCAACCATCAACTGCGTATTTTTAATTGTACCGCGAAACACTATTATGAATCTTTGAGCAATATCCGAGCGTAATATGTAAAATAAACAGGAATTCTGAAAAACATCGCATTTTCTGCTCACTGTGCTTTGAAAGGACCACTGCTCCTCTTTTGATAAGCTCCTGCAGGTTAGATCAAAAAGTTATTATATAATTAGACCATTGAGATAAAATTAAAATTTCATTAGATTTGTTCGTATATTCATATTTTAGTACATTACTGATTGCTATGTTAGTTCATGCTTGTAAGATAAAACTAGGCTTACTAAACGTAAGGAGCAAATTGTCATAACAGCCACTACTCATATAGATTTGCTAAAAAAGATTTAACAGATTTCTTAAGAAAATAATTATAATTGCCTCATTTATTTAATAAATTTATTTCATTGTCTGTTTCGTGACATCAAATATTGTCATCGTTTTTGAGAGGTATTTTGTGTTTTACTAATTGCATTTAAGTAGATGTTTAGGGAAGAAAAATGTTTTGATGGGATGTACAGATGCATCCAAAAAACTCATTATTTTAATCCGTCAAGATCTGTTCATTATTTCAATAAATTAATTCGACTGCTTACTTCAGGACACATTTTTCTGGATCAGAGGAATAAGCTCCAGCAGCAAGATGGAGTAAAAACTTTGCTTCCGTCACGCTGTATTTGGTAAAACGTAGTGTTAGCGGGCGTAATAATGCTTGGATGTGTGGAGCGAATAAATATATTAATGTGAACCTGATAAGCATGTTATTCCGATTTATTAATTTATATTAAACCTGAAAATATCAGAAAAGTTTAGGTAGGAAGGAAGAAGTACAATATAATCAAGAA